>CM046873.1:18177999-18577639 GCA_025617745.1 Heliocidaris erythrogramma | reverse complement strand
GCCAACCCGTCGGCTGCGTGGAGTGTACTATACTACTTGCTTCGCCCGCGACCGCCCCTTGGCTCGGGGCAGGTGCGGCAGCTAGCTCACCACATGCCACTGCGCAACACTCACGGAGTAGATCTTCAGTTACCTTCGCAAATTTACTATCTTGGCTGCTTGGCTGCCTGTAGTGCAGTGATACCACTTCTTTGGTCAAATTGATAATAGGCCTAGGCTTTTCAGATTATCAGCCAGTCCCAAATCAAATGCCTCAGCTCCTCTTCTCCACGATTTGTAAATTGTGTCAGGTCGTTTTACGTTATATACCAGCTGTGTTTATACTTGTACTTTGGAGATAAACGTCTAGTCTTACTTCCAGACGGTACAATCATCTTTGGTTTCGGCTCTTTCGATTTTGTTCTGTATGCATGATGAATCACTGATCTTCAAGTGATCAGTGCTTATGCATAATTATGCCGCAGAACCGGGGCGGGGTGGGGGGGGGGGGGGGGCTGGACGCTGCCGCGCCCCCACACTTTTTTGAGTAGACACGTTAAAAAGAATCTCAGAAAATAGGCTCGAAATTTGTCAATTCGCATCGTGAAATCTGAGGGGAGCGTTTCATCAAGCATTTTGTCAGTGATTTTTACTGACAAATTTGCTCTCAACCAATCAGATGTAAGGATTTCAGTAGCTTATAACAGTTGTCGGTAAAAAATCACTGACAAAACGCTTGATGAAACGCTCCCCAGATCCCCCGCCCCCACTTTCAAAAACGCTCCGCGGCCCCTGTTATGCCCATACATCCGCATCCACTCTGGGCCTGTACCATAAAGCATAAACAAAGAGATATAAAGAGATATAATCAATCTTACGATCAATCGTAACTCTTCAGTACATGGTTTGCCATAGTCATAGACTTACGATTGATATCAATCATATTAAGATTGATTGTATCTTTTATGTTACAGGCCCAAACTATAACCTTTTATCACCTTCTACTGGATAAATCAACATACATGTAGCACAATTTTTTTTTTCAGATATAGTTCAAGACTATTAACTGGAGAGCAACTTTCGGCGCGGCGGCGGCGCGGAACAGAATTAGATGTGGATCAGCAGGTCAGGGGCTAATGCCCCCGTACTTCGTGTCATCTGTTCATCAAGTTTTTTTCAGTGATTTTTTACCGACAACTGTTATAAGCTACTGAAATCCTTGCATCTGATTGGCTGAGAGCAAATTTGTCAGTAAAAATCAGTGACAAAACACTTGATGAAACGCTCCCCAGGCCTAGTATGTCCCTGCAAGCTAGGTGAAAAATGCACCCCTTAGAATAAGATTAGTGTCCCTTCTAAACGCTCTTCTAAACGCGCTTCGATCATAACCCTTTCTTTTCTTTTTATTCGAACGAAAAAAAGTGGCTGGGTCCAGACTAATGAGGCGCGATGGCTCAGTGGTAGATGGAGCGGTGGTCTCGTAACTGCATGGAAGGACCCGGATTCGAAACCAAGTGGATGCGCTATACCCTGTAGTAAGGCATTGATCCTCATTACCAAGTCCCTCGGAGAGGACTTAAAGCCGTCGGTCCCCTTGTTGCTTACTTACAAGCACACACAGGTTTTCTTAGCAGTCAGGTAAAACAAACAAACCAACCAACCTATCCAGTCGAAAAGGATAAGGAGACTAGGAGGAGAAATCAACTCAAGCAACTTGAACGAAAATAACGGACCGTACATTGTAATTGTCTTCACGTGGCAACTTCAAAAAAAATATGATAATAACTCAGTAATAAAGTGACTGCATTTTCCTATTGAGGTATAAAAAACACCATCAAACTATACCCGGGACCTCAATACGCCAATATACGACTGGTGAATACTATAGTCAAAACCTATAATTATAGCCAATGGATTGATTATATTTTCTCATTTTCATAATTACTAGTACTTTAATGTAGTCTTTACTGTTGGTGTTGTTGTTTCTTTCTTAATACCTGAACTTTACTGCTCATCAATTTCCTTAATGATCGGGAACATGTTTCTGCACTTTTCGATTCTTTGTCAACTTATTTTTGCATTGTTAATTGTACAATTTCTACTATGAAAAAATGAAAATGAAATAAAATCTATGAAATCTGGAAAGATCTGAAGAAAAAAAATCTTAAATACCTTTTCTTTGAATTTCTACCTCGAGCTACCGTGATAAAAAAATGCGTTAATTTATATGTTGTGTCTTATTTTTAAACACGCTCAATGTGATCTACTTTATAGTCTGGCATTCTGCATGCTTATTAATACGCCTATGTCATAATAAGTGAGTGGCGTAGTGCGGGCCCAGATATCATGGGGGGGGGGGACTGGCATCATGCGGGAGCGGCTGTGTGAGAGGGTTGTAAAAACGCCTTCTCCCCTCTGTCCTTTTTTTCTGTCTTGATTTATCTCCTGTTTCTTTCTTTTCTTTCTTTTTTTTCATTGGGGAGGGGACTTTCTTTGCGAGGATGGGGATGACCATACACGATCCGCCATTTTCTCGATTGTGCCCCCTTTTAGAATGAAGACCTTTTTTTTTTTTGCTTGTCAGGGAATTATGGAGGGAAACGGGACCCCCATAACCCCCCCCCCCCCCCCCTCCTACTGAGCGAATTTTCGAGAAGCTGGCAAGACCAAAAAAATACGGGTCTACCTTTTCCAAAAGTTGACAAACCTTCATTTGTGTCCCCCCCCCCCCTTTTTACTCAATCCTGGATCCGCCCCCTGACTTACTGAATAATTTTGAAGTTATAACAGTTACTGTAAAAGATAGACTCTGCTCAGGTGGCTGCATGCATGCATGGATAGAGAATAGAAACTATTTACATAATCATAGTTCAACTTCAAGGTAAGACCGAGTAATGCCTTTGAGGATGGGCGATCGCGTCGTCATTTGGAAAAGATATCGTGTGCTAGGGAGAAAGGAAACGCAAAACAGTGTATTTCTCCTCCTCCCATGACATCATCTAAACCAGACTCTTCCAGGTTTGATTTATTCATTGTCAAGTACAAGTATACTAACCAAAATACGCATTTTCCGTCTCGTGAGGCAAAAATAATGGACGCGGTGCCTATCATCGATTTTTCAGCCTACAGTTTGGATCGTGAGAGCCCTGATCCAGAAAGATTTCAGAAGCTGATTGATGATGTACATCAAGCTCTAACTACCATTGGCTTCATGTACTTGAAGAATTTTGGAATCCCAGCTCAAAAGGTATTGTAAAATGGAAGAGCCAGTTTAAAACCATGCGCCAACGCACTGCCGCGATTGAATGTCACTTGGCTCAGCCCACAGAAATTGTACTTTTCTGTATTCAGCACATTGCCTGCGTTACGTTTGTATAGCAGGTAAATATTGTTTGTCTCGTTAATGTATATACTTATGCGTGGTAAATAGTCCATTTGAAACTCCTACGTATAGTCAATAGCGAACCTAGAAAAGTTGTATATCCTGAAGTTTTTTTGTTGATTTGCAATTCCACGGTAACGGAATTACAAATTAGAGATTTTTTGCTCACATTTTTGGAGTTTGTGCACTAATTGTGTACTTTGGTCCCCTTCCACCCATTAAATAATCAGCAGATGTACTCATTCTTTCACCTGAACTATTTCATACCCAAAATATTTAACTCAAATTAATTATATTCTGGTATATATACCGTGGTAACGGAATTACTATATAGTATAGAAAATGTTGGCATTTTTAAATCTCTCATTTCCATTCAATATCCTCTGAAATGTACAAGCCAATTATTCCAGATTCATGTTTGATTCAGCTTACTGTTTATTCAACTTAATTGTGATAGGAACAGATTGAAAAATAACATGACAGATGTGTAGTATTTTCTCTTTTTTTCCGTGATAAGTCATCGGTAACGGAATTACATCTTTTGAAATTTACTAAGAAAACTAAAGGTTCTTCAATCTCCTGTAAACTCTAGTGTTGATAAATTTTTATTAGCAGTCTCGAGTGAAACATAAGATATTAAAATAAGTACCATAAGGCCATTATGAAAAGGTAGCTGTGAATATACACTGGAAATGGGTAAGATTACAAAGTTTTAGTTGAGGTAAGCAGCAACTGCTTGGTATGTTTGTGTTTAATTTTGTCAGTTGAGTTGCAGGCATTTGATCATCAGCATAAATAACAATCATTATTAAAACAATGTTCCATATTACAAATTGGCATACTAGCTATGGTAACGGAATTACGTAATATTTAATTTCAATATACTAAATCATTCATTGGCTATTCTTCGCATATGAAGATTCATGAAGGTGTTCCTCAACTAATTAAAATCATTAACAAGATAGATTACCAGGTTAGTCACCTAATCTGTCTAAACCATCAAAAAGAGAACTTTAAAATGCACTGTGAAGGATTGACATACAAAAGCAAAACAGCAAACAGGTGTGATTGAGTGAAAGTATGGTAAATTGCATTTTATATCTTACATGTATGTGAAAATCACATGGAAAAAATATTTATCTGTAAAGCTAAAGCCAGCTTTTGTTTTAATGTTTATTCTATATTAATGAATGTCAGAATAATAAAAAGAAAATTCGAAAGAGTTTGCAATTTTTTGACAGGAACTGTAATGACAGAATGATCAGTAAATGAATGATAGGTGAATATTCACACCGACACGTCAATCCGAGTAGAGAATCTATTGTTCATGGGGGGGGGGGGGGCGGCGGCTATTGTGTCGCCCCCCCCCCATGATGAATAGAGTGACGTCACGATTACCGCCCATGCACTGACATATATCAAGACCAAAACAAAAACAAAAACAAACAAACAAACAAATCCCAACAATGTTTCATAATATATTGGCCTCTTTTTCATAAAATCATTGTTGTCTAAAACTGAAAAAATCCTCCTTTCTATAACCTCCTTCTTCTTGATTTCCTCCGCTTGGCGAAGAACTGTGCTTGTATACGAGCACAGGTGATCACAAATCCATAGCACTGTCAGAGTTTGTCGTTAGATGAGAGACACGAGAAGAATGAAAGACAGATATAAAGCGCAAAGGGAACTTGTGATATAAGTCAGATTGTCTCGGCCAAAGTCAAAACCAGGGATAATATTCGTCTTCCCTAGCTAGAAGAATGAGGTCTTTGAGTGCAGTAGAGTGAAGCATCCCCTGAATGCGTAATGGCAGGCTGGTAACAAAGGAAGACCTCGCGACGGAGTAAAGAGGGCATTCACCAGTTATGTGTGTGACTGACTCTTGCGTGTAGCCAAACAGCTTGGGTTCTTTATACAACCTTGGTGGTTTGAAAAAGGCGGTTGTTTGTTGGGTAGACACCACGAAGGAGTTGGGATTTGAGTGTGATGGGATGTCGTTGTAGTGGTGAGTGAGCTATGGATGACAAAAGATGGGCACCAAGTGCACTAGCTGACGTCAGCAAACGGAGTGAGGACTTGCGGAGTGCAGAGTCTAAAGTTGCGTTGTAGACGTATGTGTAGACAGTGGTCTTAGCCAATATGTTTTAGTGATGTGAACATACACATTACATTGGCGGATCCAGGGGGGCACTTCCGGCCCGTGCCCCCCCTTTTAGAATGAAGACTTTTTTTTTCCTTGTCAGGGAATTATGGAGGGGAACTGGACCCCCATACCCCCCCCCCCCCCCCACTTCACTACCGCTCAACTGTGATCAAATGCAAAATTTCCTGTCGGGTAAAATGCAAATGAACATTTTTTTAGGGTTAAATATTGAAAAATTTGCCGCTCGGTCGATTTGCTCCCTCGCTTGTACAATAACGTAGATAAGTTTGGGCACTCGGGGGGGGGGGGGGGGGGGGGGCGCGCCTAACTTCATTGTTTGCCCCGGGCGCCATAATCCCTAGCCACTGGCTTCGCTCCCTCGCATGTGAAATGTTGCGTACAAATAATTGGAAAGCAGTCCGGGCGTTGTACTAACATTCCGCCTAAAAAAATTTAAATTTGCTGAAACGTCAGAGCTTTCGCGCTTCGCACGGGAAGGGGGAAACTCTCCCTCCCTGCACCCACCCCTGTTACATACAGTGCAGCCATTACGTCCAAATAACTGAAAAGCAGTCAGGGCGTCGAACTATAACTTTCCGCCTAAAAGTTGTTTTCTACGAGCCGTTTATCTTTCTCTCAAATTGCTAAAAACGTCAGAACTTTCGTGCTTCGCGCGGGAAGGGGGATACTCCCCCTCCCTGCACTCACCCCTGTTACAACAGCGCAGTATTGCGTCCAAATAACTGAAAAGCAGCCAGGGCGTCGAACTAACTTTCCGCCTTTAAAAAAAGTGTTACGAGTCGTTATCTTTCTCTCAAATTTGCTGTAAAACGTAAGAGCTTTTGCGCTTCGCGGGGGGGGGGGGGGAACTCGCCCCTCCCTGCATCCACCCCCTGGGGAGCACGCTTTGCGTGCTAATCACCAATTTCGCACTCTTCGCTTGCCCCACAACCGCCCCCTAAAATTAAATCCTGGCTATGCGGTTGGCTCCTTCACGTCTCCCCCCCCCCCCCCCTATTTAAAAATCCTGGCTACGCCTGTGACCGCAGGATTACGTGTTCATAAATTCAGAAGGGCCATTCTCCAAAAAAGTGTGCAAATTGCGAGTTTCGTGTCGCCAGCATGTTCATATAGCTTAAATCGCTGTTTTGTCCCTTGGAAATCAACTTTTTTTGTTTAATTCATCCTAGAGGCTTGAATACCGAATTGCAAAAAGGAAACACAAACATGTATTTCATTTTCGGAAGTGGAGATTTCATATATGCTTTTGTTTCCCCTGCCTGCCTGCCTGTCAGTTATTATATTGATTGTTTACATGAGTATGCCATTTACTATGTCTCGTTTACTTCATGGAGGCAGCTTGGGTGTCTGGGAGATCCACGCCTGGGATGTCGGGCGATGGGGGCATGTTCTGGCTGGTTGTTTGGTTGGCTATCTTGCCGGTTCTGGGGGTTCCTGGGACGGGACATGCTTCATCCTTTGTTTTGCCTTGTGGTGTATGCTAGTGATGAATCAGTGTAGTGATTGCATATAAGTGGCGTATTTAGTTGGGCTGAAGTGGTTGCTTGATTTATACATGTGCATGGAGTCTGAAATTGCGTCTTTTGGGCCCTTGTCCTGGCGGGGCTGTATAGGCCTTTCGATCGGCGGGTCTATGTCGGCATCGACTGTGCGTCTTGGGCTGGTTTTCCTTCGTCCCCTTGGTGCCTGTTGTTGATTTATTTTTCTACCCATAATCACCTTGTAATCATATGTAAATGATACGATTGTTTTGATTCAATAAAACACATTAAAAAAATACAGGCAGAAGTATGATATCACCTTCAAAACCCCATGTCGCCAGGAAAGGAAGTGCTCATATAACAAGTTCTTACTCGTTAACATATGATTAAAATTAAGTCTTTTGTACGTCATTCAGTTGACCCTTAAGTACCTGAATGACAAATAATATTACATAACAATATGAGGTTTTGATATTTCTCTTGGGGCTCATTTAGACCATATCGCCAAATCGCAGTCAGATTCGTTACCCTCTTTTGTGACTCCTCAGAGAAGGTCAAAACAATGCCGCATATCAGTGTAATTGAACGAGTTAAACAAAGTCAACCTCAAGCATAAATGGCACCATGTTATATTCATCATATCTCTTGTTACAAAAATATATACCGATCCAACCACTTGAAAAACTACTGTTACGATGAGTTAATATGTACGGAAGCGTTAAAGTGCCATTCGACTTGACGACTTGTCGAGATATTTTATCTCGACCAGTCGACTTAATATCCATATTTTGTCGACTTGTAAAGATATTTATCTAACCATGTCGACTTATAATTTTTGGGAACTCGACTTGGCAAGATAATATATCTCGCCATGACGACATAATTTTTTTGTTAAGTCGACTTGGTGAGATAATTTATGTCGCCATGTCGACTTATAATTTTTGGGAAGTCGACTTGTCAAGATAATATATCTCGCCATGACGACATAATTTTTTTGTTAAGTCGACTTCGTAAGATAATTTATGTCGCCATGTTGACTTATAATTTTTTGGGAAGTCGACTTGGCAAGATAATATATCTCGCCATGACGACATAACATTTTGGGAAGTCCACTTGTCAAGATAATATATCTCGCCATGACGACATGTATTTTTGTTAAGTCGACTTGTCAAGATAATAGTGTCGCCATGACGACATAATTTTTTTTGTTAAGTAGACTTGGCAAGATAATTTATATCGCCATGTTGACTAATAAAAGTTATTAAGTCGACATGGTTAGATAAATATCTTTACAAGTCGACAAAATATAGATATATTACGGAAGCGTTACAGTGCCATTCGACTTGACGACTTAATATCCATATTTTGTCGACTTGTAAAGATATTTATCTTACCATGTCGACTTAAAAACTTTTATAAGTCGACATGGCGATATAAATTATCTTGCCAAGTCGACTTAACAAACAAAAAATATGTCGTCATGGCGACACTATTATCTTGACAAGTCGATTTAACAAAAATACATGTCGTCATGGCGAGATATATTATCTTGCCAAGTCAACTTCCCAAAAATTATAAGTCGACATGGCGACATAAATTATCTTACTAAGTCGACTTAACAAAAATACATGTCGTCATGGCGAGATGTATTATCTTGCCAAGTCGACTTCCCAAAAATTATAAGTCGACATGGTTGGATAAATATCTTTACAAGTCGACAAAATATGGATATTAAGTCGACTTGTCGAGATAAAATATCTCGACAAGTCGTCAAGTCGAATGTCACTTTAACGCTTCCGTAAATATCAGATACGTTACTTCAACATTGTTTCATTAAGAAAAAGTATGCTGTAAATGAACGCAAAGCTCAGGTACTTTTGAATACTAACGTTAATGTTTAATCACACACCAGAAATTACATAAGACAATTATTATTTTTCTGAAATTACTGTGAATAAAGAAACGGCACATCAGATACGTTACAATCAAATACGTTACTGATTAAATGTATCAGGCAGCATGATCAACGCAAGGCGCTTTGGCGAACATATTTTACTTTTCGGACCACGTGCTCTACTTTTGTAAGCATGGCGGCTTAATTCCGATCTATGTGCTCTTATTGCCAAATATAGATACGGTAACGTATCTGATCAGATCAGATTAGTAATGTATCTGACAAGATATTTATTTCTCATTTTATAGTCCATATCTGCAAAATATGTATGTCAATATATTATGTAGTTATTAATAATGTAAATTTTAATATCTTCTGCTGACACATTCCCTATCTTCTCTCTCGATCCTTTCATTTTTCCTCAATTCTTTTCTGATCAGGGTGGTAACGTATCTGATGAGATAATTATGTATTACTCATTTGTCGTTTATAATTTTATTGAGACATTATTTATTACAGGAACAATGGGAAATGGAATATATGCGTATTATTTTCATAAAAATATTCTCCAACTTCATTTTTACCGTCTTCCGTAACTGCAAATTTCAGAACTATATCAGAAAAAACATTGTAGTTTTGTGTTTTATCGTTTATTGTTAGTATTGGTATTTTACATATATCTCAATGTTATAGAAGTATCTGGTCACTTATATGTATCTATGTAAAGATCGTTCTTCACGGATAGAAGTATGTTGATTTTACGAATGTAGTCATATTTTGATGTTCTACAAGTTAGAATGCATTTATTGGTGCTGGGGCTGTTGCTGCATATGCTATAACGGAACTTCCGATGCGTCAAATACGTACCATACACCGTTCTTCTTTCCATCCAGAATTTATTTAACCTGGCAGAGATGTTACGTGCCATTTTTTATCACAAGTGTAATACCTATTTATAACGTTTCATACATAATCAATGAGATTACTTATAAAATGAAACTACAAATAGAAACTCAATTTAGGGTTACATATTTCAAGCAGAAATATATATATATATGTTTTTGCTTTGTATTTAACCTTCACTTTATAAATCACGTCGTTGGTTTTAATTCAGGTGATTTCATGCTTATCGGTTTGAAAGCCAGTTCTTTAGTGGTGCGAAGGTCATTAAAGATCATACGGTTTAAATGCAATCAATGCTCTGATCTGTTCCTTATTGTGCCCTTGGGAATTTTAGAATACAATCCATTTGCTACAAAATGCACACCTATTCTTGTTATTTTCAGGCTGATGTGACAACATTGAGGATAAGCAAAGTGCAGTAAACGACACTAGATCTTGCAGGGTCTGACGGGATTTCGTCATAGCACGGAAACCCGAGTCAGATTAATGAGGATATGAGGGTTTTTTTGCAGCATTCATAATCATCAAAATGCTTGACGGAGGTATACCACAAGTCACAGGAGTCCGATCTGACAAGCTCTTTGATATGACTAACGTCTTAGCACAGCAATTTCATTGGAGTCAGAAATGGATAAGAAATTATTTGGCAGCACTTTAAACATGAGAATGACTGAGATTAGTCGAGGGTGGTAAAGCGTTACCAGGGGATTCAAGTTTCATTATCATGTGATAGATACTGTAGACTTCTTCAGATATTTTGGTCTTGAGATACTTCGGTTACATCGTCTTTTCAGTGTCACATGATTCTTCAATTGATAAAATTTTCAGTCGTTCAATGTTTTTGATATAAATTATCAGGTATCATTTATCTCTGTAAATTTGCGTGTCTGTATATCTGATCAATACCGGAAAGAAAATACTGTTTTTGAGAAGCCAAAGTCGTAAAGTAATGTTCTATTAGAGTTTTTAGAGTTTACATTGAAAAGACATGCAGGTTAAAGAATGGGATCAGATCGTTTTTTGTTTTTAACATGTTTACTGTGATAAGTGAAAGAGGGGAAGCAATTTTAGTCATCCCGGGGCCCATTAAAAGATTGTAGCACGTTTGTGTGAGGTATAATATGATCAGGTACAATACCTTATGGCCCAGTCACAATGTCGGCGATCTGTCGGGGATTAGTTTTGGCCGGGGGTCGTCGTAGAAAATAAAGAATCCTTGAACAATCCTAGCAATAATCCTAATAAAAGTGGAGCAGTCACATTGTCTGAGATTTTTTCAAGGATTTTGACCCGGTTTTGTCGAAAAATCGTGGGATTAGCCTCCGATCGCCTCCGATTGCATCGGAGGGGATCGGAGACGATATCTGCGAGCGTCTTTTCTTTTAAATTTTTCCCCCTGGGTATATGTGGGGGAAAAGGAGGGTTTCTTGACCTCGGTCATCTGTATTTCTCCCTGTACACTGTAGCGTGGTATCCCTCATCCACACAGAATCTTGCGACTAGTCTCAGATTATTCGGAGGACGCCTCCGATTAATCGGAGGGCATCGTAGGTCATCGGAGATTATGTCTGGGATGCCCAAAATGGGTGAAAAATCTTGCGAGCAATCTTAAAATTTTAAGTTCAAAGTTGGGGACCGCGACGGGTGTGGCGATGCCTAAAAAATCTGCGACAAGCCGCAGGCGTCCGGAGAGCGCCTCCGACGGGTGCAAAATCGTGAGATCTGTCTCAAGATTTTGTTAAAATTTCCCGGGTTTTACCCATCGCCGACGCATCGCAACTGATTTGTGACTGGCCCATTACAGCTGGCGGTGCTAAAACCGCTACCATCTGTGCCAGTTATTTAACAGGCACGGTATGTGGATAAGTGATAAGGCAAAAGATCATTTTTATAGACGATAGCTTCGTTCACATAATCATTACAATTTTTTGAGGAATCTTCGAAGGTAGGCATGCGTGTTCTAGCTACAGAAGTTAATTCATTTCTAAACAAATATTATTATAACTATTCATACTGGTAAACCCAAAGTATTTTTTCTTGTTTTTTGCATAATGTTGTAATTCTGTATTGCAGAGTTATACACAAACACACTGCAAAATGTTATGAAAAAATAATAATAATTAAAAAATGTATGTATGACCAGATTATAGATTACATTAGTTATGAAAACATTATTAACTAGAAAGGCCGTCAAAGGCGGCAGACCCACGCCTTAGCGGCGCTACAGAGTAGTTGCAATACTATACTAACTATGGGGTCAAAACTACAAGGTTACGCAGAATTTGCAGGTGTCAACCGATCACCAAAATCTAATCGATTCTTCCCTGTCACTATCCGAACATTCTCTGAAAATTTGGTGCAAATCCGTTCACCCGTCCTTTAGTTATCTTGTACACAAACAAAGAAACAAACCAACAAACAAACAAACAAACATACGGAGCCCTTTACATAACCCTGCCGATTTCATCGGCGCGGGTATATGAATAAAGAAAATACGTAACGAATAGTAAAATCCTGGTAAGAGAGGAGTACTATGTGAGATAAACATATCAGTATATGTGAGATACTATTTTTAACTAGTGAGCGTTTTTCTTTTCTCATGGTCGATGTAATTCAATATAACATGATTATGAAGTGCGCGATGAGCATGTTCAGCATAATTTTGCACAGTTTGAAACTAGCAATCTGTAGGCGAGCGATCGCTTTTGTTTAGAACCAGACAAAACAAGTTAGTTTTTAAAAAAAATATGATAATAATAAATAAATAAAAAAGGATTTAAAAATGTTTTTCTGTGGATTTATTTAAAAAAAGGAAAATATACAAGATAAAAGAAAGAAATACGCCCTTATTCAACTCAAAGACATAGAAATATATATGGAGTCATTTATATTGGCATATTGGTACCAAGTATTATTGTTTAATGTATCGTATATCTTATTCTGACACCATTAATGGAACGATGATGGATTATTGTTATCCAAAGCTTCACTTAACCAATAACATGAAAAATAATGTATTCATGGAAATCAGTGTGTTAAAGCATTGTCATATATACAAGTAAATGTACATAATTTGTATTTAAGTTGATAATCGTTTTTATCATTTTGTGTCAAATCGAGAACATCTGGAACAAAATTCACAAGTGCATACAATTTAATTGTCATTCGTCTCGGCTTTTGCTCCCGTTCTTTAAGTTCTAGTCGTCGGGCAAGCTATACCTTTAATATTTGATGGTATAAAAGCGTGTTTAATGTGTTGTGTCATGTACGAGGATTAGGAAGGTTGAATTCAGACTTTAATTTGCAGGAATTATAGAAAAGACTATTATTTGCCTGCGGTACGTTATAGCAGGTAAATGTCGTTGTCTCATTAATGTATGCATACTTATGCTTGGTAAGGGTTGTTGTCCAAGAGTATAAGAAGCGATTATGCATAAGAATGTTTTCCGCAGGTGGTGCGGGGCACAAGCATTAGGATGTGGTAGAAGATGTTTGAGGAGTCATTCTAGCTTGCGTTTCATCACGACAAATTTCAAATTTGTTTTTATTCTGAAAAATATGTGAAATGTTTATTGTGCAAAAGTGGATCCGAAGGTTTTCCAGAGTTTTTTCTTATTGGGTTTTATGTCTGTTTTTTTACACTGGGCCTACTTGTCGCAGAATAACTGTTAGGGCCTATTCAGTTGTGGTCATAACATTTGTTGTATATATGAACACAACTATTTCGAATGTGCATTTCGCATTTCATCGATATCGATAAAACGAGCGGCTCCTAGTTGTCGGGCAAGCTATACCCACTGATAGCGTGTTTAATGTGTTATGTTATGTACGTATAAGGAGTTCAGGTACGAGGATTAGGAAGGTTGAATTTAGACTTTATTTTGCAGGAATTATAGAAAAGACGACAAATTTTGAACAAGAACCCGGGGGTGAGTAGGGAGGGGATTATGTACCCCACGTTTTGATGACTGGGGTGACATTTACGATCTCCTTCCCGTAATTTATCAATAATGATATCTACAACAACAAAAAAAAATGATTGCTACACATCTGCGAAATGAGAGATAGAGAGAGAGAGAGAGATTAACTTTATATATTTATATTGCTGTTGATTATCATTATGAACAATGTTATTATCATTATCATTATTTCATTATCATTAGTAGTAGTAGTAGTCGTCGTCGTAGTAGTAGTAACATTATTATTATCATTATTATCATCACAATGAATATAATTCTTTCAAAATATATTAATTATCCAGATCAAAGACGCCTTCTCCTCCTCCAAGAAGTTCTACTCATTGCCTCTGGAAGAAAAGTTGAAGTATGAGGGGCCGAAAGGCAGTAACCATGGTTACAAACAGTTTGAAGACGAACGGTATGAACGAAACTTAATTATATCATAAGCCCCATGCACCCCTCCCCTTCTTCTTCTCTCTCTCTCTCCGTCCCCCTCCCTTTATACCACGTCGTTGTACTTGTCTTGTAAGCACAGAATCCATTTGACATTTCCAACATTACCATGATTACATAAAACCTTGCGTCTAGTCAGTGGGGCATGGGCACGTTCCCGGGCGGTACTTGAAGCATGGAGCGCTCAAAAACGCCTGTCTACCTTTTTGCGCCCCCAGCAAAGTGCATTAGAAACAGGGGGTAGTTGTCGGGGGGGGGGGGGGGGGATAATTGTCCAGGGGTAGTTTTCCTGGAGGTAATTGTCCGGGGGGGGTAGTTGTCCGGATACGCTTTGACTATACAAAAACAAAAGTAACAAAGCACCTCTATAACTTAAAACACGTGATATTCATGGAGCATATTGTCTAAGAATAACTCAAAAGAAATGTTATATCGGAGAAGCTGCATGGTATTACATGGCATAGAAAACAACTAGATCTAAGTGCCTATAGCCCTACCATAAAAGGAAAGAGAAAAAAAATGCACCAGGGCCTCTTGCATAAAAAGTTACGATTAAACGCAACTCAAAAGCTTAAAAGCAACTTGATTTTCAGCCAATCACTTCTCGCGGATTTTCGACTTGCGTTTAATTTTTTGAGTTGCGTCTAATCGCAACTTTTTGTGCAAGAGGGCCCAAGGTGTCACTGCACTGTTCTCTGGCAGCTTACGGATCAAGTCCAGCCAGCTCATAAATCACAAGTACTCTAGTAAACCAGGTGATACACCTACATTTACCCCAGCAATGCATACCGCCCCCTGCCAGGTGTAATTTGGTTTAATATAGGTTTAAGTTTGTAAATTGCGTATTTAAGGATTCAAAATTTGATAGAAAATGTAATTCTCTTTGCTCTGCTCCCTATCATATAAGTTTCATCAGCCTCTTTTTTTTAATATTCTGCCTCGAATAGGTACTCCCTGTATTTCTCAGGGTTTACTTTAATTGCTCTCCATTAAGAAGTAAATGGAAAAACGTTTTATCAATGATCAAAATTTGAAACCCTATTGCTCGATTGTAGTGTTCCCTTGCAAATTTTCCCTTGCAAATTTTCCATGGTTGAAAGCAGTTTTTGAAATGTGTTTCGAGGGTTAAAAATGCAAAAGAGAGAGAAAAAAAACTACCGCCCGGTTGCTTTGCTCCCTCGCTTGTACAGTAATGTTACGCAGATGAGTTGGGGGGGGGGGGGGGCAAATTTATGGTTTGTTCCGGGCGCCATAATTTCTAGATACGCCATTGAGCCTGTTTTAAAATTTTTTTTAAACCCCCATGATAATCTGAAACATACTGCCAAACAGCTTAAAGACTTCAATTAAACCATAGAGACACTCATGTCAAATATATATATATATATATATATGTATCTGTGAAATTCACGATTGAGAACAGAATATTTGATAATTTCAACATCAACCACAAAACGAGGGGGTAGTTGCAACAACAAAAAAAGAGAAAATATAATTTTTGAAATATGTTGTGAGCAAATCATTGGGGTTTCAAGCCTGTAAACTTGAATACCCTTACTCTATAAAACACCCCCCGCCCGCTGTGTCGCCACTAACTACTTTTGTATTTTTTATTCAGGGTGAATCCGGATATAGAATATAAAGACCTGAAAGAAGTATTTAACTATAGCCCGGAAGCTGGTAGCAAGGTAAATACCCTCATAATATATCTACTGACCTAGTTCAAATTTGCTCTTGCTCTTGAAAAAATAGTTATGATTAAAATGGTTATTTATCCAACAAAATAAAGAACCCTTGGGCGGTATTCTGAAAACTATGTTATCTTTTATGTTAAGGAATACTATGTTAATTGTCATAACAAACTGAAATTGTGCGCAATAAGCACTAATCATTGGTGGGCTTGCGGAGATGTCTCTGTTAACTTTACGCGAGCACAGCCATCTTTGCGCAATCATTAACCAATGACTTGTCCTGATTTGGATTTGTTATAAAAGATAGCATCGTTATCAGAATACGCCCCCCCCCCCCCCGGTTTACATTGGTGAATCGTAGGCTGGTGAACACCATAATTTTAGTACGGACCAGCTCCTACGTTTAGCCAAATCGTAGTTGACAGTCAATAAAACAAGAGGGAATCTCAAGTTTGGCTTATTTCATGTAATCGGATTGGGGGCCGGGGGGTCCAAATTAAAGCTTCCCTTACCTTTTCTTCCAAAACAAAAGAAAATTAAGCTAAACAAAAGAAATATCACTATGGTCATTTAATTAGCTCATAATATGCGTTATATATTGATTTAATTATTTGTTTTCTTACCATTCAGGCGTTCCCAGACGATGCTTTGCCTGAATTCAAATCGGCTATAATAGACATCTTCAATGCAATGATCCCTTTAAACCTTAGAGTGATGGAGATTGTAGCTAGGGGACTGAAACTAGAGGTGAGTTTTTCATACCGGTCCCAGTCCCAAAGACAAAATGCTCTATTTGAAACACAAAGTCCTCGTTCGCAATACGATTTTCCTCTTCCTGAAAAACCAGCAAATATTTTCTAGTCAGGGAGACATCCATAATAATAATAATAATAATAATAATAATAACTATAACAATAATAATAATACAAATTCTGGATTTATATAGTGTATATTACATCTACAATGTCTCTAAGCGCTTCACAGACGTATTATTACCCCGGTCGGTCATCGGATGCATGGCTTGCCGCTGTGTGCCCGCTGTGTGCACCATCTCCACTCCTTAGGAAGCATTCCCGCCAGGCGCTTTCGCATCCTACCGGGTAGCCATTTAACACCTGGGTGGAGAGAGGCAATATATATAAAATGTCTTGCGTAAGGACATAAGTACAGTGCAGGGGATGGAACCCATGACATTCCCATCTCCAGTCAAGTGCCTAAAGCACTGGACTACTATACCTCTATTGGGGGACAACCAATGTCTCCCGTTAACGGCCAAGTTCCGCATCAGTGAACACGTGTGAGCTTTGAACAACACTGCTCGCTGATCGCTGCGTAGAAAGTCAGTATAAGAGTGACTAGTCCAATTTGATTTACATTTCTTTAAAAAATCCCCAAGGCTTGTAAATTCTAATCTGTGTGTATGCAAAATATATATCGCAGATTAAGTTCTCAAATATCCTTAGTAAGCATTCCATGGGGATTTTTTTTTAATCGATAAGCGATTTCGTAATTACGATTTGCGCATGAGCAGATAAAGGTCATTTGACATAAACTGGCATGTTCGTTTAAAATTCACTGAGATAAGCATTGACTGTGATGTAATGATTATTCATATATTCATTTAATTATACTTTTCATTAAATCCACTGAAAAGCATTGATGGTTGGTATTTGACAGTCTGCCAAATATAGTCAACTTGCAAACAATGCGCTTTCCCAAGTGTTCATTGACGTGCTATTCTAGTCACCTGGTCTACGATGTCTTTCTTTCATAGAGTTTGAATTCTGTAGGTTGCTATGTCGGGCAAGCTTATATACGTATTATCTTTCTTTGAAAAGATGCCTATCCTAATGAAAAAAGGGAAAGGTCATTTGCGAAATGTTGCTCATGGGCCAATTACGAAATCGCTTATTGTCAGCAAAGGACGGCTGTTTCGTTGACTGTGTACACTCTTTCAACAAAGGTTTGAAATAAGGTTCTGCAAAACAGATAATCGTTCCATTCGTCTTAAGCAACTCTTGTAGTATACCTGATCCTACGCCAAACACTATTATTCCATCCTGCAGTCCCCCCCCCCCCCTCCCCTCCAAGAAAATATTGGGATGGCAAACATATCGTCCCCCCCCCCCGAATAAATAAAAATAGGACAAATTATGCAAAACTCGAAAAATGAAACAATGAAATACAAAAGGTATTACATGATTAGACTTCATTTTCGCCTTGTAACCATGGAGAAGCTGGTAATTAAGATGTGTTAGACAACCATGAAGGGCACTATTAGGTTTTCTTGCCCCCCCCCCCCCCCTACAAAAACCCGGATCGACGCCTCTGCATAGTGGCGAATCCAACACTGTTACATTACTTCAGTAGATTTATTTTTTTCTAGTGGGTAGAATAATTAAGAGTGTGCATCAGTAACATCACAACATGTAAGGTTTGGATCCCTGCCCCAGCACTAACGTACCCTTGGCTAAGCGCAATAAACGACATTTGCCATACTGGACCCAAGTGAGGTAAATGGCTACCATTTAAAGAAGAAATTCATTGAATGCTTCAGCGCCTTATCTAGGCTGTAGGGCTAGAGCCGGGGTATTAATCCAACGCTCTTTAGACATTTTGGAAGCGCATAGAGAATATGTTTTGGTTATTTTTGCTTCAGACGAACGTAGTATCATTTTCTGCCTTCTCATTACAGAACCCGCAATTCTTCGCGGATAGCTTTAAATTGGCGGGAACGGAAAAGAGCCATACCACAATGCGGAGTGCGTATTACCCCTCCTTGGATGATGATGTCGAGGTAAAGGAGAATCAGCTCCGATGCGGGGAGCACTCGGACTTCGGCGGCATAACCCTGCTTTTCCAGTCACAGTCTGGCCTAGAGGTAAGACGTAACGAGAAGTTTCGGTTCTGGTAGTGGTGCAAAAAGAGGGGCGGGGGGGGGGGGATCCCCCCTCCCCCCCCCCCCCCCCCTAGATCGCCGCCTATGGATATCACTACTTTTCATTAATGGATAGATTATTTGGATATCCTTAGAAATAAAAGAAAATCCAACGAAACGTGTTTGTAAGCATTTTCACAAAATGTATGGTATCACGTTTCTTCCTACCAGGCACGGATTTACATGACTGTGCTTGTATGCAGAGCTCTTCATAAAAATCTGGTACCGTTTTTTATAGACATAACAAACATCCACCGGACACCCTGCCTAATGGAAGAAAAGAAAATCTATGTCAGTGAATGTTGTATTTTGCTTCATGCACAAGTACCTATGCTCTTTTGATTTTGAATATGATATTAAAAACAGGATGTTTTAACAATGTTTGAATACAATAAATCTGAATGTGACGTTGATCTTTCAGATGTCAGATCAGTTAAGACTTATCAACGCAATCATTCTTGAACTTCTCACCTTTGCATATGTTGTTTTTTCCAATGCTGCAACTCTCTTTGACTCAGGTAAAAAATATTCATGATAAATGGATCCCTGCACCCCCAATAGACGGTACAATGGTGGTAAACATTGGTGACCTTATGCAAAGGTGGACTTCAGACAAACTTATTGCTACAGTAAGTGCACACTCAGAGACGTTGAAAGTTTAATAACCTATGGGAGGAGCTGACGTTATTTCATGGCTGTATCAACTTCGCAGTGTGTAGCGAGCAAGCGAAAAATCATTTTTTAATTTTGTCATCTCACTGCCCGAATGTGAAGTGGGGTTTGGGTACCCGAGTATGAGGTGATGGTTGCTCGAGTGTTTGCAATTTCAGTTCTCAATAGGGAGGGGTGGGGGGGGGGGGGGGGGGGGTTGAGGTGCCTATGGACCTGTGACCACATTTCCTTTCCATAACTTTTGGACGGATATTTCACCATGTGTTTTCCAAATAGAAATGACGCTATAGAAGCAATGGAACGTTGTTGTTTGTTGCTTATTTTATTCCATCTCCGACTCTAGGATAGGGATTCGGTGTTAGGGACTTGGACGAGGGGTAGAATCAGGATAATTATTAGGGATAGTTTCCATTGGACCAGTGGGACCTAGAATTAATTAGGTGGTGCCATGGTCTAGTGGATAAGTCAATGGACTGTGGATCACATGGTGCGTGGTTCGAATCTCTGTCACGGCACAAACGTCATTCGGCAAGAAAGTAATCTACATTTGCCGCTCTCGACCCAGGTAAAGTACGCGGTACGAGAATTCCTTGAATGATTAAGCGCCTTATCTTGGTAGCGCGATTGAAGCTTGGGTAAATATAATACTTTGTATAAAAAGCGCATAATTAGAGTATAATTATTTGTAAAATAGCTTTGGTATATGAATTATATATTATTATTATCATTATTATTATCTTTTGACAGAGACATCGCGTGGTGGTTCCATCGGATCCAACAGAGCGTCGACAGGAACGTCAGTCCATCGTCTTCTTTGGCTATCCCGACAACGGCGCCATCATCGAGTGCATCGACCAATCCAACAAGTATCCTCCCACCGAGAGCTTGGAATACCTTTTCTCGAGGTACGACTCTATTAATCACGACGATGTCCATTACACAAATTTCGAGAAATAATTGCAGGAGGACGGGTACATCATTTCGATTCTCTTGTTAAAACTAAAATCGAGCGATCAATGACGTGACTCTCCAGGAGAGTGAACATAGTGAAAATAGAGTGAAAATTCACTCCCTTTCTTTTATAGAACACTGAGTGGAATCATTTGTATATAAATGTATTCATGAATTTATTTTTGTAAATAATAAATGAAGCTTGATTTCGCATTTTGTCAAAGCGGATAAAAAATTCAAGTTTGGGGCATTAAGTCAAAGCGGATAAAAATTTCCGGTTTTGGGCATTTGGTCAAAGCGGATAAAAATTTCCAGTTTGGGGAATTGGGTCAAAGCGGATAAATATTTCCGGTTTTGGGCATTTGGTCAAAGTGGATAAATATTTCCGGTTTTGGGCATTGGGTCAAAGCGGATAAAAATTTCCGGTTTTTGGTGACAAGGTATTGATATATTGGCTTACACAAGTGGTATTATTTGTATATAAATGTATTCATGATTTTTTTTTTGTAAATAATAAATGATACTGGATTTGGCATTTGGTCAAATCGGATAAAAATTTCCAGTTTGGGGCATTAGGTCACAGGGGATAAAAATTTCCGGTTTCGCAACATCGTTTTGCTATTGGATAATGCAAATGGAAACATTTGTTGTACATTTTAGTTTTATTATTTCTACATAATTCATATTTATTTTTTAAATAATAGGTATAACTGGATTTGTAGTTAATTATTTAATTGTTCTTGAACAGTTGTTTATTTTTGTGAGCAATAAAAATATTCAATTTTTCTCAGTATATATCATTTCATTTCATTTCTTGTATTTGATTGTGGTTGTGATTATAATGTGCATGATAATGACAGATGAATCCATTGAGAAGTTCGAATGAGTGTTGCAATTATGATATACAGTATAAAGAGAGAGAGAGAGAGAGAGAGAGATAGGACTTTGAATGAGATGTAAAAGAAATTTAGCAATGAATGGGCCCAAGTTTCTTAAATAAATCAATTTAGAGGCAAAATATATTAAGAAAGACATATTTTTGGCAATGTACATTAGTATAGGGCAACAGTAACAATTTACTAGTAAATGAGCATAAAATTGCTTCACTTAATCTGGATTCATCGATATTTCCAGACCTATTTACCAAAGCTTTCAAAAAGTTTGATTTCTTTTGAAATAATTTATTGTTTATGAGAGAATATCGATTTATTTTAGAGTCACTAAAATAAATCGATATTCTTTCTTAAACAAGTGATCACTAACGTGACTCCCGGGGAGTAAAAATAAAGTAAAAACGCACTTTTTTAGAGAAAGATGTACACTTTGTATTCACAGATAATGATGTCGCCAGAATAATTTTGAAATTTGATGATCTGTACTTTTGATTCTATGTAATTAGGCCAATTATAATTTTGAATTAAATATTCGGATTTTCTGGTCTCTCTTTCGCATTTCTTTAAGGTGAAAGAGAATAATAACCATCTTCTGTGAAAATCCAACTTATCCGTGTGATATTCAAATCTGAAATCTGAAATGGGCCTTCTTACATAAAAAAGATGCGATTAAACGCAACTCAGAAAATTAAACCCAAGTCCAAAATGCGCGATGCTGATTGGTTGAAAATCAAGTCCAAAATACGCGATCCTGATTGGCTGAAAATCAAGCTGCGTTTAATTTTTTTTGAGTTGCGTTTAATCGCAACTTTTTATGCAAGAGGACCATGGTAATCCAAAAGTAATTTGAAATAGAAAATAACTGAAGTAGTAAGTTATGGTTAAGTTCTATATATTTGTACCATCGAAAGATTTTATCTTCCAAGTAATGTGTACATATTTTAAATGTCTTCGATAGAAAGTGTGTTTTGTTTATGATTTGTTTGCTTTCCATGGCCAAGTATCTGTCTTCTTTTTTTCTCGACCTTTTATTTCCTCCTTCTCTAGACTACTCTTTCCCCTTTTTTAAAATTCTTATTTCCCTCCCCCTTTTTTGGCATGCTATACATGATTGCCCAGTTTTTTATGTATATCTATCTATAATTTACCTTTGTTTTGAAAGGGTCCAGCGTTTCTACAAGATCTACTCCTTTGCTGGTCTCTGTTTCCATTTTCATTTTCATATAATTAATCTAATGTAATCTTCAATGTTGTTATAATTTACTTTTCTTACAACTTATAACGTTGTTGCTCTTTATCTTGCTTGTAATAATCGAAAATGTTTCTGCACTTGGTTTAGTTGTCAATTATTTTGTATATTGTTAATTGTACGATAGTTATTTGTTATATTCTTTGAAAAATGAAAATGAAATGAAATAAAGTCTGAAATCTGAAATCTAAGTAATGTGGAACTGCATATCTTTGTACAGTGAGTTGTTGTTCTCCAGGCTCGGGAGGCACGCGTTTTATTCCGAAGGTTTGTTTTTTCTGAAGGTTTATGATTCCGAGGAAAAAATCCTATACCATGGGTTTCATAATCCCGAAAATGATATAGCGATTATAATTCCGAACATTTGTTGCCTTATTGAGATGGTTCATTTTCCGAATGTTCGTAATTCCGAAACACAAATTTCCCATAGCAGGGGGTTGATAATTCCGATCATTTGATGCATTACTCTGAATGTTTGTTATTCCGATGGTTCGTAATTCCGAAAATGGAAAAGGGTTCATAATTCCGCCTGTTCGTAATTCCGATAATGCAATAGAGCCCTATACGTAACTTTTCGGAATTACCAAACTTCGGAAATGTGAACCCTGTTTTATTTTCGGAATTATGAACCCTTTTTCATTTTCGGAATTACTAACCGTCTGGGGTAACGAATTACTAACCTTTGGAAAAACGACACGTAACCGGATTAACGACATGTAACTTTCTTTCAGCGTCCTTGTTCAGATAATGAGTTTTCGGATGTGTCAACTAGAACGCCGTCCTAGATACCCCCAGCGACAATGGACTGTTTTGCGTTGACTGCATACAAATTATAATGGGTGGCACGTTTTAGAGAAGACGGCAAAACCATGTTTGACACGTTCTCGATCTGACTAGTGGACGAGGGAGAAGCAAGTGGACGGGTGAGCCATTCTTGCACAAAGCGCGGTATGCAGCTAACACAAAGCAGTCCATTGTAGCTGGGAAAATCTAGGACGGCGTTCAAGTCCACACATTCGAAAGCTCACTCGTGCACTCGTATCACGCAAGGTATATCCTCCTAGGCATATACTCAACATGCTCAACCAGCCTTGACAAGCTTCCTTTCAAACCAACGTCACAAACCATAAGTGCCATGAGAGTTATCATGACCTATAGACACATAATTATGTGAGATATCAATGTAAATATCACACGGGAACTATATAAGAGAATTATAGTCATGATATGACACTACTGAACCAACAACACGGAGCAGTTTAGCACGAAACGCCGGCTAAGGTGGAAGTCACTGAAGATAACAGTACATTGTATTTCTAAAGTAAGTGAATTTTCTGTTCCAGGTTTTGTGAAATTCTTTAATCACGTTTACAATAGTCTGATTATCAAATAATCTTTTCGATTAAAAAAAAAGTGGTTGTATCTGACCAGAATGACTGCCTAGGCGGAGCTTATACTTGGAAGGGATAGAATGTATTGGCGACGTATACTCTATACGTATCTAACCATCGATCTAGCCTATTTCACTCCACTATTGAAGGAATTAAGACCACCTCACCCTTCTCCATTTCATTCTGTCCTATACCTTCATTAATTTATGTAACGCTGCCATATTTTCTGATATCATCCATCCCCCTCCTACTTTGCCTGCCTCTTCTTCTGGTCTAAGCCCTAGGGGCACGTTTATTTACCCCTTTCTTCAACTGTTGTTCACTTTCACAACTTTGCAAGACTTATACTTTTAGCTTTGCTTTTACCTTTATGGGCTCTCTCCTATCCTCAATTCTGAATTCGTTGTTGGTCATTATTTTACAAGTTACGACAGACAAACCAAAGTGATGTAATGTATTCTATGTACGGTACATGTACATTGAAAATACTCTATATCGTTATTATCATTAATATTACTTGTAAACAAAAGTGATATTATGAATTAAAAGGTGAAATGTGAATTATGGAAATAAAACTAACCTTGTATATGAAATAAATTTACTTTCCTCTTGATTTTCACGTGTCAAATCTAAAAACGTAAAGGGCTATTAAATTCCGTATTTTAAGCGCATAAGGCCCTGAAATTTTGTGTGTGTTTTTTAGCCACAGCTACATACAAATTCATTGAATGTAATCGATAAAGCCCTCAGGGGTATTGGCCGAGTCACGACCGATTACTTGAAAGGCAACAGGTCGTTTTCACGATAAGTGATCCGCTTTCAACATCTTTGCCTTGCATTGCTGCAGATCTGCAATGTTAGGTGTACATACCAATGTTGTGTATTCATTTTATTTGCATGAACTCCGTATCTAAGAACAAACAGAATAGAATATTGTTCAGCATGTACAAAATTAATTTCAGCATGTACAAAATTAATTCCTATTGTTACACCGCCGAAGATACTCCAAACCGACTAACAATTGTTAGTTCATTATAATACCGGATATGAAAAAGGGTTCATTATAATTCTGAATAGTTATGTAGGGCTCTATTGCATTTTCGGAATTACGAATCTTCGGAGTTGTAAGCACTTTTCATTAATTTTTCGGAATTACAAACCTTCGCATGTACCAACATAACTTTTACCCTTTTTTCACAAGTTTTTATGAGGATATGGACATATTTATCCCGATTGATCATCGGCGGCATGTGTCTACATACCTAAAAAAGAGAAGAAACAACTTTGTGACACGAAAGAATTGCTTATCATTATAATCATTAGTGGTCATTTGAAAAATGCAATTTCTTTCCAGATACCATACCACCACTGTCATAATGGACGCAGTGCCTATCATCGATTTTTCAGCGTACAGTTTAGAGCGTGAGAGCCCTGACCCAGAAGGATTTCAGAAGCTAATAGACGATGTACATCAAGCTCTCACTACCATTGGCTTCATGTACTTGAAGAACTTTGGAATCCCAGCTGAAAAGGTAGCCGAAAGAGGAATTTATGATGTTTTTATTCATTCAGACCATTGTTGTTCATATCTCGTTATGGCTGGACAAAACGCCATGAAATAATTATGAAATCAGTTGGTCTAGCTGTAACGTCTATACGGGCAACTTTGTATTCGCCTACAAACTGACTCTGATCGGACCCAGACTCGAATCCCAGTCACGCATTTCGGATGGTTACGTTAACGGTCGGTCCCAGATTTAAACTCAATTACTTTTTTCATATTTTTTTATTCTTTGATTCAGATTTTCAAAATGAATATTACAAAGTAAGCATTGATTACACAATATAATTCAACAAGGCAATAAACAATACAAATAATATAATTCCATAACATGCCATTCATAAATAAACCATGGTACAATAACTGAACAAGGTATAGATTAAAATCATATAGGTGATGAATTAAAGTATATAGGGCAATTGTAACAATGAATATATTTTTAAGCCGTTTGCAATATTATCGTGTATGTCCTCCTACCGTCCAACATTCAAAATAAGTCCATTTTTTAGATGTAGACTTAACTTATTTCGAGCTATTACTTTTTTCCGTTCATCATCTTTACTTTCTAAAAGTTCATTATAGATTTCTTTCTTTGTTGTGGGCGTTCCTTTTGATCTCGCATTGTATATCATAATATTTTATGAGTATAAAGTGGTTAATGGACATAAGTTTTTCTGATTTTCCATCTAAACCAACTAAAATTTCCTCCCATTTTAAAGTGCATCAATTTCATTTGTTCCCCTATTTCTTGCCACAATGTTTTAACCAATTGACACTGCATAAAGTGATTATATACCTCAATTTCCTTTCCACAGAAAGAACATAAGTTAGATGATAAAAAGCCAAATTGATAGAATTTATCATTACAATACAGGATACCTTGTAATAATATAAAATGAAATTCACGTAATTTCCAATCTAAAGTGCATAAGCTCGGGGCAAAAAGCAAGTCGCAACTTCAGATGTATTATTCAAATGTGTTATTTCCGCGTGTCTAAATGCAAAGGTTTCCTTTATATTATCTATAATTACACACACCTACCCACACACACACACACACACACACACACACACCCACAATGGGATACTCTGCAAATCAAGTAAAAGGGTTCCACAATATATGCATATAGACGGAAGTAACATTTTATGAAAATAAAGAGACTGCCCATTTTTATACTAATAACTTTTTTGTAAATATTGGCTTGTCAATGGGCAATATGTTTCTTATAAGTAAGAAGATTTTGTCTATTTCTTGTCTCAACTATCTCAGGTGTTATTTTTCAAGCCTGTAAGTGAAACAAACTTTCAATATTGTAAAGAAAATGAAATGTGCAATACTTTTGGAATCGATGACATAAATATTCCAACTGCAAAAAAAAAACCCCATGAAGTTTATTATAAAACTTTGTTATATTACAACGATTCCTTATCAACCGATAATTGTACCTTTCCAACTAAAAATTCCTAAAGTCACTCCTGTTTACAAGAAAGGTGATAAACATTCAATACTAAATTGTTTTCTAAAAGTTGGTGGTTCGATTATGAAAAAAAAACATTTCTAGGAATACTGGTGTCTTCAGCAAATTACGTTCACTCTCATCCCAAAAATGTACTTATAACATTATATTACACACTTGTTCTACCTTTTTAAAGTTATTGTAATGTGGTATGGGGAAATACACATCCAAATAAATTGCGCCCCTAATACATACTTCAGAAAAATTTAATTAGGATAAGTACAAAGTCATATCACGTCGCCCACTCTAAGCCTGTATGTCAGGAATTTAAATCGCGGCATGAAACTTTCGCGAATCTTGACCACTCTCGAAATTCGCGAAGGAAGTTCATGCACGTGAAAATTTTTGGTTTTACAGTAGTTGTGCTGGTAGCAACCACAAACAAATTTGCTCTCAGCCAATCAGATGCAAGGATTTCAGTAGCTTATAACATTGTCGATAATAAAAAAAATCACTGACAAAACACTTGATGAAACGCCCCCCTGCATGGGGTTTTCGTCAGGTAAGCATGGTAATAGACACGGAATATAAATAATATTGGCTTAATGCTGATGCGTGAATCCAACCATATATTTCGAGGGGAACAGATTGGGAATACTGGTCGTGACATGTTTTGTTTATTTTATTTAATGATTTAGTGCAACTAGGTAAATTTATTATTATTGCCAGGAAGCGTATCAGTGCACAAACATGTAAAGTATTTGTATTTATGAACTCACTTTCTCTTGCGATCTTATAATAATAATAATAATGATAATAATAGCCTCATGAGTGTTATATACTGTTCTCCCTGAGGGTCCTGCAAACATATTGACCCGTTTTCCCATTGCCTACTCTAACCGGTTTTAAACTTGTGTAAAATGTGAAAATTTATGAATCCCATGAAGCCTCGAGGGTCGAATAAAAGGATTATCTCAGTTTTAGCGTTGATGGTCTATTGGTCGTGTGCACGAACAGTCCAAGGAGTGAACTAGCCTCGTTCCCAATGCGATCGATGTTTCGCATTGCTGTTTAAAGTGATTTGGTAAGTTTGTAGAGGCTTGACAAAATTTTTACATGCTATCAGTGTATGTAATATATGGTGTAGAAATGAAGCCCAGGAAAAAAAAGCACTTCAAAATCGTCATGTGCTTCACAAAAGTAAACATGTGCAAGTGACCGGAAATGCCAGACTCATTTTCTCCCACAGACTCAGTGTTAGACTAAAGTGTATGGCCATACGCTTTCGTAAATGAGAGTATTCAGTCATCGATATCTTAATAATAGCATTATATATTTGAAAGCCTTTCTATGCCTAGCTATATCCTTCTGAACATCATTATACAAGACAGATATTAAAATTCAACAACCACAAAGTTACCAAATCCCTTTAAGATCAAGTTATACAGACACATGAGGTGTACTAGTGTTTCTGGAGTAGGATTTCGCCATAGAATTCTCCCTTCCGAACGGAACTAGAGTACAAATAGCTACGGGGTCACAAGGGGCATGGGGTCATGTGAACCCAATGGAATGACACAAAAAAGAGAACAAGAGGAAAAAGAAGGATCAAGAGAGAGCTAGGGAGAGAGATAGAGGGGGAGGAGAGAGGGAGGGAGAGGGGAAATGCAACGTGAACAGAGTGAAAAGAATATTCTAACACCTTCTTTCAAACAATCCCTATATCAGTATAGCCTTGTTGATTCGCATTTCATCCAGCGAGTAGGATCAGTGTCACCCCTTCCCACCCCACCCCTGGCGCCGATGCCCCCTCAGTGCGTGGACCCACTCTACGCCACATATACTTTCAACGCATTGTCCTCGAGAATACACTTTTCCTACTCCATGCGGAAGCGCGGACTAGAGCTTCAGGCATCGTGGAATATAATGTAGTACTATTAATAATCTCATCAGTGGCGTAGGAATGGGGGCAAGCGCCACGTGCCCCAGTCGAATGTTGACAAAATAGAAAAAAAAATGAACAACTATAAAAGGGGGAGGAAGATCAGAGGGAGAGCAAGGGTACTGAAAAGAAACAGGAAAAGACGACGTTACGACCCCTCCCCCCCCCCCCTAATCAAGGGCCATTTTCCATCCGCATTTCACCGAGAGTATAAACGGTGCCCACACCCATGATGCCAACACCCCCATTTTCTGGACCCAACAACGCTACCCCCTAAACCTCATGGTGGTAGACAAGTACATGTGGTTAAGTCCATGATTATTTAACGAATGATTTAGTTCATGATTGAATTATGGATAATATGGATTATTTTAGGAGTTGAGCTAGTGCCACTTCACTAGTTTAAGAAGTATGTTATGTGGTTATTGAGGAGAGGAAGAAGAAAAAAAAAAGAGCTAGAGAGTTTATTGAAGAAGAGTTTGCTTTCTTCTTTCCGCCCTTTTGCTCTAGATCAAGGATGCCTTCACGAGTTCTACGAAGTTCTTTTCCTTGCCCCATGATGAAAAGATGGAGTGCGTGGTGGCAGAAGAAAACTTCCATGGATATTTCCAGATGGAGACAGAAGGGTATGACTTCTCAAAACTGGAGCTCTCAAAACACTCCCACACATATATGCAGGGTGTCCCAGAAAGAATGCAATACTAGTACATGATATCTGCAATTTTAACAACATCATTGACGCAATATCATTAATTAATTTATTTATTGGTAGGAAATTCTTTTCCGAGTAGAATTACACCTAGATCATCAATTTGGGGAAAAGCGTTTTGATTCTACGGCTATTTTTGCGAGGCAATGTCATTTTCAAAATTAGCTGCTTTTGCAACCTAGTCAAGCGTGAAGCAGCGAGAAATTTGCATATGACAATGACCTTTCAGATACAGTCAGCTTTGTTGACAAACGCTTGACTGCTCTCCCTTTGAAAACGAAGACAACATGAATGAAACGGCGATTGTATGGAAAGCCGTCATAAGCAAATTTATCAATTCAAGTGCTTTACCTTAAGCATGACTACGGTTGCAAAAATAGCAAATTTTGAAAATGATATGGCCTCACAAAAATAGTTGTAGAATCAAAACACCTTACCCAAACTTGATGGTCTTGGCGTCAGAATGTTCTACCTAGAAAAAACAAAAAACATTATTGTGTCAATGACGTCGTTGAAATTGCAGATCACAGGTGTTGCATTATTTCTGGGCCACCCTGTATATTATACACAAAGTTAACGCACATACACTCACACCCGTAGGCTTAGCCATGGAGCTCAAGGGGAGGGGGGGGCATGCCCCCCTTTTCAGCCCCTTGAAAAAACATCAAAACTTAGTAAACAGGTCTATTGTGATATGCTGATGGTGTTTTCATGCTGCCTTATTGTGCCCCTCCACTTAATTCCCCCTGTTATTTATTAATACTTACGAGGAAAAAAGGATCCCATAAAAACACTCTCTCAGAGCTCAAACAGTACTTCTTTCTTTTTCTTTCGCCCGACCTCTTTCTTCCCTTTAAAAGAAAGAAGAAAATGTCCAAAAAATAATTAGGCTACCCAGCCCTCCAAATGTAGGTAGGTTTATAGATTACGTGTATATCTATTTGAGATTCCCAGAGACTCTGATTTTAAAAAAATGGCATGAAATAAAACGATATTAATTCTATCACCGCAATAATTTGTACCTTATCTTGTATCAAATCCAACCTTTTGGTTGCTATGAATAATTATAAATCACTTACAGAATCAAAAGACAATACATGTACAAAAGAGAATTTCAAAATAAACGTTGGTTAACAGGTTATTTCATATCATTTCATTTCATATATTACTATTTTCATAACTTCTGAAGGTTACATTTCATTTCTACTTCATTTCATCACCATCACTAGTGCACCACCAGCAAAGTCAAGTTGACGTCATAATGACCTCGCTCAAAGACAAAGCTGACAAATCAAGATTAGATCAATATAATGTAGCGCCATCTGTGTTCTGAATGGTCGCTGATGATAGATTTTATTTCTCCAATACCCCATGCATGGACAACATCATAAAAAGTGACCATTAAAAATAAATGTATTCAATTTTAAAAAATGTAGATAAATTGAAATTTCGAAAATTGATTTCCAGGAACCAAAATTTAGATTGTCTTCACGGTTCACCCTGGGAGACGGCCAAGTCTCTATAATTATGTTCCTTCCCTTGTTTGTTTGTATTGTTTGTATTTATTTCCGTATGAAGAAAACCACATACATTTCATACAACGTATACATGAGCTTAAAAAACGGAGGATGACCCAAATTTAGCAGTATTTACAAAATGCCGCTGTTCTTCCTTGGGGTCCCACATAGCACATACAGGGTTGGAAAAAAGTTTGGAATATTTTTATTCCAAGAATTATTTCTTGTCTTAAACATATCCCTCGTCATTTTAAGTTCTTCTTTGAGGTTCAAATAAAAGATATGTGTCCCTTTTTAACTTTAAAAGCACAACATTAAAAATCAGGCTTGCACAGTGCAGAGGTCTACTTGGAATTCGGAAGCGTATATTTGCTGTTTTTGCAAATGTCTAACGAAAAAGTTAAATAATCAGATACAGTTTAATTGCTATACCGAAGTCCTCAAAATGACTGCAAACTGCACGTAGCTTTTTCAAAATTCCACGTGAAGTACAGAAATGTATAACAAGATGTTCAAACACAAATAGAGCAAATCTGACAACATGTGGTTCATTGGTCAGCCATTGTAACATGTTTAACAATATTACGTAATCTTTGGTACAAGATGGAACAGTAGACTTCATTCAACACAGTTAATCCGATTTGGATGAATTATTCATCACAATATAGTAGAAACTAGCATTTAAAATCAGACATACTCATCGCCAAAAAAATATTCCAAATTTTTTTCCAACCCTGTATATTAAAAAATATATCATAACACAATTATATAATTAAAAAAAAAACAAATAGTGGACCCTTCAAGTCTGCCCCCCCCCCCGTTGAAAAATCCTGGCTATGCCAAGTCACACGCACACGCACACACGCACACACATCTATGCTACGATTCCACGAGCTGAAGCTCGCCCGAGAATTTAAAATGCTCGAAACTTCCGTAAAAATGGCCATACATGTACTTTCTCTTTCTCAACATATACATAGACTATGACATTGCAAGCTGTTCTACAGTCATGAGAAGGCTGAATCAAACTTCAGAGAAAAAGATAATTGCGATGTCTATAAAAACATTCCGTCAAATGTTATTCACAGTTTTGTGTAAATTTTGTGTAAAATTTTGCGTAAATTTCAATACTTTTCTGTTGAGTCGTCTACTTTTTTTTAACTTGACGAATTGCAAAGGAGTATCCACGTTGTGTAAGCAGTGCATATACCATATAATGAAGCCATATAATTAACCAGGCTTCCTTATGCGCTCTTCTTTTTACCTTCTGCATTCTATGTATGCAATTTAATTTTTCTATTTTATATTGACATGCTTTTGTTTTTATCAAAGAGGAATAAACTTGAACGTGAATATTAAACTTGAAATTTTTGCAAGCTCCTCTCCCATTTGCCCTGTACCCATCCATTTTCTCTAAAGAAAATATTCAATCATAATGCTTCTTTGATATAATAATTGCTAATATATTTTTACGCAACGCATGTACGAAACAAATCTATTCCTTCATCAGAAACTAAGAAAATGAACTATTGTGAGATTTTCTGTACTGAGCAAATGGTTGAGAAGCTCGCAAGATACGTCACGGAGTTGCCAATTTGTGATTGACTGATTACAACTTCAGAAATTCATAACTTTATTTCTTATGGCATTTTGCTCCAAATTTCACTAATCTGTTTATCTCATTTCCCCCCTTATTCAAAACAACACCAGGGTAAACTTTCCCTTTCAGTCTTTCTTTTGCACTCTAACCCCACTTTTTCGCCTTATCTCTTTTAAGTATGATTTAAGTCTGATGGCACCTTTATTGATTGCTGTATTTAAAAAATATTTTTATCTGGCCTTTCTATATTTCCAGGTTGAATCCAGACAGGCCGTTTAAGGATTTGAAAGAAGTGTTCAACTATTGCCCGGCGGTAGTTCATCCAAAGGTACATGGTCATAAACTTATCAGTGGAGATTTTAAGCGCATGAAAGTCCCTTTTTAGTGAAAGAAAAAGCTTCTATTCGAGCTATTAAGTGTTTTGTTGGTACGTAAATATCTTACCATTAAGGACTATCTAATGACGACTCTTCTTGAGTTTTCGTAATGAAATTGAATTTCTATGGAAAACAGGATTGAATAATTTTCAATTGTTTATCTTGCGTTGTACGGGTTGTATCAATCACAAAACCATAGCATAGCCTTTACCAACGGCGAGTGAGCGCGATAATATTACTGTGGCTGCAAGGGAGACTAGCTGCAATGTGGGCAGCTTGCTGCTCACCGCCTTTATCCACCCGTAACGCAATCAATATTCATGTATTCACTCGCCCCGCCGTCGTGGGGTGTCACCCATCGTCCTCCGTACCCGGTGGCTAAGGCCGGACCATCAAAGTACTGCCGTTCACGAAGGAAATCGCAGCACAAAGGAATCGCTTCGTAAATGGCACTTTTGCCAAAACCAGTGGGTAGCGCTATGAATAAATCTTTCCCCGCAAGCACATTTTTTATCGCAGTCTCCTGTAATTCCTTGAATTTTTCACCTGGAATCTTCAATTTGCTGGCAGCATATTTCAAACTATCGTGAAGAAGTTCGTCGAAGTTGGTGGAACTCGCCATTTTGGATAAAGCAGGGTGAAACGTCACGATCAATCACGTGACAAAAAAATTTGCATGATGAGTTTACCTCGGTGTTCGTGATTGGTTACTTTCTCTAGAGGGAATTTAATATGTATGAGAATTCTGCGTCAGAAAACGACGCAGATTTCAATGGTCAAGATAAAAAAAAACAACCCGCGTTACGGGTGGATAAAGGTGGTGAGCAGCAAGCTGCCCACATTGCAGCTAGTCTATCCCTTGCAGCAACAGTAATATTATCGCGCTCACTAATATTATCGCGCTCACTCGCCGTTGGTAAAGGCTAACAAAACCATTGAAACACACTATAAAAAAACTTGCTTGAAGTCACATTAAATAAATTAACACTACTTACATTTGCGCTGATGAAGGGTAGGGACCGTGTGGAGACCAGCTAAATTTCCTCACCTTTTAGTTTCGAATCTCTGTAATACATGTACTTGCATTGTGTTTTCAGATGTTTCCAGAAAAGAAATTGCCTGAATTCAGAACATCCCTGACAGACCTCTTCAATGCCATCATTCCTCTTCACAACCGAGTACTGGAAATCATGGCAAGAGGACTCAAACTTGAGGTAGCTTTCGAAATATCGGAATTCCACTTTTGTCAGAATAGTGTTTTGCCGCTGTTGTCAGAGCATGCCGCTAGGGGATACAAACAGACCACGTTTCACCTCGTCATGCAGAAATTGTAAATCCCCCATTACATCACATTCATGATTCATCCCTATAGTATATTCAGTAATAGATCATTCCTTTAGAATAATATAGCGATAACATTTTCTAAGAAGGTCGTCACTGGAAACTTTGGAGGTAGAAACATGGATAAGATTTTGATATAATTTGCGAAGTGGGCTTCTGCCGAAATCCCTTGTAAAACTGGCACAAATATAAAATTTACTGTTTGTCCCATTTATGATGACAAATTCATACGGAAATTTTTATTTTGGCAATCTTATGGAATTGGTAGCTGTTTATGTAATTCTCTCGTTTGTCACATTTTTGTTTGACAGTTATGTAATCAATAATAGCACTTTTATAAATAATTGAATTAAATAAAGCTCATCTCTTCACAGGACCCCATGTACTTCGTAGACAGACATAAGATGACAGGAACCAGCAAGAGCAACACCACAATTCGCACTCTCTACTACCCATCCCTGACCAACGTAGAGATTAAAGAAGGCCAGGTCCGGTGCGGGGAGCACTGCGACTATGGCGGGATAACTCTGCTGTTCCAAGACTCACAACCTGGTCTAGAGGTGAGAATAAAACTAAAATTCAATCAAAATACATATACTGACAAAGGTTTTAATTAATTGTTGTGCTCATAATGTAAATCATATCAGATGTGAAGTAATCATGCACTTGGCCGACAAAAAAAATGTAATGAAGTGATCAAAATAAGAGTTTTCTGTTGTTTACGTTGTATACACCGGCTATGCGGCGAATTGGTCGCGAGTTCTTTTGATGACGTCACACCGATAGATGGCGGCAATTAGTTATTTACTAATTACTCCAAAATGGTTTGATTTTATGGGAAATGACTGCCATATTCTTTTTCCTGAAGAAAAATTACATAAAAAGAGCCGGATTGTGAAATGTAGGCTGTTTAGACGCTATGCTTGAATCGATGGGACTTTGGGATTCTCTTCAATACTATATTTAACTAGATTGATACTGTTTAGCAACAGTGAACCGCCGCGCCTGCGCGATGTAGTGTCCCACCGCATTACCATTCAATAAGAATTAATTGCGGATGCGCTGTGGTGTAGTGGATTGGGGTTCTCGTCTTTGGATCTGAGGGTCGCGGGTTCGAACCCTACTATGTCTGGTGTTTATGTCCTTGGGCAAGGCATTTTATCCGCTCGCTTTTTTTTACCCATGAGTGATGGGAACCTTGGTCGGGTGTTAACTAAGCCGTGAGCGTCATCTGATAGCCTGGCTTGCATGCTCCCCGGAGAGTTGATCGAGATTGTGCTCAAGATAATTGGGCAGGTTTGAATTGTACCTGATGACTATGACTATGGGGTAATTAGATTGGAAGAGGTTCATCGTGGTGAAGAATAATTGAAGAGAGTTAATCAGTTGTCTCACGATGTGCAAATGTAAACGTAGGAAGTCTGACGTTTCGGCTGCTATATACTGCTAGCCTTAGTCATAGACAATGAGCCGAGATCACGCTGAGCGGGTCTTAAATAGCGGCGGGAGCCGCCCGGAGCGGCCTGATGTACGCTCGGACCACTCGCGCTGTGATTGGTCGCTGCCGTTGACCAATCACCGGGCGCGGCGTTGTTCCCTGCCGGATGTACGCTCGGACCACTCGCGCTGTGATTGTGGTGTTTATGTCCTTGGGCAAGGCATTTTATCCGCTCGCTTTTTTTTCGTACACTGCATGCACAGGCCAATTTATGGCGGTACGTTTATATAAAAGGCTGTACCTTCGGCGCTATAAAATCAAAAAAAATAATTTAAAAAATTAATTTAAAAAAATCAGATGCACCTGTGACCGTGGAATTCAATAGGAAATCGCATATTACTTAGATGAAGATTCGCTGAAAGTTTGGTGAACTGAAATGGAACCATTCAAACGTTAGAGCACTAACAAACAAACAAACAAGCAAACAAGCAAACAAACATCGGGACAGAATCGACTGAAATTAGTACCGCCATTGCTTCGCGCGGCGGTAAATATCATTATTCTTGTCGGTGTACCCAACCCCTTACTTGCAATACAATACTGTGTTGCCTTTTATTGCCTCTATTAATCCCTCACAATTGCCTTCAATTATCCTTCTTTATCTTTACCTTACTCCCTTTATCAGGTCCATTGTCAAGATAAAGGCGTGAATCATTTCTCAACACTGATCAACATATGCATTTTTTTCTTTATTTTTTTTCTTTCCTTTTCCTTTCTACTTTCTTCCCTTTCCTTTTTTTTTCAAAACCTAGGTGAGGAACATTCATGACAAATGGATTCCTGCACCCCCAATAGAAGGGACAGTGGTCGTTAACATAGGTGAAATTATGCAAATGTGGACTTCAGACAAACTCATTGCTTCGGTAAGTACCATCCGTTACGTAAAAGCGGTTGATCTTAAAACGGATACGGTGGTATATTGGTGAAGACTCTTGACTCTCATACGAGAGGTCCTCGGTTCAATCCTCGCTCGGTGCTTACATCCTTGGATGCAAGATGCTTTTAATACTCACAATTTCCCTCTCCACCCAGGTTTAATAGACTGTGAATTGTAATGTATGCAAATTTTATGCATACCTTTCAAACACAGGTTGTTCTTGACAAACCTGAAAGCTTGCCGGACATAGCTATAAATAATGTATGCAAACTGGATTCCAAGCATTTGAGGCTCATTTATAAAAAGCAGGTTCGTGGAATAGCTCGTCACTAGGTGCTCAGCGAATATATGTGCATAAATGTGTATACATTAAAGAAGCTGTCTATTGGGTAAAGCTTGCAATTCCTTGGCTAATAATAATTGCAGGGCCCGCGGGAAGAACATGACTGAAGCTGATCAAGTCTTTACTCATGACAATTGTGTTTCTCTTTTGATCCCCTGGTCAATCCTCGATACGCGCTTAATAGTCCTCTGATTATTCGCGGCAAGATGCAGCAAGACTTCCCGCGCAATAATCAGAGGACTATTCCTCGCGTTTCGAGGATCGACCAGGGGCCGGGGATGATCGACAGAGCAGCACAGTCGCCTTGATTAAAGGCTAAAGCTGATGAGGCTTCCCTGGGTAAACGAAATTATTATTCTTATATTATTATTATTATTGGATTGTTACGCCAGTGTCCGTCGGTATCGATTTTTCGGACGAATCTGAATCCTTGCGTTAGTCCATCGCACACAGTGCTTCAGTGGGTTGAGTCTGTGGCTAAAGGGACAGAGATGGGGCCTGGACTAGATCACTCTATGGTGGTTTCAATCTTTCACCTCTTTCGAATGCATATGCGTGCGCGCGCGCTGATCCGTATATCCACTAACACTAGCGCCAGTGTTCTCAGGCTTTGAGTCCGTACGTGCGTAATTTGTGTGTACAGTTGAATGTAGCTGATGTGTGAGCGGCGAGCGGCGAGCGGCGAGCAGGTGCGTTCGATTCATAAAGAGCAGTCCAGGCAGTGGACTAGGCCTGGGCCCGTGTTTACATGCTTGATTGTCCTTGAAATAACGCCTCATGGGAAACGGGATTACTGGATATGCTGCCTATGCAGTTTTTTTTCTTCTTCTTCTTTAACGGATCATCTATGTAGGACTGTAACCCTTTCGTGAAAACAAATAAAGTGGACGAGTCGAATATAGAACATTTGAGTTACAAAAATCCATTAGGGACAATGAACGTTATATTGTCTCTTGATTATTTGACATTATAAAACGGGTTCAAGAACATAGCCATCCTGATTGGCCAAATAACACCACGTGACCGTGCAAAAAAAGTGATAACGCACGGCAAAATGGCTCTAAAGCACGGTTGGGCTGCGCGTACGCGTACCTCTGGTGCGTGCAAACTTAAAACGCAATGAAATTGCGTAGCATAATTGTCAGTTTAGCGCAGGGATTACATGTGCGCACTGAAACGCGTATTGACTTTTGTTGGCTGCGCTAATTATGTGACGTCATCCAGGAAAGTAAATGGCAGCCTCCATGCGATCCGGCACCAACGCACTCCCAACCATGTATTAATAGTATATTGTCTAACTCGCTGCATTCCACTTAGTTTTTCTGCTACCAGGGTCCTGTTTCATCAAACTGGTTATCAATAACAACTGCCCCATTTTCAATGACCAATTTCCTCTCAACCAATCATATTCAAGGATTTCGATAGCTTATAACAACTACAGTAACTTGTTATTCATAACGAGTTTTATGAAGCGGGACCATAAACAGTAAGATTACCTTTAATTTCTCCACCCCCATCCAGAAACACCGCGTTATGGTTCCTGCAGACCAGATCCACCAGGATCGCCAGTCCATAGCTTTCTTTGGAAATCCCGACGACGAAGCAGTCATCGAATGCATCGACCACTCCAACAAGTACCCACCGATCACGATAATTGATCGCCTCAATATGAAGTTCGAGAAAACAATTAAAAATAAAACAAATTCCAAGACGTGCTGAAGAACGATATCTTTCAAAGGTCTTAATGTCTGACGGTGAATAATTATAGTTAGAAAAGGAGCGGCCTTTTATAGCGTATGTCTATGTGCCGCGTAATTTTTCTTTTGTTATATGTATTTTTAATTTGATGTTTAATTGGATTATACAGAACATTAGAAAAGCGGTCCGAAAGCTCACGAGCAATTCAAGAAATGTCGTCCTGAAATGCATTATCAACAAGACATACAATGCCGTTCTTGAAGCCCCCCCCCCCAAAAAAAAAAAAAAAAAAAAAAAAAAAAACCAAAAGAAAAGAAAACAAAACAAAACAAAAAGAAACAAACAAACAAAACAAAACAAAAAGATGTGAGCAAAAATGTTTCAAAATATAAGAACTTGATTACACAACCTCTCTGATGTCTTCAAATCCAGGGAATTAGGCCTATGCTAAATTAATGCAACTTCCAAATGACAGATTAGAATGTGTCTTAATTTCTCGCCGGTTATTTAAATCATGGCATAATTTCTTTATAGAAAACAATCCAATTATTTCCTGACATGGTTGGTGTGTACTGTGCTCTTCATTACGTTATCCTTTAATTTCGGTGTATTATTGTATTATTGTATTATTATGTTTCTAGGTGGAAGATAGTGTCTTTCAAAAACAAATGGATATTTAAAGGGAATGATTTATGGCTTTTTAACGTATGATACATGTACATATATATTGAGATTCTGAATTTCTTTCCTCCTTTTTTCCCGCCATTTTGTTGAATATCTTTGTACTATGTTAAGCACAGATTGAAGAATTGGATAAATTACAGATCATGAAATTACGGACTTTGAATATCAACTGTTTTATTTCAATTTCGAGTGAATTTTCAAGCTTTCGATGACCCTTGCAGAAAACCCAAATAGTGTGCATGCGTGTCTTTGTTATTCGTCAGGATACAGGATGTTCAGAAAAGGGTGCATTTCAGAAAGGGGGGGGGGGGGAGCACACTGAGGAACCCTCCGTTTACGAAGCCAACGTCTATGTAAGGGGTCCGGGGCATACTTTGTCAGGCAAAACGGGGGGGGGGGGCGCATGCCCCTTGCGCCCCCCCCCCCCCCTGCATCCGCGCCTGATTAATACATGGTTGTGAGTTTGTGCGTTAGTGCGATCCGGCAACACGCAGGTTTTTATCGTGGTGTACTATACGCACGAGGCCCAAGCCTGATGTGTTGCCAGATGGCACCAACGCACTCCCAACCATGTATTAATAGCATATTTTCTAACTCGTTGCATTCCAATTATTTTTCCTACTACCAGGGTCCTGTTTCATCAAACCGGTTATCAATAACAACTGCCCCATTTCAATGAGCAATTCCCTCTCAACAAATCATATTCAAGGATTTCGATAGTTTATAACAACTACTGTAACTTGTTATTCATAACGAGTTTTATGAAACGGGACCATAAACAGTAAGATTATCTTTAATCTCTCCACCCCCATCCAGAAACACCGCGTTATGGTTCCTGCAGACCAGATCCACCAGGATCGCCAGTCCATAGCTTTCTTTGGAAATCCCGACGACGAAGCAGTCATCGAATGCATCGACCACTCCAACAAGTACCCACCGATCACGATGATTGATCGCCTCAATATGAAGTTCGAGAAAACAATTAAAAATAGGTAGCCATTGTAAAAAAGAGAGAAAGAGAGAGATATTACGCGTAATACCCCCCCCCCCCCCAAAAAAAAAAAAAAGGAAAACAAAGAAAAGAAAAAAAAGAAAAAAAAAAAGAAAAAATAAATAAAAAAATAAATAAATAAAAAAAAAATTAAAAAAAAATTAATTAAAATAAAATATTAAAAAAAAAATCCAGGTTGTATTTCAAACTTGGTTATCTTGAGTATTTCAAAAACAATATTATTTCAATTTATAATATGTTTGCCGGAAATTGATGGCGTCTTCGAAATGACCACCAAAAATAACAGCAGCAAAAACAACACCAAAAGCAAGGAGGAGAAGAACAAGAAACAGAAGTATAGCCAATATAATATTCAAATGATGTTCATTCAGGAGAGGTGTTAGGAATATATTCCTATCACATACTGTGTTCTAGGGTTCCATGGACCCTGTTGTCCTAGGATTTGTACGAACCCGGAGTCCAAGGGTTCCATGGACGCTAGATTAGATTTAGGGTTAGGGTTAGGGATAGTGTCAGATGCATGGACCCTGGTGTCCGAGGGTTCCGTGGATTCAGTTTGGCTTGTTTGCAGACAGATTCTATGTTTCTAGCCGGGCGGCTAAATAGCAACCCAAATATGCTATCTATACTTATATCAATGTAAGTAAGGTAAATATGACTTACCTAAGGAGATGATCCCGGATCTTAGGCTGGCTTCAGAGTGGGGTGAATATTCAGAAACCACCAGAACCAAGATGACGTCACTGGACCAGTCCATCCCGGCAACAGGGTGTAAGGGACGTTCCAACTATGGAAAAAGGGGCGCCCCTACTACACCCCCCCCCCCCCCCGTTTTGAAAACCAGCCCGCATACCAGAAAAAAACTTATAGAAACAAAATTGCCCCCCAATTTGAAAAAAAAAAAAAAATTAAAAAGGGCATCCCCCTGAGCTTCCCCAGGGAAGACGAAAAGGCGAATGGCATTCTCCCTGGTCACCCGGAGAATATCCTCCAGGTTAACCTGGAGATGACCCGCCTTCACCTGCGCAACTTCCCCGATGTATGCCGGGGTGTTGGGACCTACAGAGTCCATTGGGAGAGGTGGAGCATCGGTCTCCAGCAACAGCCTGTCCGGGAAGCGAACTTTTTGTCACTATCGTCCTTGACGCATGCGCAACTTTGAAATAGCCCTACAATGCTTGGAGTTGGATGGGATTTCAAAGTTTCATCCTAATTTTAGTAAAAATAAAAATACAAGACGTTATTTTTGTAATGTCCAAACTGAGAGTCGAACCCACATACCTCGGGTTAAAATTTAATTTATGTCCGAGGGATAACGCATCTCGCCACAGCAAGACGCTGGGAGCAACCGTCATTATATCGCTTACGGAATAAACCCTATGATTGCGAAATTGATTTAGATCGGAAAGGATCAGGTGCGCATGCGCCAGGGAGGACAGGGACAAAAAGTTCGTGGGAAAAAAAAAATTAGCGTCCGGGAAATCCACTTCCACCGGGTCTTCCTCCATTGGATCATCCTCGCCTCCCGATTCTGCCCGGGCTTCGGCAGGGTCGTCACATGAGACTGCAAACCACCACTTCCCGGGAATCAGTATCGTCTCCATGGTCTATAGCAGCTGCGACCGGGTCCTTGTGGCCATCTGCCTGTCCCTGAGGATCACCCCGGATCCGGAACCGGGGCTTGAGCCTCATACACCAAAGGGGCTTCGTTAATCACTTGGGTAAAAGGCCTGCCCTGCCTGCCCTGCCATGGAATCGGTAGGTTGGGGATGCCACGAGCTGATCGAAATAGGCCGGAGCCTTACCGTCTAGACACCAACAAAGATGGGCCAAACTTTCAGCACCATCCCATCCCCGATCATTGATTGAGGTAGAAATTCCTGAAGAAGGGATCTCATTTCCCTTTTCCATCAAAGGTCAAGCTCTTGGGAACTCCTGTGAATGAAAGCCTGGCACGCGACCGGGTATTAGTGAGCACAGAAGGTGCTGCAGGTGGTCTTGGCGCTGGCAAATAATAGCGCCCTGCCCTTGCATCTCGATAGTTTAAGTCCATTGCATCCACCCTCCTTCCGCGAGATCCGTCATGGATAACTGGCCCTCTGTCGAATTGCTCGCCTCCCCTGGATAGATGTCCAGGCGCTATGGTCAATGAAGTGTCCGAGCTGTCGGTCGGACAACCCTCTGATGAGGTATGCGTGGGGGCTGACTGGACCTCTGGGCGTTCGTTGGGGGAATATACCGTGTAAGGTTTGGAGGTTCAGCCTCCCCAACTCCATCTCGCCCTTGCCCCTGGTAATTAGGGGGTGGGTACACGTCATACTGGTAGACCCCATGTAGCTCCCTGTGGGTCCTCGGGGTACTGGTGACCACTGGTTCCACATCCCTGATGATGCGAGAGTCTTCCGAGACTTGTTCGTGGGGTTGACTAGGCGCAGATTTCCCTTCCCGAAGTTAGGGGGTATCCGGAATAATGAAATCAAACAAACTGGTCCGTCAGAACCTGCAGCTCTTCCAGACCCAGCGCGGAGGCGAAAGCTCTGGGGTGAGGATCCCATGACGAGCCCTGGCATCATCAATGGCTGCCACTCCTGAGGCAGTCATGCCGGGGATTGCCGCTAACTCCAAAAAGGAACACGAATTAATTGGCACTTTTGGTGTGGCGCCATCCATCTTGAAACGACAGCCAAAAATACAGAGCAAATACTCAAATAAGGGTGAACACAATTAGGACAAACCGAATGAGTAGAGAACCAGATCAGCGAGCAAATCTATGACTGAAGAATCAGCACTACCAAAGCATGGATCAAGTCCTGGCGGGTAATGACCCCCGCCCGGTAGGCTACTAAAAGTAGTCTAAGCACCTGAAGTCTGCCCTGAATTTCAATAATAAACACTGGTTCCAAATCCTCATGCATTACCAAAGAAATAATATCCGGTCTCAATATGCTATTAATTTTTAATCTTTCCTATAAAAACTCTTAATTGGCCTTAATAATGGTTTTAAACCACCTTCCCGACTCCTGGATATCCGGAACCGCAATTTCGGCACCGCAATTTCGGAACCGGTATCCGCCGAACCGGCATAGGCGGCGGAAGCGGGGGGGACGGGGGGGACGTGCCCCCCCTAAATTTTCTTTGGGGGGGGACAGTCCCCCCCCCCCTAAATTTTGGGTTGGTGGGGACGTCCCCCCTTTCCCATATATATATATATATAATTTTTATACCATGATGTTTGCGAGGTTAAGAAAATGCGCGCCCTCATTTGACCTCCCCAAGTGAGCGCGGTTGACTGTTATGATGTGCGCCTATGACTGTGTAAATGCTTCTTTGAAATTATGTATGAGAATATGCCGCATGCGCGCCCTCATCGAGTCTTCCTCATCAGGTGAGCGCAAAGGACGGTGGATGATTGAGGCCTGCAAGGGGTCTAGATTTAGCCTTAGTACCTGGATATGGGCCCGATCAGAGGTATGTATACTATATGCGCCATGAAGTAGGCCTACCCTTGTAAACTGGAACGTTTTATTATTAAACTGTAACTTAACTCAAAGTCTTATTCTTAAGCAGGTGACGGCAAGAGTAACAGGTCTAGGAGTACTAGGACTAAGATTAAGAATAACATAATTGTTATATTGCCTCTACAATGTCAATGATACATAGTCATAGTGTATCTCGACACATGGGCTAATACTGTAAAGCGTACTATTACACATCGACGCGCCGGCGCGCCGCCAATGGCTAAGAATAGATTATGAGTCACAGGCCCGTAACTAGGGGGGGGGGGGGGTTCAGGGGTTCGAACGAACCCCCCCCCCCCCGTTGGCGAGCAGAGGTCCGCTTAAAAAAAAAAGAAGAAGCGAGGGAGAGATAATGGAAAATAACGTGATAAAATATCGTTCTTTCCGTCTATTTTAATACATTTTATTTGGATTTTGTCCCCGGGGGGGGGGGGGGGGTACTCGCGTATATTGGGTATACGGGGACGTGCCGCTGGGAAGGGTGACTTTTTGAAGAAAGATCCTTAGACATGGGTCCCCTTTTCATTAAAAATCCTTAGACATGGTCCCATTTCCCCCAAAAAATCCTTAGACATGGGTCCCATTTTCCCAAAAAAAATGTTGTCCCTACCCCCCCCCCCCCCCCCCCCCCCCCCCCCACTGAGCGACTTTTTAAATACGGGTCTACCTTTTTCACAAAAAATCCTTAGACATGGGTGCCTATTTACAGCAAAAGGACCCTTAGATGTGGGTATGGGTCTGGAGTTCTCAGCCGCACACCCCCGTCCGATTATAATCTGGGTAACCCCCCCCCGGGATTTTGTCCCGTAACTTCCTAATCTGGCAAATCTATAATTAATCAATGTCGTCTTTCACCATTCATTTTCGAATTTGTACATTATGCCATGTTGGAATCGATTTTTTTTCAAAGCGTCATTCAAACAATTATTCAAATTCGTTTGTAGTATCGTCCCCAAGCTGGCGAGCAGAAATCATAAGGCGAAAAAATTATCCAAAGTGACATGAGAATAGTGAATTTTAGGTTAAATTTTTTTAAAATTTTCATACCAGCTGGCTTAAATAGGGGAGGGGCGCACAAGGGTCACGTGAAAAGGGGGGGGGGGAGAGGAAGGAAAGTGGAAATTAATCTGAGATAATACCGGTTAGTTTCCAATCAATTTGAACACTTTTTTATTTGCTTTAATTTGTCCTGCAACTTAATAATAAGGCCAATTAAGTTAACATACGTCTTTGGCCATTCATTTTTGGAATTTATTTTTCATTTTGCTATCGATTTTGTCAAAGACTGAAAGAGTTCAAAGAGTTATTCAAAATGTGACGAATTTGAATGACAATTTCTTGAAATCCACTTGCCATGCAAAGATGGATTTGATGATAAAATTTGCAGCGGATTGCCAGGTCGGATGAATTCGAATGAAATCTGACGAAAATGGAATGGAGATATGTTGAAGTTGATTGACCATTGAAACTGTTGAATGACATTTTTAATTATTAAACTTTCTTAGACATCTGACATTTGGATGATTAATGATTCCTATCAGACTATAGGACGAAAATGAAGGGTATTGTGATCGTTGAGAAGTGTTAGATTGGACAGGAAATCCTGACAATACAAGGAGATAGATTGCTTAAAACACCATACAAAGATAACGTGGGAAGATAATTAAGCAGTGACAATTATGAGAAGACTCAAATGAAATCTGTGGTAATGGAATATAAAAGTGAAATATAGAAACCATACTCAGGCCCGTAACTAGGATTTGTGCGGGGGCGAGGGGTTCAACATTGGAAAAAGTGGACGTTTCTGAGGGAGCGAAGCGACCGAGTATGGGTGTCGGGTCAGGGGGTGTACCACTCCAAGAGTATGGGCATGAGCGTAGTCATAATTATTTGACAGGGGTGGGTGAAATGTGAAGCCCGAACATATACTACCACTGTATAGGATTCAAAATATTACTGGAAAAGAGAGAGGGGTATTTAATGTGTCTGTTCACTTTTAAATTGACAATTTTCCCGCTCTCAAGTTGAATACTCCTGGCGGACCCGGTCTAGTCATTCAGGCCCTTAAATCATGGCCCTCTAATACAGCCTGTTCAACCGGAGTGCCATGGGAGTATTTTATAAAACATCGACTTCTTGGAAACTATAATCAGAAATAACAAGATGCCCCAATATAACACTTGGGGTGTTTTGGAAACATTTGGGAGATGGTAAAGTGCGTTTTCCGTCGCTCGCTTCGCTCATTCACAAAATTCTGAAACGAGTTTCAGGCAGCGAGAATATTTCCATAGTATGTTATTGTAATAAAAAAATGTCTATGAATATTCAATGTTATGACAATTTCGGGCACGTCTGCCTTATCGCCATGGCGCCCAGAAATTATGGTTACCTTACTTTCTATATTGAAATGTTATGAGCAACAACATATTAAAGTGCATTTTTCTTCGCTCGCCTCGCTCGCTCGCAGATCTTAGAAATGAGATAGTTTCAGGCAACGAGGTCCATGAATATTTATATAGGATGTTATTCCAATATTCAGGCACGTCGCTGCCCTATCGCCATGGAACCCGAATACTTGTTTGGTCCATTTTTTATATTGAAATATGCAATAGCAAAGTAAATTGCATTTCTCCTCGCTCGCTTCTCTCGCTCGCAAACCTTGTAAACGAGATGTTTCATGCAGCAAGGTCCATAATGAAATATTCAATGTTATGTCAATTTCGGCACGTCACTGCCCTATCGCCATAGCGCCCAGATATTAGGGTTACCTTTCCATAAACGAACAACAGCAAAGTGCCCCCCCCCCCCCCCCCCCCCCCCGTTCGCTTCACTTCCTAAAAACTTTAATATGAATGATGCCTGCATATGGCAGCTAGATGACCGGAGATATAGCTTTACATTTCACCTATTGGTGACTAATGCAATAGAAGTTTGCCATTTAAAAGTATCTTTTTATTTTTCTCTCGCTCGCTTTGCTCGCTCGCAGTATTGGGAATCCTACACATGTGGTATTATATGTTCGAGCTTCACATTTGACCCACCCCCTGTCAAATAATTCTGACTATACGCTCATGCCCACACCCTTGTAGGGGCACACCCCCTGACCCGACACCCCTACTCGGTCGATTCGCTCCCTCAGAAAGGTCCACTTTTTCCAATGTTGAACCCCCCCCGCAAAAATTCTAGTTACGGGCCTGAGTCAGAGTTTTGATCATTTTTGAAATCTCGTGGTAGGTTAAGCCAAATTAGACAAGTGACCTAGAAAATCAAACCAGGACATGTGTACTGTTAGATCAGCTGATATAGACTAGTCTAGTCTAAATATTTTCCTGGTCTCGGGGGCGGGACATCCACAGTCAGGTATATATGTCTATACAACATGCGACACGTGCGTCCGATACATTTTCAATAGGTTTCGTAATGCGGATGCGGGGTACATTTCTGAGGGGGGGGGGGGGGGGGGGGGGGGGGTCCGCCCAGAATGACTTTCTTTCAAATCACAATCATGCACCCCTAGATTGCAGGAGAATTTCTCTTTTTGTTCAAATCGTCATAGAAGTAACAACTTTACGTATTCTTCGAATATTACACGGAACTCGCAAAGTTCTAACAATTTGAAAATATTGTTTTATCCAATTTTCTCTTTTTAAAAACAAAAACCAACAAACATGTAGAAAAAACAGGAAACTTTACTGATTGTTATTTTGGTCTGGGTCATACTGGGTGTAATGATTCGCGAGGGGATAATTTCGCGATTTTGATAATGTTGATATTACTATAAAACAGAAGTGGAAGTTTTAATTCGCTTGGGTTTGACTCGCGAAATTCGCGAAAATACCCCCCCCCCCCCCCCCCCCGATGGCATAGTGCAATGTGACTGTGTGATACATGTAAACCCAGTCCATTTTATTAAGCTCACCGTCTAACTTCTGATTTATTTCTCGGATTTATATCACAGTAAACTTAACATTATGATATACCGTGATTCCGTGAATGATGTAACTCTAGACTATTTTATTATTGAAGGAAGGGAAAAAATACATTTATTATTATTATTATTATTATTATTATTATTATTATTATCATTATTATTATTATTATTATTATTATTATTATTGCTCCACTTATTTTACTGAATTATCCGCAATTTCAATTAAGTATTTTAAGTGTTAAAATATGGTCTGGCGTCCCCCCCTAAATTTTGGTGCTTCCGCCGCCAATGCGAACCGGATATCCGACTAACCGGGTACCCGAACCGCTAGCCCCTGGGATCTGGTAGTAGACAAGACTACTCGGGGTTAAAAACAAAGGACAATGGACACTATAACACACTGCTGAGGTACCCGACCACCGGGCCTCACACACAGCCAAATAAAAATACTGAGGCACCCAAACCACGCGACCAACACTAACAGGTTTGGGCACTCCTCGCCGTTATATATATATTTTATCTCTTTCTTCTTTTCTTTCTTTCTTTTTCTTCGGAAAGGGCTCCCTACAAGAGGTGGGCTGGCTGTTGTATAGTGGGCTGGAAATTATAACTAAGCTAACAAATATAGTAGAAGACAAAAACAAAATAGAGCTTGCAGAAATAGGTGTGGTCTGGTGTGTGGTTTATTCCAGTCTCTCTGTAGCTGTATCAAACATGTACAAGTCTCACATAGTATTCAAGTGCACTCATGTGCATTCATATGTAAAGACACTTTCATTGTTATCCCAGAACATCATGAATTAGTTATGAGCAGGTGCTCTGCAAAGCCAAGCTGGCATGAGGTTTAATGGCATGCATAAACACAACATTCTCCCCCTTGTTGAAATTGATTTGATCAACCTTAATTTTTTTATAACCAAAAATCCCTGAACTAGAATATTTTCAATTTCAACGACTTCAAACTTGTACAAGACCGTACATGTATGAATTTGACTATTCATTTATACAATTCCGAAGTATAAATGTCCCTTCATAAAAATTTTTATTTCTTTCCTTTGCAAAGTACCTGTACCTGTAGAAACCAATTTATCACTTTTAAGTACACCAGAACATGCATCATTTAAATTATTTTTGACGAAAATTGTACCTTAGTAATTTCAAAACCTTCCAGAAATTATCATTAACACTTTGTTGCTTTAAATACACTGCTGGAGAATAATACTTCTTTGCATGTTTACTCGATATACTTGGTAATTTAAACTGTTTCAAATTACAATGTGCAATATAGAAGTATATATGCAATGTAATGACAAATTCCATAATGAAACAAGTCTTTTGTAAACATACATGAAAATATCTGAGTGAGTTAATAATAAGTACATACTTCTTACTTTGCATCATGTTTATGATAATCCATATCCACTACACATAAAAGTATCTGGCTAACTAAGCCTAACAATTATTCTCACTTTAGAATAACTTCTATGGTAACTATTCTTGTTACCTGACATTAATGTATTCAACTCAGTGTTTAACATAATCTTTCAAGTAACTCGGTTCTTTCCGAATTCTTGTACTTCTTCTTACTCTCCGTTCTGGTGACTCATCTTGGAATTCCTGTTGGGATTCCCCCTCTACACTCTCCTGAACATTTGTGCATGGTGACAAATGAAAAGCATTCCAAATAGTGCTATCTTGCAACTGATAAGTAGCATCTCCTTTTTGCTTGATAATTTTCATTGGAGAACCAAATTTCACTTCACCTTTGTGAACATGTCTCTGTTTTCTCACACGAACATAGTCTCCTACTGGAAACTTAGGAACCCTTGCTTTCATTTTCTCATCTGTGTACTGACTTGATTTTCTTTGATTCAACTCTACCCTTTTTCTCACTTCCTCTTTAGAACTCTCTTTTGATTTTGGAGGCATCATACTCTTCACATCTAGTTTCGTTCTCATTTTCCTCCCATGTAGAAGTTCTGATGGAGATACACCTGTAGTTTGGTGTGGCGTTGACCTATACGCCTCTAGCAACTCAACAACTGACTCTTTAACAGACTTCCCTTCGATCCTAGCATTCTGTATACCTGATTTTAGAACTCTGTTAAATCTTTCTATCTCTCCATTTGCTCTAGGATAATACAAAGAAGATTTACAATGAGTGATGCCATTCTGCTTAAGGAACTGTTCAAACTCAAATGAAACAAACTGAGGACCATTGTCCGAAATCAAATGTGTAGGAATTCCCTCTCTTGCAAACAATGACATGAGCATTTGGATAACTGTACTACTAGTCACTTTACTACAGAATGCTACTTCTGGCCATTTGCTATGGTAATCTACTACGACTATTGCAAACCTCTGATCCTGAGGAGCATCTACGAAAGGACCAGTAATGTCAATAGAAATCTTTTCCCATGGTGACTCTGGGAATGAAACTGATTGCATTGGAGCACTGTAAGTGTGCTGTGACTTATCATTCTCTCTACAAGTAACACATGACATTATCCTTTCTTCAACTACCTTATCCAATCTATAGGAAACCAGTACATCTCTCTTAACCTACTTTTGGTACGCACAATACCCTGGTGTGCTGAGTGAGCAAAGTTGACAATCTTTGACTGAAGTACTGTCGGAATTACAATCCTATTTCCTCTCATTACAATGTTATCTACTACTGACAACTCTTCTCGAAGCATAAAATACGGCTTCAATTCATCAGGTATGGTCCTATGATTTGTAGGCCAACCTTTCTCTATGTACTTCTGAACTTCAACCAAAACTCTGTTATTTCTGGTTGCGTCTTGCAACTCTTCAATCGTTACTGGACAATCTACTTCTACAAAATTCAAGACAAACTCATCATCTTTATCCAAATTTACATCTTCTTCCTTCTTACTCAATGGCAAGCGAGACAATGCGTCTGCTACGTAGTTATCACTACCTGCCTTGTATTCTACAGTGTAGTTAAACTGCAACAACTGAGCAGACCAACGAGCTATTCTCATCGGTTGCCTGCCTGTACCTCTTGTACTTAACATGATTACCAATGCTTTGTGATCTGTCCTAAGTACAAAATGCCTACCCCAGAGGTATGTGTACCACTTATTACACGCCCAAACACAAGCTAAAGCCTCTTTTTCACCAGTGGAGTACTTTCTTTCAGTGGGTGTAAGTGATCTAGATGCAAATGCAATGGGAGTGTCTACCCCATCCCTGACTTGACTAAGTATGGCTCCTAGCCCATAATCAGATGCATCGGTGGTGACAACTGTAGGAAGATCAGGACTGAATAACCCAAGGACTACTTTCTGTGCTATGATCGTTTTGATCTGATCAAAAGCATCTTGTTGCGCATGCCCCCAAACGAAGGATACATCCTTACGAAGCAAACATCTCAAAGGTTCTACAACGGTAGCATAATTAGGTACAAACTTAGCATAGTAGTTTATCATACCCAACACTGATCTGAGCATCCCAATATCTGTGGGTGCTGGTGCTTCTAGGATTGCTTTAACATGACTATCATCGGGTGACAAACCCTTACTACTGATACAATGTCCAAGGTAACTGAGTTCTGACAAGTGAAACTGACACTTCTTGGGGTTCAAGCGTAAGCCTGCTGACTGTAGCTTGTCTATCACATTCTGTAGATGTTTATCATGCTCAGCTCTGTCCTTCCCATAGACGATTACATCATCTAAGTAACATTGTACTCCAGGTAGACCAACTAAGATGATGCTCATCATCTTCTGAAATGTAGATGGCGCTGATGCTAGCCCAAAACATACTCGTTTGAAACGATACAACCCATCATGAGTAATGAATGCAGTGAGATCGCGACTCTCTTCGTCTAACTCAAGCTGGTGATATGCTGACGCTAAATCCATCTTGGAGAAAACAGTGGATCCTTCCAACTCTGAAAACAACTCTCCAATATCTGGAAGTGGAAACTTATCTACTACAATAGCTTTATTCACTTCGCGCAAATCAACGCATAATCGCACATCTCCCGATTTCTTTGCGGTAACAACAATGGGAGAAATCCATTCACTGGAATCAATTTTCTCGATCACGTCTTCCTTCTCCAATCGCTTTAACTCCTGCGATACTTGATCCTTCACAGACAATGGAAGTCGTCTCAGCTTCTGCTGAACGGGAACGTGATCTGCTTTCACTTTGACACGGTGCTTGAAGTTATGCGCCTTTCCAAGACCTGTCGCAAATAGTGTAGGAAACTTCTGTGCGATGTCGCTTCCATCTGTTGACGTAGAAGATGACGTCGATGAAGTAATATTATCCTTTACCGTCTCAACGTAAAGGGTGCTACCTTCGACTCGAAGATTCAACTCTTCGAAAATATCTCTGCCAAGCAAAGCTGAACCTCTGCGTACGACGAATATCTTTGCGATCGTAGACTTGGTTCCAACCTTGACACGTGTCTCGAAGATACCAACTACAGGAATGTTTCCCTCGGAATAATCTGAAATGTTGACGTTTGCAGACTGAAGAGCTTCTACAACGAAGTGCTTCTTGTAGACGCTGAGTGGAATTATTGACACACTAGAGCCAGTGTCAACAGTCATCTGAACCTTGGCTTTCCCAGCAAGTTCAACTTCACACCATATCGGCTTCTTTGGGTGTGTGTTAACGGTTAACACTTGTGGCGATTCACGTTCAACTCCGTCATCATGATCATGAACGACTCGAACCTTTCTGGTTTTGCGGCAAACCGTAGCCCAATGTCCAGTTTTCCCGCAACTGTAACATTTAGTTCCTTTTGCCTTACATTTCTCGTCGAATGAGGCATGAAGAGTGCTACCACAATTTCTGCAGGTCTGTTTCTGTCCTTTTCTGTCTCTACTGCTGTGTTTCTGCTCTTTTCGTTGTCCTTTCATTTTCTGTCTCTCTAGCTTCTGAACACTTTCGCGAGCAATTTCACTTCCCTGAGCTATTGCTCTGGAATCTCGTTCTGCATCTTCAATGCAACTACTGCAGTCAAGAACCTTCTTTAGCGTTAAATCAGGCTCAAGCAACAATCTCTCGCGAATTCGTGTGTTGTAGCAGCCTTCAACCACTTGATCACGAATCATTTCCTCCTTCAAGTCCCCAAACGCACAGTGCGTTACAAGTTCTTGCAAGGCTGTGACATACTGTAATACAGTCTCATCAGACCTCTGCCTTCGTCTTCTGAAACGATATCGCTCCGCAACGATGTTGATTCGTGGCACAAAGTACGCTTCTATAGCTCCTAACGCCTTCTCATATGCGTCCTCGTTCGAGCTCGTCACTGAAGCCATGTTCAAGGAGTAGTATATCCTCTGGCCTTCAGCTCCTAAACAGTGTAGAAGAAGCGCCTTTTTCCTCTCTGGTGGAAAAGCATTGCTACCTGAAGCTAACAAATAATTCTCGAATTGCTGTCTCCATAACTTCCATGGAGTGGATGGAGAACCCGGTGATGACAGAAAACATGAAGGTGGTGGAATTGACATTTTGGAACAGAAAGTTAAATACAGGAACAAAATCAGTTAATTATTTCCAAATCCGTAAACATCCTCGTCGCCAGAAATATGTTGTGCTGGAAATTATAACTAAGCTAACAAATATAGTAGAAGACAAAAACAAAATAGAGCTTGCAGAAATAGGTGTGGTCTGGTGTGTGGTTTATTCCAGTCTCTCTGTAGCTGTATCAAACATGTACAAGTCTCACATAGTATTCAAGTGCACTCATGTGCATTCATATGTAAAGACACTTTCATTGTTATCCCAGAACATCATGAATTAGTTATGAGCAGGTGCTCTGCAAAGCCAAGCTGGCATGAGGTTTAATGGCATGCATAAACGTGTCTACCAGTCACACACACGCACCCAAAGGCCAATTACCCCCTGTGCAAACAAAATCTTAAAACCTTAAAAAGACTACGCCAAACTAACTATAATGTTTTTGTAAACAAATCTTTCGGCATATTATAATGTTTTTCAACCACAGATGGCGCTAGACCACACTTTCCCCCTTCCCAAAATGATTCGGGTGGGTGGATAGGAGTGAAAAACCATCCGGTGTTTGCCCTCTCGGCAAGACCCTAGCCAAATCAGGGCGGAATATAGTGAGCTAAGTTCAGCCCCGCACAACGAGGGAAAGTTATACAAAAGTGACAAGGCTTCGATAAAAGACTCGAAGCAGTACAAACGAACAAATCAAGGACAGTAACTTACACTACAAAAGATTTAATCCTAAAAAAAAAGCGAAAAAAGACACTCAACGGAAACACATCCGAGTGCCCTCGACCAGCGAACGACCTAGTCGTCACTCTCCACGCTGACCTGTCGCCGGCCTATGCGTGACCGCTAGTGCGTTGACCCTACACAAATACTCGGCGTCGGGGCTTCCAAAAAATCGCTGGAGCAAGTCGATTACGACTACGCCAATATAGCCGGGCGGCTAAATAGCAACCAAAATATGCTATCTATACTTATATCAAGGTAAGTAAGGTAAATATGACTTACCTAAGGAGATGATCCCGGATCTTAGGATGGCTTCAGAGTGGGGTGAATATCCAGAAACCAGCAGAACCAAGATGACGTCACCGGACCAGTCCATCCCGGCAATAGGGTGTAAGGGACGTTCCAACTATGAAAAAAGGGGCGTCCCTACTATATTATTGACCATGTTGAATGAAGTGTAGATGATGATGTGAGAGTCTCCTTAAGTTTTCATCAAAGAAGTTGTAAAAAAGCGCTTAAAATGATATCTTGGAAGAAGAGGAGAGTAACTTACCAACAGACTGTTCTTGTTATGCATATATGAATTTGCAGCCGATTGTTCCCACGCTAGATCGAGGTAGCGGTGATAAGCTGCCAATTTAGAATTGGTGTAGACTAAAAAAATGTAAAATTATTTTTACTGTAATTTGCTGTAATTTTTTCCGGTAAATTTTATATCTCGACCTACTATGAAAAATTATTTTAGATGCACATTTCTAGTTCAAAATACATGTAGATTGATTTTAAATTGGCAGCTTATGACCGTGACCTAGCGTGGGAGCGACTGGTCCGTAAATTCATTGCAAATAAGAAAGAACAGTCGGGTGGTATGTATCTGTCCTTTTCTTCCTATATCATTTTTAGTGGGTTTTTTGCACAATTTCGTTGATGAAAACTTTAGCAGACTATCGCCTAATGTATAGTATAGCATATCTGGAAATGTTGAAGCCAAACTCTAAACTATGTCGTGTATTGCAAAGTGATTTGGGGGGTAAATTGGTTGTGCGATTGCCGCTCTTTGTGTGGCCCTATGCGTACACAATGCCGTTATTGTACAATTATAAATATATAAATAAATAAATTATATATATGTAGCATGCTACATATTTATTTGACCATTGTACAAGAACTATAGGCCTACATATTCTTCTGTTTCAAATATCTGAGAGAAATGTATTGAAGAGAAACATTGTAATCCTTGAAACATGCATACTACATATTTTGATTGGTTCACAAGAACTCTACAAGAAAAGATCTGGTTCTTAATTTTTATTTGATTTATTATCAAATTTAATTTAATTTTTAGTTGATCTTTCGTGCGTAAATAAGAAATGTTACAAAACAAACAATTGCAAGATTTGCTTACATGTATTTCCTTGACAGTGTCTGTCGGTATGCATGGTATGTGTGAAATGTGTTTCTGCGGGTGTGTGTCTGTGTCAGGGTGTGTGTGTGGGTCTGTTTAGCAGTATGTCCGAGGACATTTTCGGACCGAGAACAAAAAAAAATCATGACAACAATGGTCCTCGGAAGCCGGACAATAGTCCTCGAACGTCGAACAATGAATTTGTGCTTTATTCCGTCGACTGTCCGAGGACGAGGAACAATAGAGGAACAATACCTGTCCTCGGAAGTAAAGCCATGTAGAGCTGTGTGTGTGTGTGCGTGTGTGTTGTTCTGATTTTTTTATTTAAAAAATAATATCAATTGTGATAAAAAATTAGCGTTATTCTTTATTTTCTATTCGAAAATATATTTTGCTTAGAGTTGATTAAACCGCGATTCAAATCAATAATTCTGAATGAATTTATTTCAAATTGGCCAACCCTGCCTGCTGGTGATGAAATATATTCAGACATACATGAAAATGCACACACAGACATAAACACACATACTCACACAGGTATACTTGTGTGTCTTTCCTTTTGTTCTCTCTATTGTTCAAATAGCCACACAAGCAGCAAATATAGCCACACAAGCGTGACGGAATAAAGGCATTTATTGTGTTTGACTGTCCAATTAGTCACACAAGTATACCTCTGTTGGTACACCTCCACACACACACATATACGCACATACACACAGTCAGGCTTACAACAAATTATTCATACCCTTACCAAGATTTTATTTTTTTTTAATAAAAATTAGTTTGTCCTGGGTTTATGTTCATGTACTTGATCATGTGGTAAAGAATTTCACGAATAATATTATATAACATAAAACAATTCACAAAATTCCACTAGTCAACCTTTCATTTTTAAGACAGACACATATACGACTTCAAATTACAAGGGGTATGTATACATGTACATGCATATAGACCTCTTTTTATGAAAATATTCATCTATCTAACATTAAAGTCTCTTGTGTATTTATTTGTGTATTATGTTTATGATCACCTCTGTGATTCACAATCAATCCACAATGTCTCAAGTAAGTCCTTTCGACGCCCTCAATAAATTCAGAATGATTGACATAATCTTTTCATCATAGCCGCGAAAGGCCGCCGAAGGCGGCCGTTCGCGAGTATATATAGTTTATTAAACTATAATAGTTTATTAAAAAATAATGAATAGTCAGAAATCAATAAATCAAGACGAGATAAGGAACAGGAACGTCAATAGCCCTATCCCGCCCCACCCGTCCTTGCAATTAAGGGCCAGGAAAATGTTTTCCATGCTGAATACACGGATCACCATTGGTTTACCTCCTAGTGTTTAAATCATTTCCAATAATCATTACTTTCGTAATTAAATATCATAATTGATAGGATTGAAGTAAATTGAATATATCATAAAGAGAGTAAATGTGAGAAAATTACTTTGTTAACCATAGTATACTGTTCATCAGAAATAATTAAATGTGAATATCAGTCAACCAATCAAACAGGATTGCACAGATAAATGAAACATTGTTGGTGTCGGTTACAAATTTTTTTCAAGGAAATTTGTTCACGATCGGGTTTTAGGTTAGGGTTAGTGTTTGACGGTAGTGCTAGATCCAGAGTAGAAGACATTGAAACTGGTTGTGAAACATACGTCTGTCTTATCTTGCTGTTAGAGAGAGCAGAATTAATACAAAATGACAATTTCATCAGAGGCTAAAATTGTAAAATATCAGAATATTGTTTTTTCTGTGTGTGTATGTGTGTGTGGTTTATTTTTCGTTTGTTTATTTTTTATTTTTATTCATTTATTTATATATCTTCTTCTTTTTTTAAGGGGGGAGGTGTTTTTTCGGCAATAGGCCTATTCAATAAACACAATCATGTTCCACTGCCAGTTTCAATGTCCTACAATAACTCCAAACCTACACCCCGCCAGCACTACGTTTCTGAATTTTCAAATTTACTATTTTGCAAGGTCAAATAGCGACTAAGGGATAAATTTTTGAGTTTAGGGCACTTTTGATCACACAGGCACCATTTACACGAATGATCGGGTATTCCTAATTTGCTTCGGAGGGGGGGGGACAAACCTTAAATATTTGTTCCCCGCCCCCCCCCCCCCCGAATTACTGACCCTGCAATAGGTCAAATATGGCCTTTACAGTATTTATTATAATACACAGGGGAATCTCTGCCTATACGTTTTAGAGATCTCAAGCAATATCGAAGAGTTTAGTATGCGAGGGCGCGTAGTGTCCGAGCTAGAAAACTTCCAAATTTGAATAATGAAAGTTTGCAATTTAAAGCACTTTAGGGGCTGAAAATGGTGGCTGCAGCCTTTTTTTTTCAGTCTTCAAAATCTCGGGGGGGGGGGGGCTGCCTTTAAGAAATATTTGAACTGTTCGCCTTATTTCAATTTTCAAATGTAATCGCTTCTGGTTGAATCGCCGCCGCACGAAGCAATAGAATATTTCTAAAAACCATAATCTTAACTCACGTCACTGAGAAAATGGCTAGTCACGAATGCAAATAGCCCTAACCTGTGCACCCGGGTTTGTTTTATTAAGAAAGAAATAGGTTACGATCGGTGCTAGATCCAGAGTTGTAGACATTGTTTTCATTTCGCATCACTCCAAAAGTCGCTAAGGGGGGGGGGGGGGGGGGGTGGGTATCAGATTTTAGGGGTCCAGTTTACCTTCATAATTTTCTGACAAACAAAAAAAAAGTTTTTAAAAAAAGTTATCAGTTCTAAAAAGGGATGCACAGTATATACTTTTCTTTCAAAACGTGGGGGGGGGGCGGCACGGGCCAAGATTGCCCCCCCCCCCCGCTAAATCCGCCACTGCCTACATTAACTCTAACCCAGGACCCAGCACTACGCCTAACAATAACCCTAGCCTAGTCTTTTACATTTAATTTTACATTTTAGCCTCTGCAGTAATTGACACAGTGTGTTCTAGATGCTCTCTAAATAAAAAGAACAGAGTCAATGAAATTTTGAGCAAAATGTGATAGCAATAGAAAAGTTAGGATTTTTTGAGGTGGTAATATATCAAGCACAATTGCTTTTATAGTGCAGAATGCAACCCCACCCACGGATTGCATTTTGCAGTACAAAAGCACTTCGGCGAATTCCTCAGTAAATGTTATATTTACTATTCTGCAAGGTCGGATAACATGGTTTTAGAGCACTTTGGATCACACATGCAGCCAAGTCAATATTTGCACTGAAGATCGGGTATTTCTAATTTTCGGGGGGGGGGGAGGACAAACCTTGAATATTTGTTCCCCGTGCCCCCCCCCCCCCCCAGAATTGTTGACCCTGCAATAGGTCCCAGTCCATAGGGCGTTTACAGTGTCTGATGTATTTCACAGGGGAATCTCTGCCTTAATAATACTTATGCCGGTATTAGAGATCTCAAGCAATATTGAACAGTCAAATTAGAGTATTATTATGCGAAGGAGCGTAGCTACCGAGCTCCAAAATTTCCCAATTTGAAAAATGGAAATTTGCATTTTAGAGAACTTGGGGGCCTGAATATCGTGCTGCAGCCTAGGCTTTATTCATTTTTGCTTTATAATTATGTTTTTAGTCTTAAAAATTTCCGGGACGACCCCCCCCCCCCCCCCCCCCCCCCCGAAAATGTTGAAGATTTTTAAGAAATGTATTTACGGTGCAAGCTAGGCGTGCAAACTGCGCCGGTACAGCGTGGACGTGAGTGGACGTGAGATGAGTGCTAGAATTTTTTTCCAATTTTGTGATATCACAATTGGAAATAGTGACAATTCTTTTTTCCATTTTGTGATATCCAAAATGGAATTCTTGATATCACAAATTCAATTCGTCATATCACAAATTTCTTGATATCGAAAATTGGGTTTATGTGATAAATGAATGGGAATTTGTGAGATCGAAAATTCAATTCGTGATATCACAGATTAAATTTGTGATATCACTAATTCCATTTTGTGATATCACAAATTCAAATTTGTGATATTAAAAACTCATTTTAACCAGCAAGAAGGCTTGCCATACGCACAGAAAAAACGCGAAGTCACTAATGCAAATAGCCCTACCTGAATGTTTATAAATTAATGTTTAACTGTGACAATTCATTCATGAAGCTGACTGTGGACGTGACCGCTTTCTGTAAGAGTTTGATTTTTTTTCTCGTTTATTACAATTTCTGTATAATTATGACGTTGTCTAGATTATGTTTAGCTGAAGGCCAGCACGCTGGCCTTTAGTGAATAAAATAAATTGGTACGATGCAGCGTACCAATGTATTTTTTCACTAAAGGATTTTTTTATCTAACAAATTTAACAAAAAAGATTTAGTATATTAGATCCAGTAGCAATTCGTTATAATTTAGATTTATAGAAAGATTTCTCCGACACAGGCTCCGGCGACAATTGCTCCCGGCTTTATTTCTTGAAAGACGTAGAGTTAGGGTTAGAGTTGCAATGGGATTTGAGGTTGGGGTTAGGGTTAGGCATAATGTTTGGTCCAGGAGTGAAGTCTATGTCAAAGTACAACATATCACGAAATCATTTACTGATCAAAATATGTTGCCAATCTAAAAACAAGTTGATTTTGAGACTATTTTCTTACTTCAAATATAAATTTAAAGGATGCAAGTGAAATCATAAATTGATTGATAATGGTGATGTCAATGACGATGGTAATGATGATGATGGTGATGATAATAATGGTGAAGATGATAATGGTGATGATTATGGTGATGATGATTGTGGTGAATGGTGATGATGATAATGGTGATGATTATGATGATGATGATGATGAAAATGATGATGATGATGGTATAATGATGATGATGATGATGATAAGGATATAATGATAGGCTCTGGCCACGTGGCTTGCACACTAGATGTAACGCATAGTACATGTACATGACACCACGGCACATCGGCACGGTGTAGAATTGTATTGAAGAAAATGTCCTAAACCGGTATACATGTATACTAAAATTATTTTCATTGCTATTAACTTTGCTCTTTTGTTTCTTTATAGGCTGTATTTGTTATCATAGGAAAGAACATTTCATAGCCGTCTATTTGAGACCACTCTCATAATTTTATGACATTCCTGTCGAAGCGTGTGATGCATGATAGATTTATAGACAAAATGGCGTCTAAAATGTCGTGCTTGACCGATTTTCAAATTCCGTTCTCGAGATTCTCTTCATTTTGCCTCAAGAAATGTGCCTGCAAAATTTCAAGAAAAATAAAGATCGTTCAGGGGGCCAAAGTTGGGAAACCGATTGCCCCATAGACAATAATTTGCATGGGCGGAAATTCTGCAGGATCCGTATTATGACCTGACTTAAATCGCGATTTACTGAAAATTTTCTGTGAGACCATATACCGTGTTTGGTCCCTGACAAGGGAATTTCATTGCGGTCAATTTGAGCTAACTGCCATTCAGGTGCCACTTAAAATAAGCATATTATTACAGCATGTTCTACTTCTGGGTAAATTAAGGTTTTTTCACAATAACTTTGCGATGACGTCATCAGCTTGTACTAAATTTGGCTGAGGGTTGTCAAATACATAAATACACATATACCCACCAAATTTTAAAGACGTAGATTAAACGTTTACAAAATTAAAGCATGTTGAAGTCGTTTCGGCATATCGTGATTTTGAGGAGCAATTTTCGCAAAGTCGGTCAGTGATAAGGTAATATTTCTTTATTTGGATGAAAGGGTACATCTTGAATTATCTAAATCCAAAAGAGGTTACAGATTTACACAAGCATGACGGAGATACGGCCACAAGAAGATAGTCAGTTTGAAAACTTTTGAGGGCGCTATTTATATCATGCATGATTTGGCAGGAATATGTGCAATGATGAGACCAAGACACAGTATAAATATGAGACAAAAATGAATTGATATGAGAAAGTTATACGATTTTTTTTTATATTCGGGAGTGAATATTTCAAGAAATTTAGCGTTTTCAACATGGCCCATTTTGGACTTAAATTTAGAATGTGAAGATGAAAATTTTTGTATAGATTTTTTATTGTAATAGAAATAGCAACTCTTGGACTAGAGAGAAATTTGTTAAAAGTCTGTAGGATGTAGGATACTGGAGATAGGCAAGGAGAACTAAAGGCATGATAATGGCATGAAAATGGCCCAAAATGGACAAAATGGCGCATGGATGGTCATGCCTGAGTGATTTTGAAAAATGATGAAGAGTTAGATGCATTTCATGACATGTCAAGGAACATGCATACGAAATTTGAAAGGAAAATGCTCTAAAGGTCACAAGCACTACGTGTAAAACGACTGGGATGTATGTAGAGAAGAAGAAGAAGAAGAAGAAGAATTCTTTTGGTGCAGAACGTGAACGAAATCAAGGCAATGTCGAGGACGACATTGCAAATACCCCGTGAATTTGAGCACACAATTAACGCTCGAATACCCAGCTGAATTTCTGCATGCCCAAAACTAATGCTCGAAATCCCCGTGTATTTCAGCACAAAACTAGTGTTTGAATTGCCAGTAGAATTTCTGCACAAAACTAATGCTCGAATACAAAGTGAATTTGAGCGCACAACTAAGGCACGAATACCCAACTGAATTTCTGCACAAATGTAATGCTCGAAATCACAGTGATTTTTTGCACAAGATAAGTGCCAGAATTTCCGTTTCCATTTTGTGATATCACGAATTCCAATTCGTGATATCACAAAAATGGAATTCGTGCATATCAAGAATTCGAATATGTGATTGCAAAAACTCATTTTAAATATAGGTTTTTGCGATCAATTTCGTAAGTTTATCAGTTAAATTCATACTACATGCATTCAATTTAGAAGAATTTGGCCGTGTACAAGCATTTAAGCATTCAAATTAGTATTTCATGCATTCGTATTAGTACTATTATCATTCCAATTTAGACTTAATTTCATTCGAATTCGCAAAAAATGCATCAAGTTCGTAAAACGGTCATTCAATTATTTTAGAACGGGAAGTGATGGGATTGCGCAATACCGTTATTCCAGCATTCAAATTCATTTCAGAGCATTCTTTTTCGCACATTGAGCATTCGAATTCGTAATTTACGTCGAACACATTTTATTTGGTTGTTATTCTTTATTAATTTTGATATATTGGTTTCGAATTGCATATGAGCTTTTATGTATTCTTTTATTCATATAAGCTTCTTTTAATGAATTCATGTTTATCTCATCTACATATATTTTAGCAATTTTTTATAACATTATTGACTTACTTTTCTCTAATTTATGGTCTAACAAGTTTACACAATAATTATTGTTCATATTTTCAAGTGAAGATCTATTTCATAATGTTATATTGTTAAATGTATGTAAGTGGGTGTAATAACTAATAAAGTTATTTAGGAAAATTATTTCTTTCATAAAAGTATCTGTGTTTTTCATTGGGGAGGGTTGGGGTATTGAGCTTTATAAGGCCTATGGAATGGAACTGAGTAATGAAAAGGAAGCCTAACCACGCATTACAAAACAATTTATTTCAAAGTAAATTAATTAAAAGTCCAAATACCTTAAACATGCTAAATTGAATGGGCTTATTACGAATTCGAATGCCCACGTGCGAATTTGAATGCTGGCAGAGACGCTTTCCGGCATGGTGGCGAATTTGAATGCTCCCAACCGACTTTTTATTTTGAATGAGAAAAGTGTTAAATTGTTTGATCTAAGTGCGAATTTGAATGACCGAAATACCAAGTTGAATGATGCATTTTACGGTGCAGATTTTTTTCGCTAATTTGAACGACTCTTATATCAAATTGAATGAAAAAAGTCCTATAATAAAAAGGCTTGTCATACGTACTGAGAAAACGCCAAGTCACAAATGCAAATTATAGCCCTGCACTGAGCAGAGAATGTTTATAAAATGTTCAACTGTGACATTTCATTCATGAAGCTGATTGTGGACGTGACCGCTTTCAGTAAGTGTTTGATTTTTTTTCTTGTTTATTACAATTCAGTTAATTATGACGATGTCTAGATTATGTTGAGCTTCTTCTTCTTGAAGAAGAAGAAGGATTTTTTTTTTTTGGTGCAGAACGTGAACGAAAACAAGGCAATGTCGAGGACGACATAACATATACTCGCCTATTATGGTATACGGGGTGTGCTGCTCTAATGGGTCGCAAGAAATCCCTAAACATTGGGTATGTTTTTGTGCCAGAAAATCCTAAACATGCCCCCACTTTTTCGACCATGGGTGACTTTATTCAGAATGATATATCCTTGCCCATATTGTCGCTAAGTACACACCCGAGATGCAAAATCCCTAATATTGGGTACCCTTTTCTGCCAGAATGACGCTTAGAGGACAATTAACCCCACGTGATATTCTAGATGCACCTATTGTCTGCTACGTCTTTCCATGGAGGCTGCCATTTTGTGCATGACACGGATCATTAGGTACCATATGCATTGATAATAGCCTACCTTTACAACAGATACGTCGCTTTGTTCTGATTGTATTACGATTGTTATTGGCCATGGGCCTAGATAATTGACGACCCATGAGTTCTAATAGCCATCCTGTAAAGCAGATTCCTCGCTTTGTTTTGGTATTGTTACGATTGTCTCCGTCCTTGACGTCAATTCTCCGTCCTTGACGTATATTTTTTATGAAGTATATTTTTTATGAACAAATTAAGACCTTTTAAAAAATATATAAAACTAAACTTACATTTCAGAATATGTGACTTTATCTAATATATATTTGTCCTCTAAAAATCAAATACAAGTTAACGATGAAGGAAATTTTACTTGGGATGAAAAATATGTTCGTGTACACATAAAGTAATGGCAGCCCCCTTATTATTGCTAGCAGACGATAACTTGGCTGGAAAATAGTGATTTATATCTATATCCTGTGTTTTTACATGAAATTGCATGTATCAAATAAGAGGCATATACTACACCATTCAAAATAAGCTAATTCATACGCTGAGGTTAATTTCCCTTTAAACATGGGTACGGGTATGGAGACTTCAGTGGCACACTCCAGTCCGAACCAAATCTGAGTATCCCACCCCCCCCCCCCCCCCCCCGGCTTTTTAGTAGATAAATTTAACAATGCTTATTTACATACTGCCGAGTGGCATTCGGATAATATGCCTGTAAACATGTCTAGCCCACTGGCGGTTTTAAGGAATGTGGCACCCCATCCCCCCCCCCCCCACCCCTCGAAACACATCCTTACTTACACAATGTTCAACTGTGACATTTCATTCATGAAGCTGATTGTGGACGTGACCGCTTTCTGTAAGTGTTTGATTTTTTTCTCTTGTTTATTACAATTCAGTTAATTATGACGATGTCTAGATTATGTTGAGCTTCTTCTTGAAGAAGAAGAAGAAGAAGAAGGATTTTTTTGGTGCAGAACGTGAACGAAAACAAGACATTGCAAATACCCGGTGAATTTGAGCTCGAATACCCAGCTGAATTTCTGCACAAAACTAATGCTCGAAATCCCCGTGTATTTCAGCACAAAACTAGTGCTTGAATTGCCAGTAGAATTTCTGCACAAAACTAATAGTCTGTGGGATGACCACTGAAATTCTCACTTTTCGTGGTCCGCGATTTCGCCCCACTTATTTTCAGTTTGTAAATGTTACTAAAAATATAGAAACACTGGTGGCATATGTTGCCATTTGCAAAGTGTGCAATCTACTGCAAAAATGATTATTTTGTAGCTCAAAAGGAAGCTCCAAAGTTTCATAACCACATGAAGTTTAGCCATAGAGTTTAGCACAGTATTCACCCCATGCGTTTATATATGCTGTGTGTGTCTATGATATCTATGTATTGTGTATTGTGTGTGCTATGTACATGGTGTATGGGGAAGTGCCAGCCTCGCTTACAAACATGTGCTTTGTCTGTTGAATGACAATGCAAGCAACCTGTGATCTTAATAATGGGCTAATTTTTACTTATGAGCTTAAAAGTACTGTGAAAAGAAGGAGAAGGAAGAAGGACAACAGTTTTGAAGAGAGATTATGTGAAAAATTATCTGTTGCCAGCTGTTTTGGTGGGCATTAACAAAGACTTTGTAGAAAGTGTAGTCTGCTAGAGCCTAATGTAGTCTGCTACGCATTGTGAATACAATGTGAAAACATACTGCCACAGCACTGACAGCAGGCAGTATTGTGGAGTTTTATCGTTCGCACTGTGCCTTGTTTAGTTTGAGTAAGATTTGCAAAAAGGAATTCTTTCGTCAAACTCCTCATAGACTAATCTGCTACATTAATTCAGTGAAGAAAAACTACAATTTGATACCTGATAAGTTTAAACAAAACAAATCGTGCAGGTTATTAATGTTACTATTAAAGAGAGAACAATGGATGAGTTTTACCCCTTCCAAATCAATCATTCACAGAGCAGCAGTAAGAATTAATGAACAAGACAATGTGAATATATTTACAGAACTGTTCTCAATTTCACTTTGATTTCACTTTGAATTTGATTTGAATTAGGAGGCCAATAATGGTTGAATAATGAGTCCTTTGGCAAGAAGAGTCATGATCATAGTGTCAGACAGAAATTCATGACATTTAATTGTTTTATTTGGGGTTTTGGGGTTTTTTTTGTTTCGTTTTGTTTTTATGTTATGTCTTTTGTCTTTTGTAGCTATTTCTCAGATGCTTTCATGGGTGTTATTTTACCTGATTTTACACTTAGTGCAACATTTTTCGTTACCAACTCGGGCTTCTCCCTGTCTCTCTTTCCCTGTCATTGTCAACTCCTTCACTTCATTTCGTCCTTGTCTCCAGGCGCGGATCCAGAGGGGGCGGAAGGGGCGTGCGCCCCCCCCCCCGTTTTGTCTGACAAAGTATGCCCCGGACCCCTAGATGGCCGTTTGGCTTCGTCAAACGGAGGGTTCCTCAGTGTGCGCTCCCCCCCCCCCCCTTTCAGAAAATCCTGTATCCGCCCCTGGTCTCTGTCTTTTCTTCTTGACTGAATGACTTGATTTGAATATACTGTGCTTTAAAGATCTTGAAGTATTTTGATAGATAATTCTTTGCCATGCAGTTGCAAATCCTAGAGGGGCTGCGCCCTCTCCCTCAAGCCGGGGGAGGGGGGGGGGTATACTCGCCTATTATGGTATACGGGTGCAGGCGCAGATCCAGAGGGGGGCGCAAGGGGCGTGCCCCCCCCCCCCCCCGTTTTGTCTGACCAAAAAATCAGATCACAATCAGATAAAGTAATTCAAATTCTTAGAAACAAATGTCGACTGATGGGATGGTGTTTGCACGGAAATAGGCAGAAATCCGAGGGGCAGAAGCATCCCCCTTTATTTCGCCATCGGATTTGGAAGAAATTGGCGTAAGTAAGACTAAGAAGTCACATTACAGTGATGATTTGCCAGATTCATGCTTAGCAACATTCATATTTTAATTCAGCACGAAATAGTACCCTAGTATATACCAATTTATAAGTGGGCGCGAAAATGTGAATCACGAAAATGAAAACAGAGCTTCTTTACCCATGTCATCCCTTGGTTTAATCGACTGCTTCGGAAATGTATGCAGATTTTGTACCTTTCAAACAAAGCCAGAGGCTTACCGGACATAGCAACAAGTAGCCAGTAGAATTTCTGCGCAAAACAAATGCTCGAATACAAAGTGAATTTGAGCACACAACTAAGGCTCGAACAGGCCCGTAACCAGAGGAGGGTCGGAGGGGTCGGACGACCCCCCCCCCCCCCCCCCTTCTTGGACTGAGGTCCGCTTTTTCATGAAAAAAAAAACACACACACACACCTTTAACATCTTTGTTACCAGAATTGTTATCATTCACAACCCCTAAATTTCCCCTCAAGAGTCCTTAAATTGCAGCAGAAAGCATCTTCGGCAGGTCCATATTGATTATGACAAAAAGGTCCACTTTTGCCCAAAACCCATCCCTTTAGAAACCCTGGCTACGGGCCTGTCGAATACCCAACTGAATTTCTGCACAAATGTAATGCTCGAAATCCCAGTGATTTTTTGCACAAGATAAGTGCTAGAATTCCGTTTCCATTTTGTGATTTCAAAAACTCATTTTAAATAATAAAAAGGCTTGCCATACGTACTGAGAAAACGCCAAGTCACTAGTGCAAATTATAGCCCTACCCTCAGCAGAGAATGTTTATAAAATGTTCAACTGTGACATTTCAATCATGAAGCTGATTGTGGACGTGTCCGCTTTCTGTAAGTGTTTGATTGTTTTCTTGTTCATTACAATTCAGTATAATGATGACAATGTCTAGATTATGTTTAGCTTCTTCTTCTTGATTTCCTCCGCTTGGCGAAGAACTGTGCTTGTGTACAGTGGCGCAAATCCATTTTGAAATTCGGGGGGGGGGGACCACCACATGATTTAACTGTCCAAATGTCTGAAATTTTCAGACAACTCCCCCCCCCCCCCAAAAAAAAAAAAAAAAAAAAAAAAAAAAAGGTTATCACATTTTTTTGGTCTACTTTTCCTCAAAAATTCTCTGACAAGCAACAAAAAAATATATATAAGTTCAGATTGTCTCGGCCAAAGTCAAAACCAGGGATAATATTTGTCTTCCCTAGAAGAATGAGATCTGTGAGTGCAGTAGACATCAGATCATGTGACAGAGAGTGAAGCATCCCCTGAATGCGTAATGGCAGGCTGGTAACAAAGGAAGACCTCGCGACGGAGTAAAGAGGGCATTCACCAATCATGTGCGTGACTGTCTCTTGCGTGTATCCAAAAAAGCAGCTTGGGTTCTTGACAAAATTGATGGTTTGAAGAAGGCGGCTGTTTGTTGGGTAGACGCCACAAAGGAGTTGGGATTTGAGTGTGATGGCATGTCGTTGTAGTGGCGAGTGAGCTATGGATGGCAAAAGATGGCACCAAGTACACTACCTGACGTAAGCAAACGGAGTGAGGACTTGAGGAGTGCAGAGTCCAAAGTTGCGTTGTAGACGTATGTGTAGACAGTGCATGGTCTTAACCAGTGGTGGATCCAGGGGGTAGGCACTTCCAGCCCGTGCCCCCCCCCCCTTCCCGAGTAATGGCACATGGAAGAAAAGTATTCATTTTTTTTTGGAGGAGGGGGGGGGGGGCTTGTCAGAGAATTATGGAGGGAAACTGGACCCCTATAACCCCCCACTGAGCGACTTTTCGAGAAGCTGGCAAGACCCAAAAAATACGGGTGTACTTTTTCCAAAAGTTGACAAACCTGCATTGTGTGCCCCCCTTATACTAAATCCTGGATCCGCCCCTGGTCTTAACCAAATTCTTCCAAAAGATGTAGGGCAGGGGATCTGCAACTAGGTCCTCAATGGGGGGTAGGCTGTATTTGGTGAGAAGTTTCTTGAACGTAGAGATTGTTTTGCAGTGGGGGTACTGGATAAGTGTGTGGCGAAAGACCCTTGATTCTAGCCTGTGATGGGGAAGGACTAGTACTTTGCCCAACTGCCGCAGTTGTAGGAGGCCCAGTAGGATGAAAATTTATTCATTGGCTGTTGACCGCGGGAGACCAAGTATCACTTTAAAAATATGCTGCTGGTGTTTGTCTAAAGCTGTTAGAGCAGTAACCTCGGTAGGCAGTAAGTCTTCCATAGTGCTGCGATTATTATTGGAGACAGACCTTGACAGTGAGCTCCAGCTCCTGCTAAAGCGAACAGTGTCTTGTTTCCCTTGGCGATCACTGAAGGAAGAGGGTCTGAACTAGATGAAAAACGAAGGATACCCAGGTGATGATGTTTTTCAACCTGAGGGATGATCTGCTGACCAAAGTACCAGGTGTGGGCAGAGGAGGTGTTGATGACGACGATGGCGCTTTTTGATGCGTTGATGGAGTAATGCCATGTGGAAGAGTAGGCATCGGTAATCTGAAGCATGGTATTAATATCTCCTGGATCATTAGCAATTAATGCCACATCATCAGCAAGGGCAGGAGCTCCACAGTATCTTCCGTTACAAACAAATTTGAAGAAGATTTAGTATAATTATTAGATCCAGTAGCAATTCGTTATAATTTAGATTTATAAAAAGAGTTCTCCGACACAGGCTCCGGCGACAGTTGCTCCGGGCTTTATATCTTGAAAGACGTAGAGATTTAGGGTTAGAGTTGCAATGGGATTTTAGGTTGGGGTTAGGGTTAGGCATAATGTTTGGTCCAGGAGTGAAGTTTATGTTAAAGTACAATATTGACCGCAGAGTAATTGTCGTCTGAGCATGGGTCTCGTACAACTCTACAGTTTCTAAGCTACAGCCATTTTGTTTTATTCTTGCAATTAACGTTGAGTACAGCGATTAGCGAATGAGAGACACAAAATGATCATAATATAGGATAACTATAATCCTAGACTGCCACCACGGACTGCTAGGCCTATACAATACGTGATACATTCCCGGTCAACTACCGCTCGGACCCCCGGATGTTTACCCGAGTCGGTGTAATTACTGGTAGTTTTTCTAACATTCTTAAAGGTGGTAGTTATTTCCAGTAGCTAGTAGAAGAATGTTTCTAAGTTTTATGAGATAGTGATACTACTACGACGACGACTACTGCTACTACTACTACTACTACTACTACTACCGCTGCTGCTGCTAATACTACTACTACTACTACCACCACTACCAGGGCGTAGATAGCGGGTGGGGGGGGGGGGGGGGGTATGCATCCCCAACTTTTCGGGTGGGGGATGGTGTGTAGAACCCCCACCCTCCCAGGTTTCACCCCACAAAAAAAAAGTGGTAGAAAATAGAAATTTCTATATTATGTTGTAGATAAATATAATTTGATATATTATATCTATTAATTTAATTTTTATATATTATTTATTGAAATTTATCTACAATGCTGTCGCGGCTTCTGATTTTTCCCGATATATGTTTAAACCACTAGAAAGTGAAAACCATCTACTTCAAATTATAAAACATGGGTGTTGATCTGGGAGTGATATGGAGGTATATATTTTTTTAATGTAGTGGGGAGGGGGGGGGGGGGGTGTTGGACTGCATATGTTACAATCCCCAAATATATTTAGAGGTGATCTTTTTCTTTTCGAAGCCACAATGCAGAAAAATTAGCTTCAGAATCAGCTTCAGATAAGTAACCCCATTTTTCTTTCGAGTAAGTCCCAGATCCATATTCTTATAAGTGCCCATTTTGATAGTTACACCTCATCTCTCACCTTACCTTTGATAAATGCTCCTGTTTCAACGAGAGCATTTTCCCCCTTTTGTAATATATAGGCACAGATTTAATATTTCTACTTTATATAACAACATTTTCCCGTTCTTATAAATGCCCATTTTAGGTGTTATAAGTGCCCCTTTTCACCTGTGATGAACTGCCTTTTCTACCTTTCCTACACATTATTTTTCTAATAATTGAAGTGTACTTTTCCCCATGATAAGTACCACGTTTCCTTTTTCCGTAACATGTGCCCCTAATCCAAAGTGACTTAGAGACAGTATTCCCAAATGCTCGCTCGCTCCGCTCGCTTGTATTAAAAGTATAGCTTATTAAATAAATTTTCATTGTGAAATTTTGCAATCACAATGTAATTGCTATTGTTTGCTCGCTCGCTCAATATCCTAATCATACTACAAAATTGCAAGGCATGATGCTAAAGTTGTATCTGGGATATATAAAGAGAAAAACCATACATGTTTACACACCCTCACCACCACCCCCCCCCCCCTCCACACCTCCCCCCCCCCCCCCCCTCCCTCCACACCACCCCCCCCCCCCCCCACACCACCCCTAAATAACATATTTCCTCACAATATTGTTAATAATTATTCTAATGTATACATGTATCTCAAAGCATTCGCTTGGATCCAGCTGAGGCACGCGGCTTGTCTTTGTTCAAACTCACCTGCCCCCGACAACGGAATTTAATTAATAAGGTTGAAGATTTGTCAATCTGTCGGTCAATTGAATCTGGTGTCGCCGAAACCACTGACCCGCCTCCGTGGTCTAGTGGTTAAGGCATTGGCGTTCTAAGCCAACGACCCGGGTTCGATTCCCGGCGGAGACATTTCTTCAGCCTTTGCAAAAAAATTCAAAAAGGGAGGACAGCTCTGGGGAACTTTGATTTAAGTTACGCAACCATTATTCTCTCATTTCCTTTCGCATTGTATATATATAATATCTGGCCCTTCGGGGAAATCATACCCCCATGTATGAGGACCTGCCTACGCCAATGACCACTACTACTACTATTACCATTAGGCTTACTAGCATTACTACTATAGTCTACTATAATAGTATACTATTTCTGGAATTTTAATATTTCTAAAATATAAAAGGATCAAACATGGGCCCTCTCGTCACTCTGATATCTGGCTGCTCGACCGGCATTGGTCTGGAGCTAGCAGTTAGACTGGCCCAGGGCCCAAGCAAGAAGTACCTGGTTTACGCCACCATGAGGAATCTGGCCAAGAAGGACGCCCTTGAGAAGGCGGCTGGCGATGCCCTCAACAAGACTCTCTTCATCCGCCAGCTCGATGTCATCTCCGATGACCAGGTCAGAAGTAATTACGACTTCATTGCAGAGAAACATGGACGTATCGACGTTCTGGGTGAGTGTGGAATATACACTTTTAAAAATCGAATGGTCACAACCACCGTGCGTGTTTTTAGTCCGTACGTGTTCTGCGGAGGCCACGTGTGTGAAGGTGCAAAAGCGCGAATTGGTGCAAAACCGCGAATTGCAGCCTAGCTGAGTAGAAAAGAGTTCCGCAAAAACGTACACACAGTGCACGCGTATTGTACGTGCGTGCGGGGTGTAGTGTGCGATCCCTGTATCACATGCACACAGTTCTCAGTACTAGTAATGTGGTCGCGAGCTCGTCGAGTTCTCATTCTGCGGCAGCCCGCCGAGTAAGTAGCAAGCCTCGCCCCCGAACCTCCCCGGCCCTCTGAGCTGCTGTCGTGCTGGGTCGTTCGGCCTGCCTGCCTGTTGACTGTAGATATTTCAAGTAGTTATCGTATCGTTCTTAATTCTAGGCATACTCATGCTATGATTTAATGATGATAATGAATTGGAAAGCCTTGTTCTGGTTTTTTGTGGGCCTGGCCTTGGTGTTGATTCGTACGGGCCGGAGTCTACCAATACCACCACCAGATCGCTCCCACTCGGAATCTTCCCCACCGACCCCAGCAGAGCCAAAGTCAGAGCCAGAGCCAACTGACTGCGGGGGTGGAGATGCTGATGGACTGGCGCAGATTATGGAGATTCTGGGTGATGACGTTCATCCTGCCAACAACAGCCTTGACAGTACTGACCCAAGCAAGACAGAAGAATCTACAGTGAGTTTGATTTAGTTTGATATTATTTAATTTTCTGTAATTTAATGTTTAAAAGGTGGCCCTAGAGAGGTCTTACCATAGTATAGTCTATAGACCCTAGACCCTATATAGAACTATCTATATAAACAATTATGATCTGTATAAAAGGCAGTGTTTAAAATTGTGGTGGGAGGATTTTAAAAATTCTCAAGTTGTAAAGATTAATGCATATATTATAGGCATGTTTGCATTAAGTCAGACGAAATCCATTCACTTTTGAGTAATATCTGTGAAAATTAGATAAAAGCGTACGGCGGACGCTTGTAAGTGTAACTACTCAACTAGTAAGGCGTACAGGAGGCAAAGGACCACGCCGGAGGCAATTAATCACTGTATTACTCATATACTTTGTTTCACACCGTGATGGTTTTATGCCATACCGCACATGATGACATCAATGGAATGTCAACTGCTCACATTTTTTAACTGAGAACATTGTTAAATTGTGAATGTACTAGAAACATTAACATTTCTCCATCTATTTGATAAAAAACTCACCAATACGCGTAGGGAGATAAATTGAATTGGGGGGTTGAGGAGGTGAATAGGTCTGGTAGGAGGGTCTGGGGGCATGCTCCCCCATTAACATTTTAATTTATGTTAATAAAATTAAAAGACCTCGGCAAGCGGCCGACTGATTGGTCTACAAAGTAATGTTATATCTTGAGTTCAGAAAAGGTCAAGCTGCATCTTGTGTACAAAACATATTAAGAGTTGAATTGTCAGCAGCATTGCCACATGTAGCAATAAACCAACCTTCAAAATGGATTACTTGGTATGGATTACATGGTGTGGAAGTGAATTCAACACATCAATGTATGTAAACTAGTGTAGTACACCTGAAAAGTAGTAGAGTTATGAACCTTTTGGAAGTGAAGTAAATATTATACTTTTCATGCTGAATAATACTCCACCTATTAATGTTTTCCCAAAATATGGGTGTTAGCCTTGAGGTTGATCTTATTTTAACACACTTCTTTCCATTCTATGGAACTTTAATTATTTACATGATAAAATATCTTATTTGTTGTGTAGTCACTACCACCACTACACTGTAAAAAATAACTGTAGATTAACAGGTTTTTTTGACTTGTAAAATTACAAGTTTTGGCCGTTTTTTTTTGTTAAAACGTTTTTTTTTTCCTTTTGAAATGGCAGGAAAATTGCTCATTTTCCGTTAATACCGTATTAACAGAAAACTTGTAATTTTACAAGTCAAAAAACCTGTTAATCTACAGTTACAAGTCAAAAAACATGTTAATCTACAGTTATTTTTTACAGTGTACACTCTTGATAATATACAATTAATCCCTCAAATCCAGACCCTCACTCACTTGAAATCACATCAATAGCCTTCCCCCCCCCCCCCCCAGACCATCCATTGAACAACTGTAGATTACCACCACTTTGATGAGTTCCATACCCTAATCTACATTCTGTCATCCATGTATTACCTTTTGTCCTAAAAGATCAAAGGCCCTACCCAAGCATCTATTAACATTGCACTTTTTTGTTCTAAAATATCAAAGCCCCCTACCCAAGCATCTATTCACTACTTCCTTATTGACCTAAAAAGGTTAAGAACCCACAATATACCCAAGCCTTTATTCACACACCACCATTGTATCTTAAGTTCCCTATTGTATTTTAACACCAGATATGTATTACCTTTTGTCCTAAAAGATTTTTTTGCTATCGATATCAAGTATTTTTTTTATTGCGATCGCGAGCGCAAAAACCCGGAAGTGTTTCGGACAGAACCCGCTGCATTACTACACACACACAAAAAATATCCCGACCTACCTACCCTATTTTTCAGTGACCCGTTACTCCAATGCAACATTTTTTTTTTTTTGAGGGGGGGGGGGCCTTAGTTCTTCATAAGATGAAGGATGGAAGATATCTGCAATAGAGTACAAACATCCATGTCTCACATCCACAAGTATATTTGGTTTGAATTGATACCTCTTTAGTAATATTATTGTAATATTTAGAACAATTTTAATAAATTAGTGATTTGATTCTTGTCAGTATTATATTAACTAAGTAGTACTACTACTACTTATTGCTCCTACTAATACTACTTCTACCTCTATCACTACTGCTACTACGACTTCTACACCTATTACTACTACTACTACTACTTGTAATATTTAGAACAATTTTAATAAATTAGTGATTTGATTCTTGTCAGTATTATATTAATTTCTTTGGATTTTTTATTTTGAAAATTTCTCCATGCAGTTGGAGCGAAGCCATCCAACCTGGAAAACAAAATTAAGGCTGATCCTTGAAGAGTTTTGCCTGGAAGACGAGTGTTTTGTTTGGGCTGACTCCCTTGAAAATGTGGAAAGGTTGTACAATGAAGGTCATCACAGTTCCATAGGTAAGCCTACTGAATTTATTTACATATTCCTGCTGCTGTGCTTCAAGCCAATCGATCTACTACTGTATGACGACGACGTACTACTGCTACTACTACTACTGCTACTACTACTACTGCTACTACTACTACTGCTTCTACTACTACTGCTACTACTAATACTACCACTACTACTACTACTACTACTAATAATAATAATAATAATAATAATACTTATTGCTCCTACTACTACTACTTCTACCTCTATTACTACTACTACTACTACTACTACTACTTACTGTTGCTTCTTCTTCTACTACTACTACTACTACTACTACTACTTACTGTTGCTTCTTCTTCTACTATTACTACTACTACTACTACTACTACTACTACTTACTTCTGCTACTACGACTACTACTACTACATGTAATACTACTACTTATTGCTCCTACTACTACTACTTCTACCTCTATCACTACTACTACTACTACGACTTCTACGACTTCTACACCTCTATTACTACTACTACTACTACTACTTACTGCTGCTACTTCGACTACTACTACTACTTACTTCTGCTAATACTACATATTGCTGCTACTACTACTACTACTAATGCTACTTCTACTGCTACTACTGGTACTGCTGCTGCTACTACTACTACTACCTCTATTACTACTACTACTACAACTACGACGACTTCTACGCCTCTATTACTATTACTACTACTACTACTTATTTGCTACTACGACTACTACTACTACTACATGTACTACTACTACTTATTGCTCCTACTACTACTACTACGACTTCTACACCTCTATTACTACTACTACTACAACTACTACTACTACTACTTACTGCTGCTACTTCTACTACTACTACTACTACTACATATTGCTACTACTACTACATTACTACTACTACTACTACTACTTACTTCTGCTACTACTACATATTGCTCCTACTACTACTACTAATGCCAGTTCTACTGCTACTAATGGTACTACTTCTACCTCTATTACTACTACTACGACTTCTACACCTCTATTACTACTACTACTACATGTACTACGACTTATTGGTCCTACTACTACTTCTTCCTCTATTACTACTACTACTACTATTTACTGCTGCTCACTACTACTACTACTACTGATGGTACTTCTACTGCCTGCTACCACTACTACTACTACTACCACCACTACTACTACTACTACTACTAATAATAATAATAATACTTACTGCTTCTACTACTACTACTAGTACTACTTACTTCTGCTACTAAAATACTCCTACTCCTATTACTACTGCTGCTACTACTACTACTGCTGCTGTTACTGTACTACTGTTCACTTTATTCATAAAGCTTGGCTTCCATTGGCTGAAATTCATTAATTTTACCATAATTATACTTGAAGGTCCTGTGAACATTTCTGCAAAAAACCCAAAAAGCTTGGAAAACTAAGAAATTAATAAAACAATAAAATACATGAGAAATGGTTTTTTTTTAAATCTCATTAGAATGCTTTACTACTACTACTACGACGACGACAACGACTACTACTTACTTCTGCTACTACGACTACTGCTACTACTACATGTACTACTACTACTTATTGCTCCTACTAATACTACTTCTACCTCTATCACTACTACTACTACTACGACTTCTACACCTATTACTACTACTACTACTACTTACTGCTGCTGCTAATACTACATATTGCTACTACTACTACATTACTACTACTACTACTACTAATGCTACTTCTACTGCTACTACTGGTACTGCTGCTGCTACTACTACTACTACCTCTATTACTACAACGACTTCTACGCCTCTATTACTACTACGACTACTACTACTTGTTTGCTACTACGACTACTACTACTACTACATGTACTACTACTACTTATTGCTCCTACTACTACTACTACGACTTCTACGACTTCTACACCTCTATTACTACTACTACTACAACTACTACTACTACTACTTACTGCTGCTACTTCTACTACTACTACTACTACTACATATTGCTACTACTACTACATTACTACTACTACTACTACTACTTACTTCTGCTACTACTACATATTGCTCCTACTACTACTACTAATGCCAGTTCTCCTGCTACTAATGGTACTACTTCTACCTCTATTACTACTACTACGACGACGACGACTTCTACGCCTCTATTACTACTACTACGACTTCTACACCTCTATTACTACTACTACTACTACTACTACTATTTACTGCTGCTCACTACTACTACTAATACTACTACTGATGGTACTTCTACTGCCTGCTACCACTACTACTACTACCACTACTACTACTACTACTACTACTAATACTTACTGCTGCTACTACTACTACTAATACTTACTGCTGCTACTACTACTACTAGTACTACTTACTTCTTGCTCCTACTACTACTACTTCTACCTCTATTACTACTACTACTACTACTACTACTTCTGCTACTACTTCTGCTACTACGACTACTACTACTACTACATGTACTACTACTACTTATTGCTCCTACTAATACTGCTTCTACCTCTATCACTACTGCTACTACGACTTCTACACCTATTACTACTACTACTACTACTACTACTACTTACTGCTGCTAATACTACATATTGCTACTACTACTACATTACTACTACTACTACTAATGCTACTTCTACTGCTACTACTGGTACTGCTGCTGCTGCTGCTACTACTATTATTGTCCAATGTTTGGCTAAATGCAGCATTTTATGCATACATTAGCATAATTAATATAAATAACTTGGTATATTACGCGATGGGTAAAGTATGTGCCGGTTTTCATGGTGATTATGCTGTACAAATGGTGGGGGGGGGGGGGGGGGGGTCCTGGGTTGAATTCTTACACTTTCATCTTCTTCTTGAAAATCATTCATCATATTTCGACCAAATTTGGCAGGGACAGCTATATGGGAAGGGGACTTAAAGTTGTACAAATGATGGGCGTGCACCGATGGGCGTAGCCCCAAGGGGGGGGCTTAAAATTTGCCAAGTTGCGCAATATATGTGATTGCGTGTGCTCGTCTTTTTCGCCTATGATGGCGCTATGCAGTACAATGAGCATAAATCCTTAATATCTCCGAACTATGTATGGCCAATTTTGACTGCGCCAACGGCAATTATCTTCTGATGAATGTCCACTGATTCGAATGAAACATAATTTTAAAAGTCTATGGCAGTTTGTGTGGTAATTAAATCGATTTTATCGTTCGATATAACATGGCCCAGGATCTTAAACATATTTATGTAGAATGATCCTGAAAAGTTACTGTTCTTTGTTTATTCAGGAATGTCCCCTTTTGAGATATTCTACGGTCGTAAATCCAATCGTGAAGTCAACATGATGCAAGTTGGTCAGGATTGTGCGCCAGAAGATATTGCAGTTGAGATGGAGTATCTTCCGGAGGGCCAGACGTTAGAGGTGGGTAGAGTAATAAGACATACATTTGATATTGATCCAATACAATGATTTTTTACCCCCAAATATTCAAAAGGCACTCTCAGATCAGGCCATTTCCCCACCCCACCATTTTCCCCAACCTACCAACTTGCAGTGTTCAAAAAAGGAAAAATGTGGGTTGCAGTAAATGGAAGGCCCATGCAGGCACATGTAGGAGCCAAAAGGGCCACATTATGTAAAGTTTTGTGTACACAAATTTTCCTGGGATTTTTAGCTCGATTAACAAACTAAAGATTTTGCAAAAGAAAAGTACCATGAACAGTGAAGGATCAAGTTTGTTCATGAGGTGTCCCAGGATAGCCCCATTTGTGTCCAAGGGGGGCCTCAAGTTCATTGCACTTTGTTCACATCATTTCCTTGTTATTTCACGCACAGATTTTAACCAAACTGAACAGGAATAATCCATGTGGTAATTTAATCTTGATTTGTTGATCTATGTGCACCATTGCCCATCAGGTGGCCCTCTGGTGGGCCGCAAATGAGCAAAAGGTACATGTAGCTAATTTTCATAGATTTTCTGCTTTAAAACCAGAAATGACAGAGCTAAGATTTGGCACAGATAAGTATCTTGAACAGTGAAGAATCAAGTTTGTTAATGGGGTGTCCCAGGGTAACCCCATTTGGGCCCAAGTGGGCCTCAGCTTCCATGCATTTTAAACTTATTCATCGTTTCCTTGTGATTTAATGATCAGACTGTAACCAAACTTGAGAGGAATCATCCCTATGGTAGCCCCAATTGCGCCTGAGAGGGGCCTAATTCAGTTCAGAACACTTTTTTGACAGTTTTACAAATTCCTTGTGATTACATGATCAGATTTTAACCAAACATTGCAGGAATTATCCCTGCAGTACAGCATTACATTTTTTATAGGCAAAATAGGATATTAGGGTGATCTCTTGTGTGATCAGACTGCCCAAAATGTAGTTACTTTTCAAAACTTTTTTTAGAATGACAGAGCTAAATATTATGCGACAGATAATTACCATGAGCACTGAACAATCAAATTTGTTTACATGGTGTCCTTGGGTGGCCCTATTTGGGCCCAAGAGGTTCCTTAAGATCAGAGCACTTCTTCATTGATTTTGTGCGATCAGATTTTAATCAGACATTGGCTGAGGGTCTCTTGTTTTCTGTTTTATGGGTATTCAGGTATAATTCTAAAACATAAGAGCAGACTGTCTTGATGTATTGTAATTTATTTTGTCCCTATCTTGTGTTATTGCAGGAAGATGTATTATTTGCTGAAGGCAATGCGGAAGATGCTCAAAAACACTTTGAAGAACATCAAGAAATTTGTTCCAAGGCAAAGAAAAAGGCTGACCAATCATCCTCATACATGGTCCAGAGGAATGTACGGAAGAACCCTCCTTCTTCCTATGAAGTAGGAGAGAAGGTTTTCCTTCGAGTAAAGGACAAAAGATGCAGTGTGATTCGCGGTGGAAAACCATTACATAAGCCGTTGGTGTATAAAGCTGAAATTATTGGTGTCAATCGCGAAACGTATCGGTACAAAGTAAAATATGTCGACGCTGGGAAAGACTGCATTGATTGTGTCAGTGCCAATAACATCACATCACTAACCAGAGCCCAGGAAAAGGACAAACAGATACAAGCTAGCGGACACTCTAAAACAAAACTGAAATGCACGTGCAAGAATGATGACTGTAGAAGGAGGCAGGCATTACATTGCAGATTCAAAATGAATGCTGCCTGCTGCGAAAAGCAAGCAAAAACGTGTCGCCATCACAGGTATTTTGCGCAGCAGCCTTCTTCAGCCGAACAACCGTCTACATCTCAACAGTCTTCAATGACATTACAGGACACAACATCAGAAATTCCTTCAACATTTTCCACTTGTAGATATAATCTATCCTCACCCGATTTTCTCGGGAGGTTTTTGGAGATTTTTCAAAGGATCTTCATCTGATGACATCAAATCTATCCCCTCAAAACAATGAGAGAAACTTAGATATAAACATACAAAAGGCAGGGCTTGAGTATGAAGAGCCGAGAACACCAGGTGATGGGAATTGTCTGTTCCATGCGCTTGCTGCACAGCTTCAAAGGATCACAAATATAAGGATCACACATAGTCAGTTGAGAGCCCAGGTAGTGGATCACCTCCACAGAAATCGCAATACTCCTGATGGGACTCACATGCAAGCATGGATTTTGAATGAAGACTGGGATGGATATTTGGCGAACATGGCTAGGGATGGTGTATGTGGGGACGAACTAATTTTAGTGTCCGTGGTCAACATTTTTAATGTTGAAATAACTGTGATATCGAGTTTACCTGGGACGTCCATACGAATTTTATCTCCTTCAAGTACTGATGTTCGTGTAATGCCTATGCTTTTCCTAGGACACTTGTCTGATGCACACTATTCCAGTTTAGTACCAAGAGAAGCAAACATTGTTGACCCAGCATTATTTTCCCTTGTGAATAAAGTTGAAGGAATGACTAGGTATGACATCAAGGAAGAGATGGAATTACCTTCTGAATATCAATATGTAGAAGCAGAACCATTGAATTTGAATTGCATCACGCTTGGAATGTCGGACATATCTCGCTTCTGGGCAGCGCATGTTTCAAAGAGAGGTAGCTCCATTCCAATACATAACAATCCATTTGTTGTTACAAATGAAGAAATGGATAACTTTTTACATTTCCGTGATGTTCACAATCACTTTGAAGTAGAGAACAATGTTTGTGTGATTTATATTGATATTATTCTGATATATTGGCTAGTTAAAACAGGGAAGTTAGACCTCCTAAGGAAGGGTAAAAATTCACATGGATCCTTTATATTTTTACATTCCAATGATGCAGACAGGTACAGGGAATTTTTTGACAATTTGATAGCGGAAAAGCTAATGGAAAACTGAGCAAAGTGTAGGTGATTCAAGTGAACATTAAAGCATGAAGCACAAGGTAGCGTGCATGATAATTCACAAAGGTCAGTTTGTTTAAACCATGTTGATTAATATTTTGTTGTTTCAGTTGTCTGAATTGTCCTAGATCTAGGTTTTGTAGATTAGATGTACATTTCCTAATAATTTTAGTATTATTTATTTTTAGTAGAGACATGTTGCATTTTGACTTAGAATATGTGAACAGAAGTGATTTATTATACTTCAGGGAACTACATGTACATTGGGGAACTTTGTGTATCTATGTGAGTTCTGTTCTTTTAGAGCTGTGTGGTTTGTAAATATTTGATTTGATTTTTTTGCTACAGACTGACATTCCAGTATTTGAAAGATGGCAGACCAACATAGTAAACATTTTGTACTACAGTTCTTGGTCCTTGGCACATATGAAAGCTTTACTGAAATGTCCATTAGAATTATAGAATATACTGAAATATTCATAATTGCTTTTGGTTGCAATATCATCATATAAAGTACATGTAGGTATATACTGTACTATACAATATATTTTGCCAACTTTTGATGTCTTTATTTAAACATTTACAAATGTATCAATGCTCTAAAATTTTGCAAGAAGCTTATCACTTAACTCAATTGTGTTGTGCGTGTGTGTGGGGTGGGGGTGGGTGCGTGTCTGTGCCTGTATGTTCTGCCTGTGTGTTTCCTAGAAAGAAATATACTTCTCTATTTACATGATTGTGTCGTTAAGGAAATTATGTATTACTGTTTATAATTACTAGGTTGTATTTCATCGTACGGTACAAGTATAGTATAGGTTACACACCTACAAGTAGTTTTAGTATCATTTTTTAGAGACTACTGCATTTTGACTTACAATATGTGAACATAAGTGATTCTATTTTAGAGAACATGCTGTATTTTGGCAATAAAACAGTATCTTGCCGATTGTGTTTGCAATTTTAGTAGTTGCAGTATCTCATCTGATGCATGTTTTTGCCAAAATGTTGTTGTGCCAAAGATACCAATACCTTCGACAGTGTCAATTGTTTGTGTCTGGTTCGTGTTATAGAGTTGTGTAGGGTTTGTAAATATACATTCTAAGTGTTTTTGCCACAGACTGAAATTTTTCAAACGTATTTTGACAGTGCAACATGATAAACATTTCCTACCTCAGTTCATGTCATTGACACAAATGGATGCATCGCTTACATTGCCAATAGAAATATAGAATATTCATAAATATTCATATTTGCTGCTATTTCAGTATTTCGTGTGGTCTTTTCATTCCAAAGATACCGATGTTAATAGGATATAGACATATTTGTATATTCTTCAGGATTTATAGAACAGTTTTAAAAGCATTCACTTTTTTGTCTTTCACAGCCTTAATTTGTTGTGTGTGATTTATTATCTTTTTGAGTTGTATATTTATATTTGCTCCTATTTCAGTAATTATTGTGGTCATTTCATGTGTAAGGTACCGACCTTGGGATATTCATGTATATTCATATTCTTCGGGATTCATAGAATAGTTTTACAAGCATTAATTTGTTGTCTTTCACCACTTTAATTCGTTGTGGGTGATTTATATTCTTTTTGAGTTGTGTGGTTTGTAAATAATTTCTTGCCAGTGTGATATGTGAGTAACTCCTCACATATGCAAGGAATGTGTGTTATTGTATTCATTCGTGCAACTGCAGTCAATATTTTTCGACAAGAACTTGTAAATAAAGTGTCTCGTTTTCACATTTTAAAGTTGTTTACTGAAGAATTCCTCACTTGAGAATATATATGAGAATGTGGGTTTGAACAACTATTTGTTATTGTGTATGCATGTGCAATGTGCAATGTGCAATGAGCCTAAGGCTCGAGTGAGCTATTGCGATGGAAATTTGTCCGTCGTGCGTCGTCCGTCGTCCGTTAACTTTTTACATTTTCATCATCTTCTCCAAAACCCATGATCAGAATTCAACCAAACTTGGTAGGAATCATCCTTAGGGGTAGGGGACCCAAAGTTGCTAAAATGGTACATGTGGCCCCCAGGGGGGGAGGGCCCCCAATTGTAAAAGCTATGTAAATTTCAAACATCTTCTTCTACAGAACCAGGCATAGCTCAGACTTAGTATTGTGTATGAAGATACCTCTATACATGAAGAATGAATGTTGTTCATGAAATTTCTCTGAGTGGCCCTATAGGGCCCTGTGGGGGTAACATACTGGAGGGGGCGCTGCCAGGCAAAATGTACATTCTGATCTTCTTCTCGAAAACACATGATTGAAATTCAACCAAACTTGGTAGGAATCATCCTTAGGGGTAGCGGACCCAAAGTTGCTAAAATGGTACATGTGGCCCCCGGGGGGGGGGGGGCAGGGGAAGGCCCCCAATTGTAAAAGCTGTGTAAATTTCAAACATCTTCTCCAGAACCAGGAATACCTCAGACTTGGTATTGTGTATGGAGATACCTCTATAGATGAAGAATGAATGTTGTTCAAGAAATTTCTCTGAGTGGCCCTATAGGGGCCCTGTGGGGGTAACATACTGGAGGGGGGGGGGGGGGCTGCCAGGCAAAATGTACATTCTGATCTTCTCCAAAACACATGATCGGAATTTAACCGAACTTGGTAGGAAGCTCATACTTAGTATTGTGTATAGAGATACCTCTATAGATGAAGAATGAAAGTTGTTCATGTGCAACAGAGAACATGCACCAGATGTGAATTGTTCCACCTCAGGTGAGCTTCGTGCCCCCTGGGGCTCTTGTTATAAAAAAGGGGCGGTCGGTCGGGAATTAATTTTATTTTATTAATTTTTTTGGCTTATAGAAGCGTGTACCAGGCCGTTTTGATTGTGGGAGCATCTGAGATAGTTGCTAGCCTTGCAGGTGAGCATCTGACAGCGTTTGGACAAAGTTTTGCCGTATTTTTGGTTTAAAAAAAAAAAAAAACATGGGTCGGCACTTTCACATAGGGTCGGTCGGTCAAGGACGACCAATTTTTGGGCCTAAAGTAGCTCATTCTATAGATGATCATTCTCATTTAATTGATATCTTCCTGGACTTGTCCCAAGGCATTCGACAATACCACTCATAACAGCTTACTTTCTCACTACGGCATAAAGAGGAATCGACTTGGGGTGGTTCAGGAATTACTTACGAAATAGAAAACTGTACGTTTATTTGAGCTACCTCATTTACAGTCTGAGGATAGAAATTAACAGTGGTGTCCCCAGGTAGTATATGGCTTATGTTATTTATAGTTTACATTAAAGGCAGTGCATAGTGTTGGTGGTATAGGGTATATAACAAATACATTTCGTTCATTTTTTGCTTATTATACAAAATCAGACCCCTAAACCATTCGAATTAATTTTGTTGCGTTTTCAAAATATTAGTTTAATACTAATACCCCCCCCCCCCCTCCGATAAACATTCTGACCCCAACCCAAATCACACAGATTGATTTATCTCCGTTATTCATTGGCCGATCTCCATTAAATTTTCGGAGTATGTACCTTTATCTTTATCTTTTACATAAATAATGTTGTGTTAATGTTTAACCATTATTTTGAAGAAAATTGTCATTTTCGCCGATGAGGGCGCTATTAAGAGCGGTGAAAATGAATCCGTAGTATTATCTCAGAACTATATGGTTGATTTTGACCACGCCAACGGCAGTTTCTTCCCGGAGTTTCTTCTTCTGTAATATCCACTGATTTGAATAAAAAAAACACACGTTTTCGTATTAAGTAGCATATAAATGTTACGTACAGCATTATCAAATTCCACGAGCCTTGCAAACACTATGCAATACCTTAAACTCGTTGTGTGCCAAGTATAGTTTCTGTCCCTAGGTTTGTGTGTGACATTCGTGCACATTTGACTCACTGGCGCAGAGAGAGTTCAAAGGCAGTGCATATTGTTGGTAGGGTCAATAAATGTCATTTTTTTTAGTTATAATCCCTTAGGGGTACAAAATCAAGCCCCAAACCGTTCGGTCCTATTTCGTTTCGTTTTCGAGATATACATTTGTAATCATATTTCGATTTATCGGGGGACCCCTCCTCCCCCCCCCCCCCCCCCCGCCCATTAAAAATCTGAGACCCGCCCTAAACCACACAATATATACATCTCCGTTATTCATTGTCCGATCTCCATTATATTATAGGAATATCTTGCTCTGAGACCTAATTATTATAATCTTTCACAAATTGTTTTTAAAAATTATTATTATCATATTTTCGGTTTATCGGACCCCCCCCCCCCCCCCAACCAATAATTATGACCAATAACTATGCATTACCTTTGTCGTGGATGTACTTTTCATTGAAGCATAACATGTTCAAACGCATGACAAGATGTGACAATACGTGATTAATGTCTCCGTGAGCTGCAAAAGTATATACCATTATAGCATCAGGATAATTAATACCTTCTCGTATACCTAGAGACGTAATATAAAAAATAACCACTTGACGAGATAAGTTCTCCGAAAGGCAGTGATAGTATTGGATGGGTCAAAAATAAATTTAAATTTAAAATTAAAATAAACTTTTTGTTGTTATTATACTCCATTTGGGGTACAACATCAAACCGCCAAACCGTTAGGATTAATGTTGTTGCGTTTTTGAGATACATTGTATTATTTTGTTAGCATATTTTTATTTCGTATCATCTCGATCTGAACGATGGCCGATTTTGACCGCGCCAACAGCAGTTATGTTCTTCTGATATCCACTGCTTCGGATAAAACAGTTCATGTATAAATACAATAACAAATCTTTACCTCCCATATTTTACTCCATGTTCCCCCAAAAAATATATTTTCATAATTGCCCTATTAGACGATCAGGAGAATTTCTGTTGTCTCGTTTGAGAACACTCTTAGCACAAACCACATTCATATACACAGGTCCAAGATTTTGGAATTCCCTTGAAAATTAAATTAGATATGCATTTTTGAATGATTAGAATGAACGTGCACGTTCATTATAATCATTCAAAAATATGGTAAAGTCCATGCTTCTATAATCGTACTAGTTGATCACATTCTTTAAAAAAAATAACGAAAACTATTTTCCTCTATGAGCTCCAGTACATAACTTTCGAAATATTTACTGTATATTCATTCATAACAGCTTGCATATTGTACATTTATATAAACCATTAAATCGCCCAGTTTTGCATCCGTCTTCCCCATCTCTCTTTCTCGCGTAGGCATTTATCGTACAATTAACGTCCATGTTTATGTGTTTTTATAATTTTATTACCTGTGTTTCTTTCTCCTTTTTCTTTCTCTCTTGCAAATATACATTTCACTCATTTATTTTACTGATGATTGATTATTAGTTATTCGCCTTACACAGATTACACATATATATTGCAATTCACTTTTTGTTGTGGATAACTCTTCATTCATTTTGAATACAAAACTTCACTATTTTCCCGTTTTCTTCTGAAACAATGATTTATATGGTCTGGCTTCACTTATAGAAACAGTTTTACATGACATATCAAGAGTTTAAGAAACCAATAATCCCAATCAAAAGTGGGGAAAGTATGGTGAAGTTGTCCATGAGCATGATAACATTCAATTCTCACTCTCTGTTGTTTACTTACATAATCAGCAGTTCTCTTATTCCTATTAAGTTGGTTTAAACCTTCTGTAACTAACCAAACATTTCCAAGCAAATACAATGATCGTGGTGTGAAGGTTTTGGTTTCCATTTAAGCGTATAAACGCGCTTCTGTAGAAGGGTCTGTTCACAAAGTTGGGGCACCAAAACGTGACATTTTATCGTAAAAAAATTGTAGTTTTAACACTATGACTTACACCATTAGGTTGTTTTATATGAATGTACTTGGTGCCTCCAGGAAGCTTCTGAATAACACAAGACAAATTGTTTTGAGAGGCATTTTCAAAATATTGACAAAAACATACTGGTGTCCCATGTTACATCCACAACCACCTTTTTTTTAGATTACCAGCATATCTACATGCATGATACCTTACATAGCTAAATCCTAATGGGTACAATGTGTTATGGTGCTGACCTAATGAAGCAACTTTTAACAAAAGAATAACTATCTTCCCTGAGTTTATCATGAATGTTGTGGGTGTAACGGTTTCCAATCAAATGTCACAAATTGTGGATGAACGGGACACCAAAGAATATCTGCAACTTTCATCAATAATTAACTCTTGAAGTCAGTATACTCTCATTGCAGTTGTTGCTGCATTGAATTAAATAGAGAGCCTAAAGTAACCAGGCAAATACTTATCATCAAGAGCATTATGGATGTGCCGTTATATCTCAAAATGAGACTTTGCGGATGTAACACGGACACGATGTCCAGTTACATTCACATGCTGGTTTCATAACTATTTTCAAAATACATTGTGGAACAACATGTTTATGATTCTCAGATGCTTTTTATTTTCACCAGAGATCGAATTTTCTTACTTGGCCATTCTAAGTAGACTTTTTCATCAAACTACAGCGATAAAAGAAAAAAATGCCTCAAAAGGTGCCCAACTTTGTGAACAGACCCAGAATCGCCAATCTTCGCCAATCACCATCTCCATCCCCGCAGTCTGGCTCATCATGCTCATAGGTCTGGCTCATCAGGGGAGCGTTTCATCAAGCGTTTTGTCAGTGATTTTTACCGACAACTGTTATAAGCTACTGAAATCCTTGCATCTGATTGGCTGAGAGCAAATTTGTCGGTAAAAATCACTGACAAAACGCTTGATGAAACGCTCCCCAGGCTATGACTCTTGGCACAGAATTAGAACTCACAACACACGCGTTGCATGTGTACGTCGCACACACGGGCACTGTGCGTATCCTGTTATCGAATGCCGAACCTTTTTTCTGCAAGCCTAGGCGGTAATTCGCGGTTTTGCACCAATTCGCGGTTTTGCACCTTCACACACGTCCGCCACGTTTTTCTGAAAACTTGAGGAGGGAGTAGCAAGAGCAGGGAAGGAGTTCGTCAACGCACTACAACGCAAGGTGTAAGTACGTGGCCCGCACGCCACGCCTGGACGTGAGTGGTTGCGTGCATCGTACGTTGCGCACCTGGTAAGTGAGTTGTATGTGCTTACAATGTGCTTACAGCGTACGATCGCCGTGCGGTTGCCTCGTTATCGTACGGAGGCCGTACTTTCACGTACGGTGTCCTTACAGGGAGTAAGTGCGTTCAAGTGCGATAAACGTGAGTATTTCCTGCCCTATGTCGTTGGGCACATTATAAGACCTTTCGACGTTCGCAAGAAGTCAAAGCTGCTGCTGCTAGACATGCCGCCCTTTCCAACAAAACGATGATACTTGTCAGTCTGTTCGGCTTTTATATATCCTGCAAAAATCAACGCGCACAACGTGCGTTGTAAGTGCATAGCACGTACTTCCTCGATGCGGTTTACGTGAGTTATGCGTGCTCACTGGACAATTGGACTGGAGAAGCTCCGAATAAGCACAGACCCCGCGCTTATCACGTGCGGAGAACGCACGTGCTAAGTGCGTTGTCCGTAGAGCAAGTAACTGTCGGAAAAATTTTCAAAAACTCACAGAGTCCGTGCGTTGTGCGCTCGTTAGCAGCAGAGGGTACGCACGTCACCCGTACTGGGGGTGAATCCGTAGCCCGACCGCAGCCCGAACGCAGCGAAAGTTCCTCGTGCACTAAAAGTGCTACGGCGTGTCTGCGTGCTCCCAAATCCGTACGGTACTTACCACGTACAGATACCCAAATTTTGCCCACGTTTTTGCAAGTAGACAGCACGCACTTGCAAGTACGGCGGGTTGGGACCATGCCTTTAGTCAGCACTTAAAATAATCGATATTCACTCCTAAACTAGTGATTATTGACGTGACTTCTGGAGAGTGGAAATAGAGTGATTCACTCTTTTTAGAGAGAGAGTAGACTAACCGTTACGTTCCTATGTGCAAAGCGGTGAATAGATTACTATATGTTTTCCCGTCCAATTTCGCACTTAGTGCATGCAAGAGTATAAATAGTTCATTCAATTTCGTTATAGGTCATTCAAAAATTCAAATTAGTCATTCAAAATCGCCATAGGGCAGCCAAAAATTCGTAATGGGCTGTCAGATTCGCCATAGAACAAGCAAAAGTGTAAAAATATCATTCAAATTCGCCATAGTGCATTCAAATTAGCACGGAAGAACACGTGACTGAAGATAGAGCATTCCATTTCGCCATAGGGTATTCATGTTCCTAACTAATGCATCCAATTTAGCTCTGTATTCACATGATTTGTAAACAGTAATACATATAAGAATAACTATAATTATGTTCATTGTTTGTTAAACCTTTAAAGATTAAATTCTTTAGGAATGTCCTCTGACTTCTTTCAACTCATATTTTGCTTGTCGAGTTTCTGCATTATTTATATTTGAACGGTCTGTTTGCGCTAAATTTAACACTTTATTCTTAACGTTCTATTTTCTATCTGCGAGATCTTTTTCAAACATTCTTTGCGCGTTCTCCCAGCGATGCATGGCCTGCTGTCTGGCCCGTGAAATCATCAATGGCTGAAAAAGAGACTGAGTTTTGAGCTTTGAACTTTAACATTTTGATGAAAAGATTCTTTTACATGATGAAAGTCTTAATCTGAGATAAAAACAGAAAAAGTAAATATGTTAACCATATGAAAGAAGAAAATCCTGATACCGTACACATCCTATGATTTATATCTCTAATCAATGCAAGTAATTGATGAGATGATGCAAAATAACTCAAGACAATACACATTATGAACGAAAATTTATAAAGATAAAAAGGCATATGATAAACATACAAAATTTGTTTAAATTTACCAACAATAAGGAGCACGACAGTAAGCTGATACAGTTGCTTTTGTCCGCTCATTGGGCCATGTGATGAATATGAAAAGAATGAACCCCTCCCCCCCCCCCCCCCCCCCAGCTTAAAACAAGAGTAAGTTCATAAAGTGAAAGAATGTGTAAACATGAAAAAGCAAGTGAAAAATTAAAAAAAAAATACATGTGCTAAATTGGATGCACAAAGTGTATAACGGGATGCCCAATGGCGAAATTGAATGCTCTAACTTAGCTCGAGGGCGTTTCACGGGCGAACTTGGTTGCACTATGTATGAATTTGTATGACAATTGGCGAATGTGGTTGCCCTAAAGCGAATACGAATGGCAATTGACCATCTTGGCTGCACTATAGCGAATTTGAATGGAGATTGGTGGTGTTGGCTGCCCTATCCGCGAAATTGAATGACCTATTTACTTTTTCTCATGCACTATGGGCAAAATTGAATGACCTATCTTTACTTTTGCTTGCACTAAGTGCGAAATTGGACGGGAAAACCTATATTATTACCGTGTATGATAATATTCACCAGATAACACTGATAACGGGGGTAATATTATTTGATAAAGCACTTAAAGGCTTCTGTATACTTATTTAGCACTATACATATCCAAACTATTTCTCCTCCTTCTTCTTCTTCTTCTTCTTTTTCTTCTTCTTCTTCTTGAATTTTTTCTTCTTTTTCCTATTTTTTCTTCTTCTCCTTCTTCCGTATTTGAAGTTTAGTGCCAATCGGCCCCCTGATCGTCACCATCTTCTCCATCGTCATAGTAATAATACATAATAATAAAATAACGATGATGCCGAGGACGATGACGATGATTAGGGGCCGATCGCATTAAATTTCAATTGCTGAATTTCACAGCGACCGGCACCTTCAACCGATTTTTTAATGAAATAATATATTACGACGCTTGTTCAGGAAGCGACCGAGATTTTGATAATTAATTTTTGCATCTTTTAATAGCCTTATTCAATCCTTTTCCATTTCTATTGTAGCATGGGATTACAGATAATGATTTCTTTTATTTTTCGAAGAAATAGGCGGGGGACGGGATCGGGTAGGGAGAAATATTGAAAACATGAAACAAACGTAATGTAGGGGGTGGGTAACATGCTGGTGGGTAACGCGCGCTGTTTTACTCCATGTAAATTTCTTGTTAACAATAAATCTCAATACTGTTCATACTGTATAATGAAAAGTCATGAACAATGTCCTGCGTTATTTTATTCCATGTTTTGCTGTTTATTTCTATAACTTTTAAGTAAATAATGCTGGTGTGGGCTTCTTCGGGCCTCTGGAGACGATGTCCATTGAGAGTGCAAAGAGTATGTTTGATACCAACTACTTTGGAACCGTGAGGCTGACTCAAGGAGCGTTACCCTTCATGAAGAAACAAAAGTCTGGTCGTATCATCAACATCAGTAGTATCCTAGGACATATCGGTAGGTAAGGTGGAATACAAGGAAGGATCTAGGATTCGGTATTTAAAAGTAATAACAATAAAAAAACGGCGGGGGGATTTGTTTTTAAAATTCCAACTTGTACGAAAACCGTTTTCAGATGCCTTTTTGGTCGAAATTGTTTTAAGGATGGCACATTTTGGAGGTTGTATATTTAAGGTATAGCATTTTGATTTTAGAGGAGGGGGAGGGGTGGTTGTTTGTACCGGCCCGTTCTGCCAGTGGTTGAGTACTATGAGCAAAAGTTATCCTTCATTTGTGAAATGCAGCGTATAGTGCTCCTTTTGACAGATATCAATTCAAAATGTACAATTAGATTTAATTTCAATTTATTTGGCATCATTAAAAATATATCAGCAAGTGCAAATTATAAGTGGTACAGATCCAGGGCACACTTCCGGCCCGTGCCCCCCCCCCCCCCGGAAGAAAAGTATGCATTTTTACCATAAAGGATCCGCCCTTTTGTGGTTTGTGCCCCTCCCCCCTCCCACTTTTTGAATGATAAACCTCTTTTTTTTTTGCTTGTCAGAGAATTACGGAGGGAAACTGGATCCACATAACCCCCCCCCCCCCCCCCCCTCCCTAGCGAATTTTGGAGGTCTGGCGAAATTTTTTTTCAGGACACCTAAGAAGCAACTTGTGTTTGTAAAAGGGAGTCCCTCATCACATGGCAGATACTGCCTATAATGCTTGAGTCCAATTAAAACATTGCCCTGTTGACCGAGGCGTATTCTATGTTATCTGTTTTCAATTCGTCAGTGTGTCCATTTCATAACCGAACGGCAAAAGACGCTACCGTGCCCACGTTCTCCTCCTTATTTTCTTCTTCTTCTACTTCTTCTTCTTCTTCTTCTTCTTCTTTTTCTTCTTCTTCTTCTTCTTCTTCTCCTCCTCTTCCTTCTTCTCCTTCTTCTTTTTCTTCCTCTTCTTCACCTTCTTCTTGTGTCTGTTTATGCCATTGTCCTTCAATGTGACTTTATCGGTTGTAACAGTCTCCACATTTATTTACAGGATGAATATCTATTCAAATGGACATATCCATACCTCTATCGATAACGTTTGTAAATTTCCATAACCATGATAATGCCTACTCTGATGTTCAATCATTTTTTTTTCACCAAAGGAATGCCTTTCTTTGAAATGTACAATGCTAGCAAGTTTGCGATGGAGGGTCTTACTGAATCGTTAGAAGCACAGTTGAAAGCCTTTGGAATAAGGTGAGATCACGGATTGAACTCCCTGAAGGGCTGAACACATTTGTCCGCTAACGATAACGGTAACGATAACGAGATTTCCAATTAACGGAAGACCTTACTACAGTGTGTCCTAGCTAAAACGAAACTCTAAAACAAAGGATTGTGACCACTCTATGTGCAGCTCTATGACAATAATTATCAATTTTCCATAAACTAGACGTATTATGCCTTTAAATGATACCTTGATGGCATCCATCCATCCATGATTTACCGAGCAGCATCATTTTGAAAATGACATGTAAAAACTCAGTTGTGCCAGATTTGGTTAAAACCGTGAAAACCCTAGGATCACATGTGAGCATGACTCACATGAAATATACTTTTAAGACCCTATGAGAAGACTTTTTTCATCTGTTTCTTTCAACAATGAGGGCAAGGATAATGCCCTAATCATAAAATTAAAGAATGGTCAATGTTTTGTCGATGTTGGTGGTAAAGAAAGGGCATGAATTGTAATGAAATGGTGCCTGCAATCGAAATGAAAACAATTTCTTGCATTTTTCAGAACTGCCCTTTCTTTAAAGAATAAAACAGACAGAAAGGTGATAATTTTCATAAAAGTGGTAAGTGGCACTTTCCATTGTCATCAAATGGAAATACAAGGTAGAAAAGGGCACATAAGGTGGAAAAATATCCAGATTATGGCAGTTTCATAGCTCAGGAAGGGCATCTTTTTCATCTTCTGGGGGAAATTTTGGGGCATACCACTTGAAATTGGTATTGCCCCATGTTTTATGAATTTCTGATTGAATGCATAATTATCATCACACAAGGGAATTTCACGTATCATATCTCTTAAAGCTGGTATTTCCCTTACGTCATGTTCGCATGTGATGCTAACGTTTTCATGGTTTTACCCAAATCTGACACAACTGAGTTTTTACATGTCATTTTCAAAATAATGCTGTTCGGTAAATCATGTACGGATGTACGCCACCAGGGGATCATTTAAAAGTATAATACTTCTAGTTTATGGAAAATAAATAATTATTGTCATAGAGCACACAGCGTGGTCAGAATAACCCTTTGTTTTAGGGTTTCGTTTTTTTTTTTTCTGGGACGCACTGCATTATGGTGTGCACGTGTGAGTATGTGAGTGCTCGTATCTGCCTACATGCAGTAGGGCAGCTCTCGGGTGTACGTTTAATTTTTTTAATGAAAAATATCGTTATCGTTATCGGACAAATGTGACCAGCCCTTAAACCTACATGGATACATTATTTTCTTAAAGTTCCAAACCGACTGCATTGATCATGGGGGTGTAGAGCCCACAAATGTAAAAAATAACCACAAATGTAAAAACATTCCACCCGCAAATGTCAAAATGACGACAAATGTCATAACATGTCAACCACAAGTTTAAAAATAACCACAAATGTTTTTATAAAAAAAATCTCCCACAAATGTAAAAATCTGTTAACCACAAATGTCAAAACATTTCCCCTACAAATGTAAAAATTTCCCTCTTTACCACAAATGTCATAACATGTCGACCGCAAATGTAAAAAGTCATTGCTTGCATAATACACCCATGTAAGATAAGTTATTATGAGATTTATGTGCAGGTGTGTGTGAGGGTGTACCAACAGAGGTATACTTGTGTGACTAAATGAACAGTCAAACACAATAGATGCCTTTATTCCGTCAGGCTTGTGTGGCTTTTTTTGCTGCTTGTGTGGCTATTTGAACAATAGAGAGAACAAAGGGAAAGACACACAAGTATACTTGCGTGGGTGTGTGTGTGTGCGTGTGTGTGCGGGTGTGTGAGGTTTCCCTGACCATTAAAATCCCTAAAATATTGAAACACCCTTTAACGCAAATGTGGATATGGGGCCACCTAAAATTTGGGCCCATGGGGCCATTTGTGCCCATTGAAATAAACATGGCTATCTCAGGGTATTTTTCCTTCATAATTGATTTATTCATATCTAGTTCTCATATACTAAAGTTATATGGAATATCCGGGCCTCATAATTTAGACAAGTGCTTTAGGTGGCCACTTTTTCAATGAAGGGCTATCCCATATTACAAACTCACAGATTTGTTGAATATAAGTAAAATGCTTCTAAATGTGATCAGTCAGGCATTATTTCCTTGAAATTAACAAGATAGGTGGTTTAGATCACCAAAAAGGCCCACGAAAGACCAAAATTACCTTATATGCAAAATAAGAGGGGGTTTATCTTTTGTTTAAGTTTTTTTTTATGGTAGACGGCAATTTTGAAATCAAGGTCATATGAAAAGCCCACTTCAGTGGGCATCTTTCTTTAAATTTGATTTATTCTCTCACAAGAGGATGGCCAAGTTAAAACTGGCTGCTGAAGTATCAAAATATGCCTACTTGCATATAATTTTGAGTTGGAGCGTTCTATTGACAAGGCGGTCAAGCCCCCCAAAAGACCTCTAACATATTATAGGGTCACTTCATTTCACCAAGATGGCCGTCATATTTGAAATGTCCGCTAGTCTGTTTCAAGATGTGGTTATACTTTGTCTTGAAACTTATAACTTGACATGAGTTAGAACTTTGTGTACTATAGAAATTACTGGATATTGCAATTTTTCGCCTAAAACAGACATAAAGCAAGTTTACTACAGCGTTATACAGTGTTATACTTTGTTTAAACACAATTAAACCAAGGTAAAGGTATGTCTTATAGAATGATGAATAATTGGGAAGATCTTTGGCATTTCATTTCAAAATTGTCATCAAATTGGAAAATAATGCATAGGTGTAAAAATGTGTTAAATTTGCAATTTTGAATAAAGCATCAAAGTGAAAAATAGTTCATATGCTGAAGAATTATGGATTATAATCTTTCAGTAGTTGGCCGTGCAGGTGAAAAACAGAGAGCAAAGTGCAGTTTTATATGTTTAGTTGTTTTGCATCTGATTATGATGTAGTTTGGCATGATAACATTAGAGAAGATCAGATTGATATGCTTCATCGGGATATTAATGTCTATTTTTCATGTAAAACGCTACACTGAGAAGAAACACGTGTTAGAATTAGAATAATATTTGTATAGACATTTCCGGGACTAACTAAATTCCACTCTTTTATCACAGCGACCCTGAGTTAGCTTCCAGACACAGAGTAAACTTTAAATGTAAATAGTCATATCGTTTATCACACTGTCACACAGCCAGAACTATACTGCCTTCAAAGGTGTAACACAAGAGATATTTTCATGTAGGAATATTTCAACACTTCGGCAGCCATTTTGAATTTGGCCATCCTCTTGTTAGGGAATAATTCAAATTTAAGAAGAATTGCCTTCAATGGGCCATCGATGGGTCCAAGTGAAAGCTAAAGTGGGCTTTTCATATATGATATGATCTTTGATTTCAAAATTGTTGTCTAGCTACCATAAAATATTAAGACCGACAAACTGACAAAACCCCTAATTTGCATATGAATTAATTCGGGCCTTTCGTGGGCCTTTTTGGTCATAATGGGCACCCAAATCACATATCTAGCTAATTTCAAGGACATATTGTCTGACTGATTACAATTAGAAGTATTTTATTTCATATTTACCAAATCAGTGACTTTGTAAGATTTTGATACATGGGATGGCCCGTTATTTGGAAATGGGCACCTAAAGCTCTAATGTATGAATTTTGAGGCCTGGAAATCCTACATAATAAATACCCTGAAAGAACCATGTTTAAAAAAAATGGGCCCAACCGGTCCTAGGGCCCAAATTCTAGGTGGCCCCATATTCATAATTATTCAGCATCACAAACTCTACCTACATAACAAATCTCATGCTTTTATGAAAAGTGCACAATTATTTCACCAATCTGCTGGACTATTCATATAAATTGAATTTGAGCGTAAATTTTACTTTCTATTCAAGCAATTTTTAATGATGAAATATTTAATGGTTGAGAAATGCTTGAAACCATATCGTTTCAAAGTAGTGGTATTGAAAGATATACAAAAGTAGATGGCCTACACGCTACATGTTGTTTTCATTGAAAATAACGGGTTTATTGCCACTTGGTCGAACTCTTTTTGTCTGCACAGAAGAGGTTCTTGCGATTGAATGTAAGCAGCTTCCAGAAAGCGTAAATGTGCTGAGCTTCTGGCCCGGGGGACATAATTGAGAATTGATCGTCGGCATAGCTTTGTGCGCAAGCTGGATTGTTCAGCAAGTGGAGACCAATCGCTGAATCAGCGGTTGGCTGATCGCATTAAACAACACATCCCCTCGACTATTCGGAACCGTACAAGCAATCAGCGCACGCAGCCCGTCCGTGCCTGCAAATCTGAAATGCACGCTAACAGACCAAAGATAGCCAAATGCGATTAGACCAACTGATATTAGACCGAATTATGTTAGCCCAATTGGCTATTAGACCAGCTGGCTGTAGAGCAAGTGGCAATAAACCTATATAGCCTAACTATGACAGGCTAACCTATTTGTCCGCAGTATTAGACCAAGTGAACATTATATCAAACGGTTATTAGACGAACCGAGAATCGGACCAAACGATGATTAGACAAAATGGTAATTAGACAAAGTGATGATTGGACGATGTGGATGTTAGACCAACTGGGTTTAGACAAAATGGCTATTAGACGAAATGATAATTAGACCATTTGGTTATTAGACCAACTCGTTTTAACCGAAATATATATTAGACCAAGTGAACATTAGACGAACCGATTATTAGACCAAGTGGTGCTTAGACTAAATGGGTTTAGACCAAATGAGTATTAGACTAAATGGGTTTTAGACGAACTGACAGTATTGACGAAGTGGTGATTAGACGAAGTGTTAATTAGACCAAATGGTTATCAGATGAAATGTTGATTAGACGAATTGGTGATGGACGAGTTGTTGTTAGACCACTTGGCTATTAGACTAATTTGCATTGGACCAAGTGGCAATTTACCATAATAACTTTACGTCCGTGCATTGTGCAAGCAATGAGTTTTTACATAATTTGCGGTCGGCGTGTTATGACATTTGTGGTAAAAATGGATTTTTTTTTACATTTGTAAGCGAAATGTTTTTACTTTTGTGGTTAAACGGATTTTTTACAATTGTGGGCTATTTTATTTTACATTTGTGATTATTTTTACACTTGTGGTTGACATGTTATGACATTTGTGGTTATTTTGACAATTGCGGGTGCAATGTTTTTACATTTGTGGGCCCTACAATGGGTAATGTAATTTTTTGTTCTGTCTCTCGTGTCGGTGTTGTTGGTGTGACTGGGGTATTATTGTACACAAGAGGATCTTGACCTGGTGCCTTATGGAACCGGGTTGTCCTTGTATTAAACCTTTGGGGAATATAGGAATTCAGTAGTCAACAGGTTAAAGATAAAGTTGATTTCTGGTCATTCATTGAATTGTGAAAGAAACTGTCTCAAAGCGATTGGGAAGTTTGATTATAATTATCATGTATATAGCACATACGAATTGGTGTATGATGTAATGTTTGGGAATCACCAAAATGATAAGAAATTGACTTAGTTCTACTGAGAGTCACATGCACTGCACACAGAAATGTGTATATGGGACTACATACAAATGTTCGGCCCGAACATTTCAGCTGTCATATTTTGAATGTGAGAGCATTTGAAGAGCAATCCTTTTCAGGGGACATATCTACTATGTATTCAGGGAGCCAGTTCGTAATGACAATTTGCGCATGTGCAGTTAATTGTCATTTTTACCGAGTGCAACTGACCGTTATAGGCTGTCATTCTGTAACGTAACACTAGCCATAGACCTGTTTACTAAGTGATTCAAATTGTATGTATACTTTTGAAACAAAGGTTGTTCTTGACAACCTGAAAGCTTGCCAGAGGCTTGTCAGACATAGCAACAAGTAATGTATGCAAACTGGATTCCAAGTATTGTAGTTCATTCATTAATAACAGGTTAATGGAATACCTCGTTACTAGGTCCCCAGGAAAGAAACATCCATAAATTTGAATCACTTAGTAAACAGGTCTAAGCCGGGATATTACCCGTACCGACATCTTACCAAAAGGGCTGTCAGGCACCGAATAGTCTTCGGAAATAGGAACTTGCTAATATCGAAGCATAAACAGGCAACTCTATATCTACGCGGCCCAGGATGCGTCCACTAGAATAGGGGATGGCAAACCAAATCTGCTGACTAGTTTACCTAGAAGTTTTCCTGCAAGTAGATTATCTTAAATGTTTGGGTGTGCCGACAAATGATATTGAGAGGGGGGTGATACGCCTTGCTACGCCCTAGTCTGCAGGCACAGATTAAAATGCTCTAAAGCCTTGAGCCTTGCCTATCTTATTTCCAGCTAAAATACATGGCCTTTGCACGGGATGCCATCTAGATCGAGTCTCATACTTCAGACCCCGTGTTAAGCGTTACGGCTGTACCTGTAAACTAGGCTGCCGACTCCTTATGTCACCGTCTACGCGTTTCATTCTTATTTTCTATACTTCTGATTGGCAGCATAAGTTCAGTTCAGCCGGGACCGGTGGCAACCGACTTCCATGATACCATGGAAGCGAATTCAAGCTCAGAGGATATGATGCAGAAAGTGTGCGAAGATACAGTGAAGGTAGGGAACAACTGGCGTAGCCAGACTTTTTGAACAGTGGGGGGGGGGGGTAAACGAGGGAGCGTTGAAACACAAAATCACATATGAACATGGGGCAAACAAGGGTCCCAAGTCCTTGTGTTGCCATAAAGCCATTATGGTAATAGCCGGTAGGGCGCATTGTTATACATAATTTGTAATATATATATATATATATATATATATATATACACACACACACACACACACACAAATACATATCATATATACTTCAAACAAGTAAGTAAAAGAGATAATGGAGTGCTATATATGGGAACAAGATCACCTTATCGCAATTGTGAAGAAAAGACAGCTGCAGTGGTTTGGTCATATAACCATAGAAGAATAGCTTGGCAAACACCATCTTCCAAGGATTAACCAATTGCAGAAATAAGGGCAGGCCGACCTGGATTCATAACATAAAGCAGTTGACAGAGATATTTTTTGAGCAGCTAACTAGAAAGTTTTGGAGAACCTGTGTCTCAAGATACATCACATTGTCGACCCAACGGCCTCCAAGATATGGGACATAATTATATAGATAGATAAAACAACTAAAGTCGCTTCGTGCTTTTATTTGTTCCAGTCAGGAATAAAACTGTAAAGGATACATTAGGTGGACAGTTTTTATATGCTCAACTCTCCACCTACTGTAGGGGGCGCTATTATGACGAAATAAACCGCATTGTTGTGTGTCCACCTAATATATATATATAATATAATATACACTGTATATATATATATATATATATATATATAAGGAATGAAAAGTCCATATACGATGAAAAGATTGGAATTTTCGGCCATATAGCCTTCATCAGGAAATTGTGAAAATTTATTAATTCCCTGATGAAGGCCTATGGCCGAAAATTCGAATCTTTTCATCGTATACGGACTTTTCATTCCTATTTTTTCAATAACTTTGCAATTCCGAAGCAGAAATATTTTTTTACGATATATATATTATATATATACCTACATACATACATACATATAATTAGGGTTATAGCAGGGACGGATCGAAATATTTGGGTCTAAAATTAACCGTTATTATTAATTAAGTGAGGCACAAAACAATAAAGAAGGAAATTTTTCATCTTGGTGTATTTGAGTTATGAACGATAGGTTTTTAATGGGTATATTGGGTATGGCACAGTCCCGAGGTGCCCCTAAACCTGCACTGGGTAATAGCAACAATTTCTTCTCCTGGCATGCCATTTTCCTAGAAATTATCATTTTGGGGACATGAAAAGTGAGGGGGAGGCGGGGATTGATTTACCCGGGAATAATAACGTTGAGACCTTTTCAGAGCGGGCCATACACAATTTTGTTATATTTATTATTAATAAAAATGATCTGCCTTCCTCCCTCCAAACCTATCTCTTTCACTCTCGCTCTTTCTTTCTCTCTCTTTCTCTCCTTCTTTTCTGGTCATTTTTCATTTTGCTATGCCGAAACCCAACAATTTTATTGAATTTCTCTTATGCAGCAAATGAAGGCGTTCCAAGCGCACCAGGGCGATTTGGGTTTCCAGAAAACCGGAGCCGTTGTCGACATCATAATGGAGTGCGTTGAGGCCGAGAAACCACTGCTACGGTACCCGACGACCGATGCAGTACGAGGCCTTTTGCGCCAGCGATACCGTGAAGAGATGGCGACAGGTGCCGAAAAAATGAGCGAATGGCTTACCGAGACCACAGAAGGCTAGATGAAGATAGGAAATATGACAGACGTGCCCCCCCCCCCCCCCCCCCAATTTCCTCGGATAATACAATAGATATTTCGTGCCCGGCAGAAGGCGCGAACGCAAAAATTGACATAATTTTTATTTTCAGTTTTTGGTAACATATGATAGAGAATTAAAAGGCCTTTCGATTGATATGCTTCTCAACTCATGTAATGCCTTAATTGTTACGTAATACCTTAATTGTTACGTAATACTGTAAGGTGCCAGGAAGGCTACACTAGCCAGGAATAAAAATGACTCTTGCCCTCTCATCCTGGAATCCAGGTTTCGCCATCCCCATCTTGTTTTATCTGGCCACCAGACGCTCAGGTCGATACTCCTGGCCCATCTGCATTTTGCTCTGTCCCATCTCCCTCTCACCCACCTCCTTCCCCTACACCATCCCATGATGGTCATGCCCGTAATCATGATCCTCGAAATCAAACCCGTAGTGGTCGTATTGTTCGGCCCCCAGCTTATTATGGTAATCCTGTGTCTGTTGATATGCTTTAGGATTAAGTCCAGTTATGTTTAAGTCATTTGTTATGTATTATTATGACGCGTACATCACATTTGTTTGATTTTTGTGCATGGTTATTTTGTTTGTAGTTTGCTTATTTTGCTGTCACTGTATGTTATTCATAATGATGAGTTGATTACTAATAGTTGCTTTTTGCGTTTTTATATCCTGGACAATTAATACCACAGTAGCGAAATTACACTAATTTTTTTTAGTAGATTTTAAATGCATTTTCTGAAAACCACAGTTGGCTAATATCGTGTTTTATTGAACTGGGGATTTCTCTGGAAACGGGGACGTTTCTTCTCAAAAGATGGGAGGAATGTAAAGTGCCAGGAAGGCTACACTAGCCAGGAATAAAAATGACTCTTATCCAGTTTAAAGACAGCTCTCCCCATTAATGGGTAATTTTGGTTTCAATGGTCCAAGGAGGTAGGTCAACTGCCACCTGAGCGATACACCCCAGACATATCAGTGTTAAGCATCTTTCAATGAACTATTTTGGCTCTCCCTTCAGATTTAAGATTAATTGTCCCCATCAGTTACCTACATAATTCTATATCCAGGAATATCACAAAGTAACCTCTATAAAAGAGAAGACAAATTCTCTTTCTGGGCTTTTTCTGAGGTTTGAGTCTTCGACTCAACACCTTCCTTGTTTTATACTCCTAGCCACTCTTGGCTGGAAAAAGGAGTATCACGTTTTCAACAGTTATCACATCAGCTTATCGAATAAAGTATATTGGAAACTTAGTTCCACTTGTTGTATTGCTTCATGTTCTGTCTTGTTGGTGTAGCTGCTATAACATGTAACACTCGCTGAATATATAGACGCCATCGGATAGTACATGTGTATATAATTATATATACAACATATCGACAACATTATAGAGTGTTACAATACCAAAAAAAAATAATCGGAAAATGTCGCGGGCAGCCAAATACAAAGAACGCCTGTCAGTCAAGACCCACATCCGGAATAACCGAGCACAGGTATATATTCCGAAAACGGCGTATAGAACAGGATGAATATAGAGCCCTCATCGTTCAGTGCTAGGGAGTGTGTACAAAAGGCATGGGGAAAATCGTGCCTGCTGTTGATAATATATTTTAAAAACAATAATGCTGCGTATATATTTATTTCAAATGTTTGTCATTTGAAAGTCATTTCATCCAAGGATTTTGAAGATAATTGACACGCAGCATTATTTTTAAGAATATGTATATCGTTGGCAGGTTGACTTTGCAAGATTTCCCACATCCCTTTTGTACACACTGTCTCGTACTAACCGATGAGGGTTCTATACTCATACGCTGTTTTCGGAGTATAGGGCTACACCTGTGCTCGGTTTTTCGAAGTTGGGTCTGACTGCCTGTGCGCGCAGAAAACATAGTCGAGAAAAACGCGATTGACGATTTTGCTTCTTTTTGCAGCCGCATTCTGAAGTAAGAAATGATCAAAAAATCCTCTAAATTTCTCCAAATTATAAAATCATTGTAAATATGGTTACCAATGGTGCTAAACTTTTAAAGATATGAATACATTTTCCGTTCATGACCTTCTCCTGGGAAAATCTGTGTTTTTCTTCCCTGCAAAAGGGCGCATTTTGTCCGGAAGAAAGGCATGAAGCCTCCTGAGCATAGCCGTGTATGTGACGCAAACGTTGCTCGCGCCCTTTTGCCGGGAAGACAAAAAATAATTTCGCGTAATTTATTCTGCTGTCTACCTGGCACACAACAATGTTAGGATGAAAATTAATAAAGCCATTTCGTAATTACCATTTGATTTCTAAAGTAAAATTGACTTTTCTACTCTGTCATTTTGTGCGCAACACACGATGCACCGACCAGCGTGACTTTACATGTTACGCGTACAAGGAGCGTACGTCCACCAAAACCGGTGCGCGTACAAATTGAGGTCATTTCTACCATAAACTTATTACGAACTGGCTTATTCTAGGACACATGCTCCATAATAATTTATACAGAATTCTTGAACCCTGAATGAACTAAACACTTTACCTAACTAAACACGCTGTTCAAGCTTTGTTATAGGAAAGGCCACGAAGTGGAGGTCCAGCTGATTTTGTTTTTGGAAATAAAATGGCGCTCATATTCCTTATCTTAAAAACATGCTGGTGTTCTTTGCACTTGAATAGAGCATTGCTTAAATAGTGCAAAGTGGATCGCAAATCATGGGTTGTCATAACTCTTATGAAAGGGACTATAGAACACCGCGGGGGGGGGGGGGGGCATTCAACCTTTTTTAGGATGTGGGTAGGCCTCTGCCAATCTAAAAACAGGGGGGCTAAGGAGCTAAATGGTTAATTGAGGAAGCTCATTTTTGAGGGTCTAAGGAGCGAAAAGGGCTCGTGGGCAGAGCTAATTTTAGCTGCTCCCAATCTCACTACTCTGGTACACTTGCGGTGCATGCGCTGAGCTGAGTCAGCGGTCGCAGCGCTGTTTTTGAACACTGTATATGCCACTGCACTGAACTGAGAACTCGATGTCGCATAAGCGCATTGATCTCGCTGAGCCGCCGCTAGCACTAGGGGGCATTAGGCCGCCCAGCTCCCCCGCTGCGCTGGCCTGGGGGGCTAGGGAGCGACCGTTCCCGGACAATGGGCTGTGCGCATTGTTTTCTCATATCTAGGGAGCGAGTCGGAAGCCAATCGAGGTGCCGTTAGTGAAAATTGCATATCATGGGAGCGGCCCTAGAAGGTTGAAAATGGGGGACGTCACAGCGGCACATACATGTGTGACATTAGGCTATACGTGAGTCCCCCCCCCCCCCCCGGATAGAACACCACCCCCACACTCACCTCTAGCCACACCCGTTAAGAAGTCAACTGTTGGCCTTTTCAAATTTTAATTTCCAGATTCACATTCTGATATGAGTTTTGTATTCGTGAGTTAGGATTTTCAGTTCATTTTTTTTATTTCATGAAAAATCACATGAGCTAATTATCGAGAAATGCAAACTTAAAGGCAGAGCGTAAGATTAGATACGGCAGACATAACATAAATGACAGTATAAGTGATGTAGAAAAATAAAAAAAATAAGTAATAAGATTTTGAGATTAAACATTTTCAAAGTGAACGATGTTTTTCGTTTGTTTTTTAAATGTCACTTGTACTGGCTAAAAGGGTCATTTTTAAAAGAAAAATGGCGAAATGACGATTATGATGGCGATGAGGGTCGTTGTGTAATTAGTGGTCATGATATTCGTGACGATGATGATAATGAAAGCGACGACGACGACGAACATGAGCATGAAGAGGAGGGGGAGGATTGTGGTGATGTTATGGTGATGGTGATGGTGATGAGGAGGAGGAGGAGGATGTTGGTGGTGGTGGTGGTGGGTGATGGTGATGGTGATGATTACAATGTGATGGTAATGATGATGGTTTTACGCCGACAGGCAATGCAGATAAGTTACCAAGATCTGGGCGCAGGAATATTACCACACCCAGAGAAGACCTTTCGGCGCCAAACTCAATGGCCCGTATTCTGAACTCCGGTTTAACTTAATCCGCGGTCAAAGTGTGGTTTAAACCCAGTCTAAAACTGCCCTTTGACCCAGAACTTTAGAAAATTACATTCTGAAATCCGGTTTAACTTAAACTCCAGTCTAGTATGGCTTAACTTTATACAGAACTTTAGACGAGACTTACGGTTTGAGTCAGCTTTGATTAAAGCTCTGGTTTAACTTAGACTGGAGTTTAAGTTAAACCGGAGTTCAGAATACGGGCCATATGGTTTAATTTAATTCTGCCAAAGTTTTGGCCCACCCACTGGAGTGAAAACCTGAGTTGCCCGATTTCGACAAAGACAAAGACAACCCGAAGACGTCTCATTCAATGAATCTGCACAACCGAATTTTTCGACGGAAACTACTCATTTCCCCTGTCAACAGGAAAAGACGAGTTGCAAATATGGGCCACAGCGACACGAGGCTTGACAGTCGAGCAGTATGTTGTCTTCTTCCATGGGTTAAGATGATCTGTCTGTTTGAGATTGTGGTAGAATACGTGTGTGTGGCGAGAGATCAGCACTGCTTACAATCCGGAGAACGGGACCTTTACCGTCAGAAACACACTTTACATCATAGTATGGGGAATCTTCGGCATTCACGGCGTCTGCGACCTTGTTTCAGTGGACGGAAACATCGATCACATCCAGTACCAAGATATCCTGGAGACCCATGTGCTACCATCGATTGAGAACATCTTTGGTGATCGAGACCATCCGTTCATCTTCCAAGATGACAACGACAGGGCTGATGCGAAGTATCCGAATGGAAGAACCCGCATATCGTTGAAAATTCGTGGGAGGAAAATCATTCCTGGTGGTGCACGGTAGAATTTATTCAACTGGATTTGAAATAGTCTTCAAGTACGTTTAGTATTAATGATAACACCAGTACTGAGGCAATGTGAGTCTATTCTTGGTTAGCCAAGGGGGCAGGGGTGTACCTTGGAGAATCCAGTTGATTTTCAATGGAACATGTTATACCTAGTCACACCGACAATTGAGCGACACCAGGGGCCCGTTCCATAGAGCTGGTCATCAAAATCAATAAAAACTGCCACAGATCTATATGAAAAATTTGCTCCCATCAACCAATCAAATGTATTGATATCAGTATAGCTTATATAATAACTTGCTGACAAGAGACCGAACAATTTTTTTAATAAAATAACTCTATTATTTTAAGCATCGGGATTGGTCAAAACGCGTCACAAGACATGCACGGGAGTGCAAAAGGTGCACAACGAAAAGAGCATTAGAAGAGGTCTTATCTTTTCATTTTCTAGAACTAACAGAACTTTCGTAACGTTAGATCTAGACTTTGTTTTGATTTTCGTGTGTCGCTATTTTACAAAACAAATAACGTACTTGACCCTGTTGTGCGAAATGTAAATGCAGTGAACGCTCGGTATCTTTAGATGAGCACTGTGAACTCGCCGCAAGCGGCTCGTGCACAGAAGCGGCACCAATCTAAAGAAACCTCGCGTGCACTGCAATTACACTGACGCACGCTGGACCGTGCGTTATTTGTATAACACCCATGAATGGTCGGTTCCTGGGTAGGTTTAGCGGTGTGACTGAGGTACTACTTTTGAAATTTCATTATGTAATCCCATCTCATTTTCTCCCCTGAAATAAAGTCGTAATCGTGTCGTGAGGTGTGTCGAGGCCTTTCAAACGATATACATATTTGTAAACAAATTTTTAGGCATTTTACTCCCAGTGTTAAAGAACGTATGCTCGATCTGTAATGAAAAACACAAGTCAGAAAAAATTCAAACCAGTGGGATTCGAACCTGTCATCTACTGCTTGCCGGGCAGCGACTTAACCACCGGGCTATTCTGGTTCACGGCCAAGTCACGATGAACTGGAATCAAATACCCTAGATCCTCTTCTTTCTGACTCATTAATATGCAAACGGTCAGCCGTATAGACAATGGTTAGTAAACGAAGAAGCTTGATGGGAGGAATTTTTAATTTGTAAACAAATTTTTAGGCATTTTACTCCCAGTGTTAAAGATCGTATGCTCGATCTGTAATGAAAAACACAAGTCAGAAAAAAATGGAACCAGTGGGATTCGAACCTGTCATCTACTTTTCTTGCCGGGCAGCGACTTAACCAACAGGCTCTTCTGGTTCACGGCAAAGTCACGATGAACTGGAATCAAATACCCAAGATCCTCTTCTTTCTGACTCATTAATATTCAAACGGTCCGCCGTAGACAATGGTTAGTAAACGAAAATTTTGTTTACAAATTAAAAATTCCTCCCATCAAGCTTCTTCGATATACATATTATTTCTCGGGATTACTGGTCCCTCTAGGAGTATTGAATAGGCGGTGTGGCGCAATAGGATCGTCGTCAGGCTTTCTGAATATGACTTTCGTCATACTCCTGGGTTCGAGTCCCACGCTGAGCTGACAAAAAGATTGTCGCTGTGTGTAAGCGTGCCCCTCCCCTCTGTTCCTGATGCAGGCTCGGGTTCAGGGAAAAATACTCCGTTCCTCAGACAAAAAACTTTAACTGGAGGCCCTGTGTGTAGGAGAGTCACACCCTATATGCACGTTTACATGCTACACTTCTCGCAAAGAGTAGGGTGTTAACACGGTGTTTAGTATCCCTGTAATACATAACTGGAAGTGGTACCGTAGAAAAGACTGTAATAGTCTTCGGAATTGAAGGAGGCAGTTGTACCCAAAGAAGAAGAAGCATGATATGACTTTCGAGAAAGTCTACTCAAGATTTATTTCAATACCCTTTTGCGTACTAAGTATCCCATAGAAATCATGTTCGGATTACGTCATACGTACGTCATTGTAATATCCGCACATATCAAAAGGTGATGGACGAGGCTATTTGTAATTGAAATTATTAAGGTAGATTTTGCAAGCCCCCGCAAACTATACGATCGACTGCGATCCGATTTTGGAAATAAATCGCAATAGCATTAAAGATCACATTGCAAGAAAATTCCATCAAAATAAATATTGGCTTAATACTTATTATTGCATAGATGGCATAAATTATACAAGGTTATCCAAATTCAACGCTTCGAAACATTTGAATTAATGATTATTATCAATTATAAAACAGTAAAATACAGCCCCCGATATAGCAGCTGAAGAGCTCCTTGAACGCTGCTGAGATGTGTGACGACACACACGTCTAAGCAGACGATGTCCCATAACATCTTACACAGTTTTCAGTGCCTGTTTTGTCATCTCCTCTTCACTTATTTCTCTTACTTGACTAGCGTCAGTCTTAATGTTAGTCTGTTGCCTCACTCTTAACTTCGTGTATGGTATTATTTTGATGAAAAAATAAAGGAATCAGTCACTTGTAAACAAAATAAGACGCCATTGTATTTTCAGCTGCTTGCACCGGGGGCATGTTCGGCGTTTCAAGAGGGAACGAATACAATCTGTGATATTATTCGGAGGGCTTTTCAATTTGAAAATGGGGTTTATTTCATTGATCACTGACCCTTCTCCTGTGTATTTACAATCAAAACATCGCTATATTTCTGGCGAATCCTCGGATATTCCAGATGCTTAGAAGAGCTGTTATTTATGTTGTTTTTATAATCATCAGATACGCAGTTGACATAAAACTTATACGATTGCCATCTGTAAGCTTCCCAGTTTCTAGTGATACATTAATTGCCATATTTGTGATTTTCTTGCAATGTGATCTTTAAATATGGTCATCTTAATTGATAAAATAAGGTTCTGGACACTAATCTGAATACTAAACAGTGGGTTTTGGTGCGGTGTCAGCCTTATACGCGGAATAAAGGCCAAATCAGTTTCAAATCGTGACAATCGAAGGATTGCTCTGACGTCACTACGACTCGGAGCCGATTTGGCCTTTCCTCCGACAAAAAAAGCGCGCGTTATGCCGTATTTTCGATCGTAATATCTATTATGACTATTTAGAACTTAAATGTTTACTTCAAGTGCTATTACATTTTCTTTCGAAATCGGATTGCAGACCGGTCGTATAGTGTGCGGTGGGCTTTATAGAGTACCGAAGTGTGACGTCATCAAATTATGATTTTTTTTTTTGTATTTCAGTATTTTTAGGACCATATTTAGATAGAGCATGATGGAAAACGTTCACACATCAAATTTGACATGAATCAGTTCATGGTGGCCCAAGGTATGGCTATATGAATATCTAATTAGCCCCACTGGAGTCAGTGTAAATTGGCCTGGTTCTTAACCGTTTAGACCAATTTAACACTGACTTCAATGGGGCTAAGGAGGCATTCATGCGGCCATATCTCGGGGCCCAATGAGCCAATTGACATAAAATTTGCGCTCTGGATGTTTTTCACCATGTTCCTTTGAGATATGGTATAAAAAATGCCAAAATGAAAAAAATAGCTTTTTGTGACGTCATCACTTCGGTACTCTATAGATCTTAAGAAATAAGCAAGAAAAATGTGTAAAGCTGTCACTGTGTGTTAGACAATATACGACAAATGATCCATTCTCAATTAGTTTGATAATCTATCATCCCACATGATAAATATATATCTAATCAACAGGAACTGCAAGGTTTGTTTACACATTTTGCGGCCACTTCTTGGGACCATTAATGCAAGCCCATGAGGTTGCTATTGCATCACAAAACTTTTGCATGGACTTGACTTGCGCATGACATGGCTACATGATTCTTCGATTTTCACGTGGACTGGTACGAGATTACGTCATTTTGAAGCTCTGCATATGCATCAATTCGTTTTCCTTGTCCACTAGCCTAATGATCCATTCATTTTCACATGTTTATGTTTATCGATGCATATAAATTCATGTATTTATCTGTTTTGGTAACCTTAGCATTTAAATGGAACACATTTCTTTTAATGAATGGAAAGAACAAGAAAATGAACCTACGAACCTATGAAACTATGAGACAAACTATTTAAATTTATCTTCAATTTCAATTCAGTATTTATTTCCAATTCATAAAAATGAACAAAGTCATATACAGACAAATAAAAAGGAGAATTAAAACATGTCAATAAAAACATGAACAAAGCAATCAAAAGTAATAGAAATAGTAGAGTTGTTACATGGTTGAGCATAATTGAATGGAAAAGGGGCATGCACTAAAAAGCCAAGAAAAGGCTTGTATGAACGCACATGCCCAACGTGGATTGATGATTAAAATAATATTGCTACACAACACAATTCTTTCTTTCTTTTTTCGTGTATAGGGTTTTGTCAGAGCTGCATGTACCTCTAGAACTACAATCAAGGAACAGGTTGGAAGTAGTATCAGGTCTAGTATTCGGTCCCCTAGTCTTGACGTTCACTGTGGTCCATCGGGGTTCGATTCCTACTGGGTCGACTTTTCAGGTGGTCTCCTCAGATTGGGCATTAGGGAGTTTTCGAGTGTGTCAACGTGAACGCTGTCCTAGATCCTCCCAGCGATAATGGACTGTTTTGTGTTAACTGCATACAAAGTAGGTGAAGCATGAAGCTACAATGGGTGAAGCGAGGATCAAGTTTTAGAGAAGACGGCAATACCATGTTTGACGCGTCCTCGATCGAGGGACTAGTGGACGAGGGAGAAGCCAGTGGACGGGTGAGCCGTTCTTGCACCAAGCGCGGTATGCAGTTAACACAAACAGTACATTGTAGCTGGGAGAATCTAAGACGGCGTTCACGTTGACACAATTAAAATCTCCCTATTGGCTTGGAGTTACCGCCAAGTGAGCATACTCTCGTCATGAAAGCTACCAGTGCAGAATGGTTGATTGACCTTCCATGTACCCATTGACTTCATGTGGCGTATCCAGAAATTGTTAGTTTTCTTCACTGGCGGAATATGCCCCAGATCACCGCAACAGCTCAACTCTTTAGGCGCCACTCAAATAATATCCCTGTGACACATAATATAATATTTCCCAAGGTGAAAAAAAAAGATTCTCATGGCACACCTGGGATTGTGCCAAGCAATCTTGGCAAATGAAAGTTTAAAGATGAAATTGAATATCAAGGAAATGTCTAGAGACGATTTTGTACATGTATTATAAACTTTATTAACCATCCTAATTACAACCAATTGACCAAATCTGCCTGAAAATAACAATCAGTGAAAACAATGGATACAGAAACTAGCAATATGAGACTACACATCCTTTTGCATCGGAGGTTGTAAGCTTTTTCGAGTCATATCTCAAATATTACAATTCTTCAAAGGCAATCCTTTCTTACCAAGATATTCTTACTATAAAGGGTGACAAGAAAAATGGAAAAGGTCAAAAACTATTTTTCTCCTTTCCTAGAACTTTTCTCTTCAATTCCGAAAATTTCGATTAGCCTAAAATGTATTTACAAAATAGAATGTGTTCCTTAATTTAAATTGATTAAGTAGGGCTATGCAATGACTGATTTATCTTTAAAATACTATTTTCCCTTGAAAAACAATATATGTTGTCGTAGAAATACATATTTATATATTTTTCCTTTTCTTTCTTTAGAAGGGGACATCAAATTTACCTGATTTAAACGTTAAAGATAAAGTTGAGTTCTGGTCTGGGGACAGAAGTTGTCTCAAAGAAATGGGGAAAGGTTGATAATTTCTACATAAGAATTAGGGTATACCATGACGTTGTGGAATCATCAAAATGATTAGTCCACTGCCTGGACTGTTGGCGCACACGACTGCCATCCGTTGAGGAACTAATACACCCTCGACGCTAAAACTGAGATAATCCTTTCAATTCGAGCCTTGCGACGGGTGAAATTTGGGGGAACCGCGCGATTAGCAGAGAGTCGCGCTCTGTATTGAGAGAAAGAACAGCGTAGGGGAATAAACCAACGTAAAGATACGGATATAATCTAGACTACAAAATGATAATAAATAGCAATGTCTTTATGCATTTTAAGTAAAATTAATATTTTACTGAAAGCATTGAATTGAGAATTTCACTTCAATTTTTGAGTTTGACTCAAAACAGGTGAATTTAGACTGAATTAAGTAAGCAAAATGCAGTGTAGTTTATTGCTCTTCGATCTTTAACATTTTCATACAATACACCCTATTCTCACGCACAGAGGGACAACAAAATATGATAATTTCTTTAGGCAAAGACTAACATAAATTCCGAATTTATCCCGTTGTCTTATGATATAGTATAAATATAATGTAGTTTATAACCACAGGCGTAGCCAGGATTTTTCAGTAGAGGGGGCAGACGTGAAGGATCCAACCGCATAGCCAGGATTTCATTTTAGGGGGCGGTTGTGAGCACGAGAAGAATGCGAAATTGCGTGCTCCCGAGGGGGTGGGTGCAGGGAGCTCTGACGTTTTATAGCAAATTTGAGAGAAAGATAACGGCTATTTGGACGTAATACATGTACTGCACTTTAACAGGGATGGGTGCAGGGAAGGGGGGGGGGTTCCCCCTCCCGCGAGAAGCGCGAAAGCTCTTACATTTTAGCAAATTTAAGGCTCTGAGGGTTTAGCAAATTTGAGAGAGACAGCTTGTAGCAAACAATTATTTAGGCGGAAAGTTATAGTTCGACGCCCCTACTGCTTTTATTACTTGGACGCAATATTGCACTGTATGTAACAGGGGTGGATGCATGCAGGGAGGGGGAAATTTCCACCTCCCGCGAGAAGCGCGAAAGCAAATTTAAGAGAAAGCTAACGGCTCGTCAGGGGCGTGGGAGCTAGGGGTGCGGGGGTCCTACAGCACCCCCTGGAAAAGCGCAGCACACCCTGCAATTTTTTGAGGGCGTGTACATCACCCCCTAGAAGGCTGAGGATGCTGGGGTGCTGGGGGTGCTGTAGCTTAAAAAGAGTAACAAAATCGTTCACAGGCCCATGCGGCTCGTAACCCTGTTTTTTAGGCGGAAAGTTAGTTCGACGCCCTGTCTGCTTTTCAGTTATTTGTACGTAAATAATGCATTGTATCTAACAGGGGTGGGTGCAGGAAGGGGAGTTTCCCCCTTCCCGCGCGAAGCGCGAAAGTTCTGACCTATTAGCATCTTTTTTTCGGGTGGAGTATTAGTTCGACGCCCTGGCTGCTTTTCAGTTATTTTGGACGCAATACTGCACTGTATGTAACAGGGGTGGGGGCAGGGAGGGGGTTCCCCCTTCCCGCGCAAAGCGCGGAAGCTCTGACGTTTTAGCAAATTTGAGAGAGAGATAACGGCTCGTATAGCAAACAATTTTTTAGGCGGAAAGTTATAGTTCGACTTCGACGCCCGGACTGCTTTTCAATTATTTGGACGCAACATTTCACTGTATGTAACAGGGGTGGGTGCAGGGAGAGGAGAGTCATTCCCCCTTCCCGACTTTCCCGACTTTGACTTTTTGCATATTTTTAGAGAAAGATAAAGGCTTGTAGCGCCTTTTTAGGCCTTTTTCTCTCACTTCCCTCGCTTTTTTTCTTCAGTGGCTGAATTGTCTACGCCAATGTTTGTAACTGTAAGTTTAAGAAAATTATAGAGCGCAGTGTGCGGTGACGTCTTACACTCTTTCTTTTCTTTTCGGTCGTTTCTCATCAGTGAAAAAAAAAAGAAATGTACACTGTAAAAACTGAAGTGCTGTATATAGCACTTTGAGGGCATGCATAGGGACTGCACTCAGAGTGATATTGCACTGCACACAGCGTGCTATTTCAGCACTTTCACGGGAGCTGGACCGGCTCCTTAAACTGCTAAACATTCATTTAAAAAAAAATCGTGATTTTGGCGAGCCTCGAACCAGGGTCCGGTGATCTAATTGACTCCCATGACTAAACTGGATTGCAAGAAGCATTCGTTAGTCTATCGGTAACGTCAGCGCCTCTCAATCAGCGGAACCTGGTTCGAGGCTCGCCACGGTCACATTTCTTTTTAATGAATGTTTTGCAGTTTAAGGAGCCGGTCCAGCTCCCGTGAAAGTGCTGAAATAGCACGCTGTGTGCATTACAATAGCACTCTGAGTGCAGTCCCTATGCATGCCCTCAAAGTGCTATATACAGCACTTCAGTTTTTACAGTGTTCCTTTAAAGTAGATATTCAAAGAAAATTACAAATAATTATGGCAATTAATGTATCACTAGAAACTGGGAAGCTTACAGATGGCAATCGTATAAGTTTTATGTCAACTGCGTATCTGATGATTATAAAAACAACACAAATAAAAGCTCTTCTCAGCATCTGGAATATCCGAGGATTCACCAGAAATATAGCGATGTTTTGATGTCGTCACACTCGGGATCGATCCTGCTTAAGCAGACGACGTCCTATAATGAATGAACGTAATTGCAATGCAATTATTTATCAAATTATAAAGAGTTTGGTGTATTTAAACATGACCTTATTTCACACCATTATAAAGGGAAAGTGAAACTGATTCTGATAGCTATAACCGTTTGATTGTAAATACACAGGAGAAGGGTCAATGATCAATGAAATAAACCCCACTTTCAAATTGAAAAGCCCTCCGAATAATAGCAGGATGGTATTCGTTCCCTCTTGAAACGCCGAACATGCCCCGGTGCAAGCAGCTGAAAATACAATGGCGTCTTATTTTGTTTACAAGTGACTGATTCCTTTATTTTTTTAACGCTGCATTTTTCATCAAAATAATACCATACACGAAGTTAAGAGTGAGGCAACAGACTAACATTAAGACTGACGCTAGTCAAGGAAGAGAAATAAGTGAAGAGGAGATGACAAAATACGCCCTGAAAAATGTGTAAGATGTTATGGGACATCGTCTGCTTAGACAGGACTGGTCCATGGTGTGTCGTCACATATCTCAGCAGCGTTCGAGGAGCTCTTCAGCTGCTATATCGGGGCTGTATTTTACCGTTTTATAATTGATAATAATCATTTCTTCAAATGTTTCCAAGCGTTGAATTTGGATAACCTTGTTTAATGTATGCCATCTATGCAATAATAAGTATTAAGCCAATATTTAAAATCATTAAAGTTCTACTTGAAAAAACTATCAGTAATACATCATTATGTAAATCATCATTTATTTATACCCAGTTTATCACTTTACTGTAATCAAGTTCAATATCATAGCCGCTTCAATATATACTACCCTGCACTCATTGGCGGATCCAGGGGGGGGGGGGGGGCACAGCCGGCCCGTGCCCCCCCCCCCGCCCCTTTGGAAGAGAAGTATGAATTTTTACCATAGACGATCCGCCATTTTCTTGATTGTGCCCCCCCCCCTTTTTTTTTAGAGTGGAGACCTTTTTTTTTTTTTTTGCCTGTCAGGGAATCATGGAAGGAAACTGGACCCCATAAAGCCCTTACTAAGCGATTTTTGAAGGTTTGGCGGAATTTTTTTTTTGTTACTACTCCCCCCCCCCCCCCCCCCCACTGAGCGACTTTTCTAGAAGCTGGCGAGACCAAAAAATACGGGTCTACCTTTTCACAAACTTTCATTTTTGTGCCCCCTCTTTTACTAAATCCTGGATCAGCCCCTGCCTGCACTTGATGTTAAATGTAATTCATACCAGCAATATCGGGATAAAAATACAATGTACATCACAGGCAAATAATGGCGAAATGCAATGACTAAACCGAAACCAGACTGGACGATTTATACTTGCACCTTATGTAAATAGACACCCAGGACTTTATGTCCTCTGTGACACACAAACACACAACATTCATCTGCAAGAATCTTGAGTAGTGAAGGAGGCAGAGTAAACAGAAGAAGAAGAAGAAGAAGAAGAAGAAGAAGAGGAAGAAGGAGAAGAAGAGGGATAAGATTAGAGGAGGAGAAGACGAAGAAGAAGAACCATGCAGATAGGTAGAGAAAGGAAGTGACAGAGAAAATTGAGAGTAACAAGAGGAATTGAATCTAAATAAAAAACAACAAACACAAACCGAATCTGAATCTGAGGAGAGAGAGAGAGAAAGAAGAGTGTGACATAAGAGGAGACATGTAAGGTTTTTCTTTTGTTGTTTTTTGTTCGATTTTGCTTGTTTGGTCAAACCATTCAAAGTTTTTACGACTTTTACGAATCTGTAATAACGACTCTTCATAAAAATGCGATTTTAGGTTATCATATAGCGAGGTGTCTTTAAAGGGGCATCTCTGCACTTAATGTCTGTTTTAAATCACGTATTTCATAAAATCAGAAATGAGACTATCCATAAAATTTGTTTGATGATCACTAATGGGTTTGAAATAGATATAGCGATTGCATCTCACACGATGCAGTTCATTCTATTTATCATCATGATTCGGATTGGACTGTTCTTTGCCTCCTGCTTACTGGGTAAGCGTTCGTCTATATAGCACCTTTCTTATAGCTCATTCTTAGAAACAGACTCATCTACATGAATACTTATCCAGAATTTAAATAACTGAAAGGGGTGGGTGGATTGTCCCTTTCTGGAAATATAATGATAAAAACGTTACTTCAATACAAAAAAAGGTCTAAAATTGCATCTTTACGAACGGGGTGGTAAAACGAAAGTCATACAATTGCCGATCTTTGTTTTTACATACTATTATTTCAAAGGAAACTCACTATAAAATCATGATATCAGAGCAAAGGTAACAAAAGCTAGTGAATTAGATCTTCATTTTTTTTCTCAACATTTTTCCTGAAAGGCACACACGGTCAGTTGACGTTACCACGGATGTTATGTTCAAATGAGAAACAAAGTGATGAATGTCTTTCGCGTCAGCAAGATGTATGGGAAGAAATCAACCGATCCAAAGTATCGAGGGTTACGGTGTTATCTACCAAGGCGTCCTTCGCAATTAGAATTGTAACTTGTGTTAGACCAGGTAAAAATTATTTATTATATACACTAGAAAAGTTCCCAAAAAAAGTCATAATAACAAACAGAAAAAGTACTGTGCAAGGGTTGCACCAGCCATGCTAAATGTAACTCTTAATAAGGTGTAATTTCGGACAAAAAACTTTTGTGGTGTCGAAGAAATTGGTGGTAAAGGCAAGTGCTGATCTCAATGAATCGATAAAGCTAAGCATTTTTGCATTTCTATCATAGTCCTCATTGCTTTCCAGTGGTCTATCGTTAGTTGTGTTCAGTACGTTAAGTGCTTAGATGTATATCACATTTTGGGTTTTGAAACAAGTAGCACCCGCTTGCACAGAACAGAAACTAGTACAGCTGCAGCTGGTGTGGTCTACCGATGGTAAAGACAGCAATATTCATTTGCTTATAATTGTAAATATTAAACGCCATTCTGTACAGAAAAAAAATTTTTTTGAAAAATTAAGGGCAGGCAAACCCTCCCAATGTGATGGACGGGATGATATCTGGGATATATTCGGCAGTGTTGCCAGCGAAAAAAAAATACGATTCTGCTTGGGAGTATCGAAAATTCTGCCGTTGAAAAGGGGCACAAGCAAAAGAAAAAAAAAGCGTCATCACCCATTTTCTGGTACATTTTCCACATAAAATTCTCTGACAGGCAATGAAAAAAAAGGGTCATCACACATTTTCAGGTACATTTTCCTACAAAATTCTCTGACAAGCAAAAATAAATCACCACATATTCAGGTACATTTTTCCTTTAAAAATTCTCTGGCGAGCAACCCCCCCCCCCCCCCCAAAAAAAAAAAACAAAACAAAACAAAACAAAACAAAACAAAACAATTCTTCTAGAGTCTGCTAGAATTCTGCTAAAAAAAAACAAATTCTGCCTAGCATAATGCTAGACGCTAAGGCGGTCAAAATTCTGCCAAAAGGCAGAATTCTGCTGGCAACATAGATCTTCGGCAGCCAAGCGTGTCGTAGACAGACTGCCAGAGCTATACATACAGAGAGTCGCGACACTGGAGGTCGCTTCTGAATGGTGAGTCATTCCATGGAGCTTCAAATAGTTCCCTCCCATAAAGAATGTACTACTTGAAAGGGAACTATTGGGAGCGTCGCCATGTTTTAAACAAAGACTGCGTATGCGTAGACTTAATATGCGCGTGCCACAACTCTCTCTTTCAACGCACTCTGCACACTGCACGTTTGAATTTTTTATGGAACCCAAACTTTATATTTTTTCTGGTTTTTGCATATTTACAAGCAACTTCTTATTTTTCGGAGTTTTATTTTCAGCATATGGACATGGACACCACATCCCTTTATCCATTGAATATTTATATGCTGTTATCATCAAAATATCGTATAATTCATGTTACATGAAATGACCAATATTATTAGTTACCCCCGTGCTTGTTCACGAAATATGGCAAATATCTACGGTCTGGTGCCATATTCCATGAGGCCGGAGGCCGAATAAGAACAAGCAGGGGGCAACGATTTCTATCTTTTTAAGTGTAGATCTACATGAATTCTCTAGTATAATCTCATTGTTATCTGCATGCAACAAGATCAAGCGCTTGCATGCGCGCAGCTGTGATGATTACGGAATACTGGAAATATTCAGGGATGGATATAGCGCATGCGCACATATATCAAGAACAATGCAAAATATAAGAACAACAACATCGGCATATGACCTCATTCACGAAATACGGGAAATATTCAGTGGATGGTCTGTATTTGAGACCGACTAAACGGTAATACGGGATTTTATCAAAGACATGATTGACCAATGAGATTACAGAATTCATGATCACTAACAGATAAAAGAAATTATTATTTGTATGAAGGGTTTCCAGGCGACCAGAAAAATTGGCGTATCTCATGGTTAGCGCAAAAGTACCCGGACGACCGTGCAATTTTAACACAATATCTCATGGTATGTGTAAAAGTACCCGGATGAACGTGCAATATTATAGAAATAATGAATGTTTATGAGTGCAATGGATCATTTCATCTTTCACCGAATTAAATATTCTGTCCATTGAATAAAAAAATTCATTACTTGTTTTATATGACACCTAAAAATAGCTATCCTTCTCATTTGACATTTTATGAATTAAGAAACAAGAGTGAAGGGACTTACATTTTGTTGTGCAACACTGGTCCTTTTCAGGTCAAGATGTTCATAATAGTCAAACAAGAAATTCCAATAGAAATCCAATCCAATCCAAAATTGTTGTCAGTTAACTTGCAAAAACAGTCAGTTATTTCAAACACAATACAATCCAAAATTGTTCATAAATCCTTGGCATAAACTGCGGCATGGCCATTTTGTTTTTTGTTTACCGGCCAACCATGTCAGAGGTTAGATGCTGAGCTCGCGGCCGCGGCGGTCCAATGTACTTGATACTAGTCTAGTCGCATGCGCGCTGCAAAGGCAAGTCGTTTTGCGCGTATTTAGACGTGTTGGTGGTCGCGAGTGCAATGGACAATTTCGTATGGATCCAAAATTGCACGGTGAATGGATCAAATTTGCACGATTGATGACGTAATTGTTAAATGGGACAAATGATCAACATCAAACAACCAATCAAATGGCAAGGATCTAATTAGGTGTCATATAAATTTCCATATCTCATGGTTTGGGGTGCTCGTGACGCGTAAAAAAGTGAATACGCGTTTAAATACGCAAAGGCTAAGACAATGGATGTATGCGCGCAGCTCTTGCAAGATGCTTGAGTAAGGACAAAATAAAGTTTCTACCTGTGTTTTATGTTGAAGTCAATACAAAAACATAAGAACATGTAATGGTAATAATCCAGGAACTCAGTCAACGTTGCCAGAGTTGGCAAAATCCTTTCTGGCTGAATTTTGACCGCTTTAGCATCTAGCATTAATACTAGGCATAATTTGACACAATTTAGGATTTTAGCATAATTCTGGTGGGTTTTGTTTGTTTTGTTTTGTATTTTGTTTTTTGCTTGTCAGAGAATTTTTGTGTATTAAAACAGTCCACCCAAGAATGCTGATAACCTTTTTTTAAATTTATTTATTTAGCAGAATTTTCGCTGCTCCTAGGTCGCTGGCCACACTGAACTTAGCTCAGCTCAGCGATTGTTAGCAACTTTAACAAATTTGTATTGCATAATATTTCACGCCTATTTAGCTTTGTTTCGTTCTATACTTAAAAAGTTATTTCTGAATTCTACGCCTACTTTAAATATAATTCAATACGAGTTTCTATTAGCGTTTCGAGGTCTCCACACTTTCTTTTGAAACATTTAGCAAAAAAATATTTTTACAAGTGTTTATTTACTGCATTATACCTATATGAAACGAATCTCAATCTATAGGATTAGCATCGTTACATTCTTTTTTTTTTTTTTGGTATTTATATTTTTATTAAACAATCTGCAGGTCAAATTACAATATATATAATCATTCAAAGTGATAACGTACATATTTACAGACAATTACAATGTTTACAAAAAATTAACATGACTGGGGAAAAAAAGTGGCAGAAATAAAATATGTTACTAAAAATAATGCAAACGCAAAACATGAACTGGGGTTCATAGCATCGTTACATTTTTCACATTTTCCATGTCATATAGAATAATGTAGTAATTACATAGGTGTTTGAGAGGGGTTTTGAAGGGAATGTTAAAGTTACAAATGTTCAGCAATAATTAGCTTTCATATTTGGGCAGCGAGGTGGCCCTTTTGTAATTTGTTTACCTTATCTAATAAGATGTTGATGAGGAACCTGTATTTCAACTATAATAATACTAAAATTATACTCTCTCGCCTCCCTTGCTTGCAAAGTTTAGAAACTGGAAATTTGATATTGGCGCTAGAGAAGTCAGTACCCTAGCGATATTGTGGTTACATGTCATTTATCCAAATAATTTCGAAGGTACGTTTACTCCGAAGTTCATAAATTAATAATCGTAATTCAGAGAATGAAAAGGGCTCATTATTTTGAAAAATGAAATAGGGTTCGTAATTCCGAACTTGAAATACATCATTTTCGGAATCACGAACCTTCGGTATGGCCCTATGGCATTTTCGGAACTCTGAACCCGTTGTCATTTTCGGAAATACGAAGCCCGGCTATTTCATTTTCGAAATTTTGGAACAGTGGCGTATCTAGGGGTCAGGGGGCACGTGCCATCGGTGGCAATTGGAGGGGTCGCAAAAAACGCGAACGAAAGAAAGGGGAAAAAAGGGAAGTGAATAAAAATCATAATCCTTACGGAATATGCGCCCCCAAATCAGCAGGGTAAATCCAGTAAAAATCTAGTTGTTGAGGGTCGTGATTTCACGCCCCCAGTATATAGTTCTTAAATAGTTTAAGGGTTCAAAATTTGAAAAAATAAAGATGTAAATGTCACTGCTTTGCTCGCTATCATGTAAGTTTCATTTGACTCCTGCTAAATATTGCGCCCCCAATATAGGATAAACTGTATAAAACAGCATTTTTAAAGGTTCAACGTTTGAAAGAAATCTCAACTTCACGTCGCCAACTTCTCTACCGCTCAATTGCGGTGGTCGATTGCAAAAATGTCTTGGGTAAAATGCAGAAGAAGTTGCGTTTTTTAGGGTTAAAAATGGACATATTTGCCGCTCGGTCCCTTTGCTCCGTCGCTTGTACAATAACGTAGATATATTTGTACACTCGGGGGGGGGGGTAACTTAATTGTTTGGCCCGGCAGCCATAATCCCTAGATACGCCACTGATGTGGACCTTCAGAAAAACGTACCTTTGGAGTAATTCAACAAATGATCAGAATTATGAACCCTATTTCATTTCGGAATTATGAACCCCCTGGTATGGCAATTTTGGGTATTGGAATTATGAACCTTCGGAATAATGATTACCCCCCCCCCCCCCCCCCCCCCCCGATATGGTTTCCATTTGCCTTTGCTGTAGACTTAGACGTGGAGGTAAATTAATTTGTTTGATATACGTATGTTATAAGGGGTAACATTGTAAATAAAAACAAAAACAAAAGATAGAATGGAGGCCGTAGCCTCAGTGTGGAATCATCAACCTTTTTCATGATTTTCACAATGCAATTTTTGTGACTATTGGTGTCCAGTCTGTCTTTGTCGCATTTCTGTTTTGTATCAAACTGATCAATAATAGTATAGTAGTGATGATGGTTGTAATGACGTTGGTGGTGATGACAATCATGATGATCATAGTAATAATGATGATGGTGACGATGATGACGATTATGATAGTGACAGTGATGAAGATGAGGATTATGATGATGGTGATAATGACGATGATGGTGATGAATGTGGTAATGATCATGATGATAAAAATGATGAAGATGATAGTGACGATGATCGTAATAATAATAGTGATAAAGGTGATAATGACAATGATGATAATGATGATGATGATTGTGACGATGAAGACCGTGTGATAATATACAAATGATGCACAGGTCTGAGCGTGTCGGTAGGAATTGTGTGCATAAGGTAAGTATGGAAGTGTTTAAAGGGTCACTAAAATAAAAAAATAATTGTCCATTTTTCGTAGGAAGGTGTCATCAGGAGCCAAAAAATATCCATCACACAATTTTTTATGCATTCAGTCATATTTTATAATCATTTGAAAAGTACATTTTCGCTGATTTACACAGTCATAAGCCCCGCCCCTAAAAAAAAACCCATCGAAGCGACATCCTGATCACGACTGTGACGCATGAGAAGTAAGGGAAAATATTCCACTAACCTATACCGTGCGCGCCCGGAGGCCCCCGGCAGGCCCAGCCCGGTGCCGAGCATAATATTCACCGCATCGACCATTTGCATTGCGTATTTTCGTGTGTTTAATTCCTCACAATAACTTTGATTTTGGGACACAGTTTCATCAATAATGCCTAATCGGTGTATAGTTGCGGGCTGTAGCAAGACCCCTAAAGATGGTGTAAGCCTACATCATTTTCCTAAAGATGAAAATCTACGGAAATTGTGGGTCGCAAATGTAACTGAGCTCACGCGGGCAGAGTGGCAAGGGCCGGCCAAGTGAGTGGAGTACAATCTGCAGCGATCACTTTGCCGAAGATGATTTTGAGGATCCTGGCCTGTATTCCGAATTTGGCATGAAGAGAAGGATAAGCTAGCTAAAAGATTCAGCTATTCCAAAGATCAGACTTGGAGTACCATCTTGCAGCTGCAGCTTCACCCGTAGACCGAAAATTCTGTCTCTCGTTCGTTAGCTAAGACGACCTAACGAACGAGAGACAGCATTTTCGGTCTACTTCACCCGTAACTCCAGGGAGCTCCAACGCGTTGGAGCTCCCTGGAGTTACTTCACCCACGGCCCTTCACCGTATTCTGCGAGGGGTTCAATTACATATAATATGGTCGAATTTCCCTTGCCACTCGAGCTTCTTTGCCTTCGGGGTCTGATAAATCATCTGATAAATCAGAGTTCGTATCTGCATGGCTCAGAAAAGTCCTCCAACTCGGAATCGCGGGCACTTTTCCTCTCTCTATATAAGTTACTCGAATTCAGCAAAAATCTAAGTCAGTACTAACGTACTATATATCTAAAGCGAAGTAAAAAAAAAAGCCGTAAGTGAAATAAACAAAACAAAAGCGTTCACCAGTCGCTATGTACGAGGGGATCATAGTCACTGCCGTACTAGATGTGTAGGACATTGTACATACAGACGCATAAAACGGCTGTGCACGCGTTTATGACCAATGCAAAACTTTCGTTCAGCAAGCTCAGATGGATGAAAACATTGTTCAAAAGAAAAGCTAAAAAACCAAACAACAGCTGTATATTTGGGCAAAAGCGTCTTCTGATCTTGTAGAAAATATATTGCTAATGATTATTCACTCCTAAGATTATATTGATTAATTTCCTTTTTTCATAAATTGTCCGTTGAACAGAGGGGTCAAATACCGCATTCTGTGTACAATATTATATGCTGCAGCCTGCAGATCTTGTGCCTCTTACTTTTCATACGTCACTTGGGGGTTAGCCAATCAGCTCACGAGTTTTAAGGAACGGTCCCAAAACCTCTACTTTTCCCCCTTTTTCGCCAAAACGAGACATAATTTGGACAATCGATTGGCAGATTCGTGATTAGAAAGCAAAATTACATGGAAAGAGAACTCATTTTCTCTCTAATTTAGTCAACCTTTAACCCACGAGGCGCAGCGAAGTCGTGTAGACTAGTTTCCATAGTTACCGCATGTCCACTATTCCTACCGACACACGAACCAAAATCCATTTTTTTTTTCAATCATGCGTCCAGTAATTAACGACGAATGGCAAATTTACCGGACGCATGATAAGATTTTTTTAAAACCCCTAATACAAGGCACTGCTTCATGCTTGAAATGTTAAAGCACTTTCAAGCATCATAAATTGATTTCATAAATTCAATAAATTCCATAGAGAACTTAAAATCTGGCTATTTTAGTTTAAATTTCAGAATTTCATATTTATATAAGTGTTAAAGTCTTGACACTAACCTAAGCTTACCACTGTCAATGGAGAGATGTTACCAACTGACAGGCAATTTTGGTTTTTACTGGTATTGGAGGGGCCTAGGCTGTCATCAAGCCAGCTGAGATGCCTGCTCAATATACCGAACCGGGCTGGCTAGAAAATACATAAAACGGACAACGATCTGTGATGACAGCCTGCCATGTAGTCTCTCCCACAAATTGCGTAAAATATACAAATCAAGCATTTTTATTCTAACTTGACTGAAGATACACTTCATTCAAACCCGCACTCAACTTATATTTCCATATTTATAAGCGAAATTTCCTCCGTAAATATTCAAATTTGAATGAATCGCCGTAAAAACTAAATTAACAACAACAACAATTTTTCTCTTTTTTAATTCAATCTACAATATGGTCTAAATTAGATCTAATCTAGTATCTAGTCTCTTTACATTAAATCAACTGTTTTGATCAATTAATTTAAAGAATTCATGCAAAGATTCTGAGAATTTCCAGTGCAATTCCACGGTAACGAAATTACAGTTAAAGATTTTTTGCTCACATTTTTGGAGTGTGCGCACTCATTTTGTAACTTGTTCCCCTTCCTACCATTTATTAACCTGCCTATAGCATTTGTAATGGTACACTTGTTTTCCCTAATTTTGCAGTTAATTCGCAGTTAAAGACTTCACAGTGCTGAAATATGCGTTTCTAAAAATGCATGAAATTGTATTGAAACATGGCGACACGTCGCCCGGGTCGAAAAAAATGTTATTCTCATCAGTCTCCTTTTCTATATTGCCCCCCCCCCCCCCCAATGTAAAATAAGTGCATAATATATATGTAGTATTTTCAAAGGTTCACCATTTGAAAGATATTGAAACATTATGTTGCAAAGCTAATTCCTCGACTTTATTTCTCCTGATTTTTTGTTAATTGCGCCCCATTGAGGAACCCTGATAGCAGAAAGTGTTAAAAAATGACGTGATATTTACGTCGTGGTTTTCGTCTTTTTTACGTCCTGTAATTACGTCAATAAGATGACAACTTGCACCAACGCAAGACGTCAAGAAGTGCAGTGCTACATTTCGAATTTTCCTGGGTAAATTGCATTTTTTGCGAGTTTGGGTCTATTTCTTATCATTTTGATGATTCCACAACCTCACGGTATATACCAATTCTTTTGTAGAAATTATCAACCTTTCCCCATTTCTTTGAGACAATTTCTTTCACATGACCAGAACTCAATGTTATCTTTAACGTTTAATTCAGGTAAATTTGATGTTCTCCTAGAAAGAGAGAAAAGGATTAATATATATGTATTCCTATCGCGAAAAAATATTTTTTTCATGGGAAAATAGCAAGGCTAGCTGGGAACCTGTCTGGGAATGGGTTGGGTTTGCAAAAACTCTACTGTACATTAAAAATCCATGTCATCTTCACCCAAGTTTTCAGATTTTGTAGAGAAAAGTATACTAAAGGAGGAGAGAGTTTGAAAAAGGGGTCCATGTACTGGTTTTTGTCGGATACCCCTTTCACATCAAGCTTTGGTCCGGACCAGGTCCGGACCTGGGCCGGACCAAACATTGATGTGAAAGAATTTGGTCTGGACCAAATGCACGAGCCGCCCGCCTTCACGTACGTGATCTCTACTTCTGCTTCCGGCTGGGTCAGCTGCTAGTTCTGCGTTATGTACTAGTCTATGCAATTTGTACACTAGCATTGAGCTGCTCTTGTGATACCTGTCAAATGACCAAATACGTCGGTCAGCTGTACTGCCCATTGCATATACTGCAGCGAGGTACGACATCATCATCAGCAGTCTTCGGCGAGAATGAACGCCGGCGACTCCCTTCTTCTTGAGCAAGAGCAAACAGCACTCTCTACACGTACGTACGTGATCATGAGCGAGCGAGGGTTTCGCGCGAAGCTAGCTAGCTAGCCAGTTCCAAATGTCGCGCGCTTCATGAGGGGGGTAAGTGGTTTCCGTGGCAACTGCGACGGATATGTTTGGTCCGGCCCAGGTCCGGCCTAAATCTTCACGGCGGTGTGAAAGCACTTGCGACGGACATAATTTGGTCCGGACCTGGGCCGGACCAAACATTGATGTGAAAGAATTTGGTCCGGACCAAATGCATGACCCGCCCGCCTTCACGTACGTGATCTCTACTTCTGCTTCCGGCTGGGTCAGCTGCTAGTTCTGCGTTATGTACTAGTCTATGCAATTTGTACACTAGCATTGAGCTGCTCTTGTGATACCTGTCAAATGACCAAATACGTCGGTCAGCTGTACTGCCCATTGCATATACTGCAGCGAGGTACGACATCATCAGCAGTCTTCGGCGAGAATGTACGCCGGCGACTCCCTTCTTCTTGAGCAAGAGCAAACAGCACTCTCTACACGTACGTACGTGATCATGAGCGAGCGAGGGTTTCGCGCGAAGCTAGCTAGCTAGCCAGTTCCAAATGTCGCGCGCTTCATGAGGGGGGTAAGTGGTTTCCGTGGCAACTGCGACGGATATGTTTGGTCCGGCCCAGGTCCGGCCTAAATCTTCACGGCGGTGTGAAAGCACTTGCGACGGACATAATTTGGTCCGGACCTGGTGCGGACCAAATTTGGACGGCAGTGGGAAAGGGGTAGCAGAGTCTTATACCCCTTTCCCACTGCCGTCCAAATTTGGTCCGCACCAGGTCCGGACCAAATTATGTCCGTCGCAAGTGCTTTCACACCGCCGTGAAGATTTAGGCCGGACCTGGGCCGGACCAAACATATCCGTCGCAGTTGCCACGGAAACCACTTACCCCCCTCATGAAGCGCGCGACATTTGAAACTGGCTAAGCTAGCTTCGCGCAGGTCATGCATTTGGTCCGGACCAAATTCTTTGTGCTTTTCACACCAAATTGGTCCGGACCTGGTCCGGACCTGAAACACCTCTTGGTCCGGACCAAATTTTGGTCCGCACTAACTTTTTGGTCCGGACCAAATGCTTTCACATCAAGATTTGGTCCGGACCAGGTCCGGACCTGGTCCGGACCAAAGCTTGATGTGAAAGGGGTATTAAACTTTCAAATTCTCGTTGCCTGTTATCAGACATGTCACTATGTAACTGACATTTTTTTAAAAATACATTCACGACCATAGGCACCGGAAGCGCAGGGGGAGGTGGGGGCAGAGGGGGCATCCCCCCAAAAAAAAATCATTCAAAAGGGGGGACCCCCTCCCCTGGATCCCCTCGCAAGAAAAAAAAATACATATTAATTGATTTTGCATTACAACCATGACAAGGATGAAATCGCACTCTGTCAGTACGGTCCCTACTATCCCTGATAGCAGACGGACGTCTTAAAGACGTCGTATATTGGTCGTATTCTGGTCAACTGGTCATACGTCGTATGAACGACGTTATTACGACGTCTTCGGGACGACTTTCTAAGACGAGTATGTATTGTCATATTTGGATGACTAGTTTATGACGTGATTTTGACGTCAATTATTTACCACTTATATGATTGATTATTCAAGACCAAAAAACGACGTAAATATCACGTCATTTTTACCACTTTCTGCTATCAGGGATATTGATAGGTATCACCACCACATGGTCGCTCTGCTCCCTTAAATAGGAGCAATGTATCTCGAATATAAATACTGTCTACCACCAGTGGCGACAAAAGCGAGGTGGCAGATTTTTCCTACTATTAAAGGAGGGGCGGATAGGGGTATAACGAATAATTTTAATATGCTTTAAAACATTCTCTAGGTGGCTGTGTTCCAATATTCTCCTAAGGATGTTTAGCATGAATAGCCCCATAGGCGTACGAGGTGGGGCTGCAGTGCCCCCTCATTAAAAATAATTTTGCAAGGTGCCCGAATATCCTCATATTTTGGTAGCGAGTTGAATAAATATCCTCATATTCGGGCAGCGAGGTGCCGGTATAGCAAGTTTTCAAAGTTTTCTACACAAAATGTAGAAACAAAATAACCCTATTTCAGGTGTAAGGAGGGATATTGAAAAACAATGGATGATTACAGTGCTTCAAATATTGTAGGGCTGTAAGCAGGTAGCAAGCGTGTGAGGTGGAGCCCCTCAAAGTGCCACCTGGCATTCGGGCACCCGCCACCTCATTTACGGGCAGTGCAATGACCTCGTTGTACTTTTTATATCTTTTCTGAATTAGCACATTTTGTTGACGAAATTACATTTCACGGTTCTCATGTGTCAATTTCTTTGGCTGGCTCGCTTTGCTCTCTCACTTAATTGAAAAAGCAGAAAATTAATGCACAATATTTTGGGGCAAGGTACTTCAGTCCCGTACATAATACATAATACGTAATTTCAAGAATATTTCTGGCCCACCTGACAAAATAATTAAGAACCCAGGTTATAGACAAATGATTCTTCGGCATAATTATTTGACTTTCTTTCTCCAGTTCTTTTATGTGGAAAGTTAGTGCACCCAAAAGTGGGAGGTAGATGACCATGACTATGAACTCAAAAGGACATTTATCTTATTTTTATTTCATATACGATTAACGTTGGCTATAGAAAATTCATGAGGGGGCATCGAATGTTATCTTTCAGCTCAAGTTAGTTAATATTTGGTATATTTTTCACAGGTACAGAATTATTGATTTCATCTATTTTTATCGGATTCTTCTTACTGCGCACACCCATTATTAAGCATTGTGTTAAACGTGCGTATACATTGTCTTAACTGCGCGCAATACTCTCCCGGTCTTGTGGTGACGTAAGACAACCAGCCAGGATGCGCAGCTGAGGTGCGCACAAACATAACTCCCTTAAAAAAATATTGCCCATTGACGCGCGCACGAATTGGAAAGTTTGACGCGCGTGTGTGACATTATGAAATGTCAAGAATGACTGTAAATAGTTGGAAATTGTCAAGAATAGTGTCAGGAAGACAAACCATGCGAAAAAACGTCATGTTTACGTTCTATACGCGCACGCGCGCACGGACACTTACGCACGAACAAATTTGAAATGCTTAAAATGTCCTGAAACGTACTCTGATTTGTTTAAAAAGTGATTTTGAGCATTTTTAAATTTTCACGCGCGCGTATTTTGGTGACATGTTATGTTGACCTTTGACCCGAATTTTATGTGTGTCAAATATAGTTCGTGCGTATTTTGATGACTCGTTATGAAGATATGATCGATAGTGTGATTTCACAAAATGGCGCCTGGATGACGTCACGATGTCCTGATGACCCTGAAAAGTTTCATGGCACTTGACCATGATAACCATAATTGCTAACAGAAATTTGATGAAAATTGAGTAAGCCGAATTTGAGAAATCACGCTCAAAAGAAAGTGGTGTAAATAAAGAATAATATATAATAAAGAAAATCCTGACGAAATTAAGAGGTGATCTGTCTACGACAGATAATAGACGAATAATATATTTTCAGAATAGTGTTACCGGAGAATGGACAATCTCGTTGAATTTACAAATGACACTCACAGTGATGGACATATCCATCTTTCACATTACTTCTTTTTCGACAGGTATCGGAATAGCCAACTACTACTACACGGAATGTGTAAAGAATGCGTTGATTTACGGCAAGTTGTTTAAAATATTCTTAATGAATGGATGAGAGTCCTGCATGAGAAATCTTTAAACACGCCGGCTACTTTGTGGAAATTTGTTAGGACAATAGAATATATCTTAATCATCTCTTAATTCTACTTAATTAATACAATTGTATCCAATTGTATTCAAATATGTGATACCTTGCAAAAGACATAAGGCATTTCATACTAATATTTGTAGGATGTAGCATAGGCCATGATAATAATAATAATGATAATAATAATAATAATAATAATAATAATAATATTTCTTGTTTACCCAGGGTGGCTTCGTCAGTACTAAATAATGTTCTCTCTGAAGGCCCTGCATATCATTACCCCCGTCACTTCGAATGACTTTCATAATATTGACTATAATTATGTTCACACTGGTTATATACTATGCACTAGCGACAATATTCGACATATTGCGACACAGTGTGACACCACGTGACCACAGAGAGAACCACAGTTTACATATCACATTGTGGTCACAGAGTGGGTATGAAACACCCTCAAAACACTACCTATTAAATTTTTAAACATGGAGTGACAAAATGTGGACGTATTCCATAGAGAAATCCACAATGTACACACCACAATGTGATCACATAGTTATTCTGAAACACTTTCACAATAAGTGTGTGTTCCCACGTGCTCCCACTGTTTATACACTTACGACACAGTATAACACTATGTGAACAAAAAGAGAATCACGTACACACCAAAGTGTGATTACAAAGAGAATCAGAGTATACACACCACAGGGTAATAACAGTGACAAGCACAGTATCCCTAATAGTAGAAAGTGTTAAAAAATGACGTGATATTTATGTCGTGGTTTTCGTCTTTTTTACGTCTTGCAATTACGTCAATAAGACGACAACTTGCACCAACGCAAGACGTCAAGAGGACGTCTTATTTTGACGTTATCCCAGTATACACACCACAGTGACCACACTTTACACACCGCGGTGCAGTCACATTCAGAGTCATAGTATACACACCACAGTGTAATGGCAGAGACAGCCACAGTATCCACACCACAGTGTGATTACGGAGAGAATTACCGTATAACGGTGTAATCAAAGAGAGAATAACTGGATACACACCACAGTGACAACCAGAGTGTATACACACCAGAGTGTGACTGCAGAATCACAGGGCACACACTACTTTGAAACACTTGCAGAAAACTGTATTTACACTGTGTTCATGCTGTCCAAATACTGTGTACTATGAGGCAATGTGTGACATTCTGTGACCACAGACTTATAACCACAATGAATGCACCTCAACGTGATCACAGAGTGGATACGAAACACTTTCATGTGGTTGAACATGACTTCACGCTGTGTTTACACTGTGTTTACACTGCCTATACATTGCGTATCAAAAAAAGTACACACTCCAAAATCATAATTTCACAATATCGATGTGATATTTTCTTCTACAATTAGGGGTGAGGGTCTGTTTCATCGAATGACACTATTGGTACTGGCAATATTTTACGCGTAAGTGACTGCTACCTGCCTTTTTGAAACTCGCAAAAATTGGTTTGAACAAAAATGCCTTGGTCTTGAATTTGATCAAAGTGAGTATCAAGCAGTAACCGCATGTTCTCTCTTAATTATCAATAATTGATTTGAACAGTCATTCAATCCTTAATCCTATACCTAGTAGTGCACACCCACAATGGTGTATCCACAAATTGATAAAGGGGAGGGGTGTGATGCTCCCAAGACAGGGGTTAAATGTCGGCCTATCTGGACATCTCCGTTCTTCTACAAGCATTAGAGCATGGCAAGTTGTACTAGTGTTTTTATGGGCCTTCAAGAAGAAGCTACACCAGCTTCAACCAATGGCTGGATACGCCACTGCCCCCCCCCCCCCCCCCAACTGCCAGTGAGTGACGGTTGCAAAGTTATCTGTCATAAGAGAGTCTTGCAGGTAAACTTTAACGTTTGACCTGAAATGACCTTTGACCTTATCATGTGACCTCCAACGGCACCATAACATGCAGGTCCCCTTAGTGCATCTACAACCCAAGTTTGGTTGAAAAGTGAGTGACGGTTGCAAAGTTATCTGTCATAACATTTGTGACGGACGACGGACGGACGCCATTGGATCCCTTAGTCTCGCCTTCACCTTCGGTGGGCGAGACAAAAAGATACCATGCAGTACAGTGCATCCTTTCGACATGCTCCAGACAGTGATGCATCCTCAACTGGTTGGAAGAAATGGGGCAAAGAAAGGAACCAAATAAACTGTTCAAAACCAGATTCTTTTCTCTCTTCCTTCTTGAAAATAGAACATTTTAGGTCCATCGTCTTGTAATGTATTGCAATTTGCGTCCTTTCCACATGCTCCAGTCAAAAGTGGAATTGTGTGCAGAAAGACATAAGCTGCGATGTTTTGGGTAGGCCGTTTGAGTGTGTGTGTGTCTGGGGAGGGGTGGGAGTGTGCGGATAGGTAAAGGATTAAAGATTAAATGATTGTCCAAGTCAATTATTAATACTTCACATAGATCATGAAGTAGCTGCCTGATAGGCACTTGATCAAATTCAAGACTGAGGTATTTGTGCACAAGCGTAATATACTGAACTACAAAAGAAACGTCGCACATGTATGTGTTTGAAACTGTTTTATTTACAATGAAACATATTCTTTATTCAAGAGTGAAAACTGAGAAAATGTTTTGCTTTGTTTTGATTAACAAGTGCAGATGTGCAGTAACGACTCTCGTCGTTGATAGCGACAGTTCTGACGTTGTTGGGCCCACAGGAGACGTGCCCGACGATGTCGAACGGTGAGGATAGGGCCCCGAGCAGGACGCCGACAAGACAAGTTGAAGCTTCTCAGCCGACGACGACAGTTGCTGCAGAAATTGGTCTGTTGTGTGTGCCAATAGTCTGTAGAGCCGATTCTGTTGCTCTGCGGAAGCGATCCTGCAAGTGGTCCCGGTGAAGATGGCGATCTTGACGTGCTGTTCTCACCCTGGGACGACCACTGCGCTGACGATCGTTGGTGCTGCTGGTTGCATTGTATCGCTCCCACAGTCTCTCTACTGTCCGAACGCTGCATTGATGTCGTTGGCAATGACTCTAGGACGTTGGCCAGCATGAAGACGTCCGATGGCTTGTTCCCTCTGGTTTCGAGTCAGACGTGGCATGGTGACAGCGCTCAGGAAACGAATGACAGGATGAAGGTTTTGGGTCCCTTTTAAACCCACTGGATAGAGGATGTGCATGTGCATCATGTTTTTCAAAAGCTGCGCTCGAGTGCACTACCATGTTCACGGAAAGGATATGAGTTTTAATCCTACACAGAAATCACATTTTGTTATGATGATTATGTTATGGACGGTCAATTCCATATCTGTGATGTTAAAAAAGCATAAAATGTGATTTTACGTATCAAATTCCAATATCATGTGTAAAAGATATCAATTTGAAAAGTGCGACGTTTCTTTTGTAGTTCAGTATATATTGTCAAAACTCATACAGTGTAATCCGATGGAACAGACCCTCACCCATAATTGTATAACAAAAAACTATATCGATATTGTTAAATTATGATTTTAGAGGATATTTTCAAAGTGTTTGCTTTTTTGATACACGCTGTATAGGTTGAGAGACTGTGGTAACAGAGTGGATCTGACACACTTTCTGTGGTGACTATGTGAGCACACTGGGTTAACACTGTGGAACGATATGTCCTTTTCGGTATGGCTTTGAATGATACCATCAGCCCAGTAGACCAGGAGCAGAACACTGTAGAAGATCAGGACGGACTAAGCACAGTGTTTTATCGTCAAAAAGATCCTTTGGAATTCTTCAGACAGTTCCTTCATCCTTCTTCTCTAGCTCTTTCAATCCCTTTTGCCTTTTCTTGTACTTTGTAAACAATCTGAAATGAAAACACAAACAGGCAGATGTCTGTTAAATAAAACATAAACGCAGTTTGATAGGTTCTAGTTTTAGTTGAATATGAATACTATAATATAATTATTCAGTAAAGTCTCTAAAGGTTTCTGTGAAATTATGAACACTGAAAAAATGCTATTTAACTTCTCCCTAAAAAATAAATAAATCTTGATAACAATAACAACTGCAACAATGCTATAACAAATTTTCTCGCAGCCAATCAAATGCAACGATTTCAGTAGCTTATATTAATTATCGAACTTGTTATTGATATAATATTTATTTAAACAGAGCCAGATTCTACTGAATGAATTACCCTGATTTTTTAGAATAAATATAGATAAAAATAAATAAAACATAAAAAACCTGGAAAAAATATCGAAGAATTTAGCAAGGCAATCGAAACTTGAGATTTCTTTCGATCGTTGAACCTTTGAAGATACCATTTAATGAACCTGGCCCTCTTGCATAAAAAGTTGCGATTAAACGCAACTTGATTTTCAGCCAATCAGGATCGCGTTAAATCGCGTTAATTTTGTATGAAAGAGGGCCCTTATCCGATATTTGGGGCGCAACATTTAATAGTACCATGATGAATCTTACATGATGGGGAGCTACATGAGAGTTAGAATTCGTTTCAAATTTTGAACCCTTTAAAACACTTTTTATGCACTATATTCTATATTGGAGGCACGATCAATAATAATAACAAAATAATAATAATAAAGATTGATTTATACAACGCATCATAAATGTAAATGTAAACGGAGCAAATGACAAAACGCAAACACAAGACACCCTGGAGAAACCTATGTGAGGGAGCAAAGCAAAAACAAACGCAATTTCTAACCCACATTATCCTGGATTGGGGTACAATATAATCCATTAACACCACGTTTTTCTCTGCTTTTCACCCCTTGCTATTTCTTTTCTTTCACGTTTTCTGCGCCCCCTTCAAATGCCGCCCTTGGCACATTCCCCCTCTATCACTCCCCCCCCCCCCCCCCCCCCCCCAGATACGCCACTTGACATGTTGGATCTCATCTCGCCTAGTCCCTTTTACGTTCACATAAAACACGTTGATTCTCACGTACATACGAATTACAGATGTACATAATTTATACATGTACATCATATAGCACTGATCATAATTTATACAACAGTATATTCTTCCTATGAATTTGCTTACGTCATATTATTAAGCCTTTATTTTTCTCACATCCATTACCCACTTTCTTTATCCCACCATCAATATTACTTGAACAAGGTGTACATAATTATTGTCATGATTTTTTGTTATGAATGTACTATTTTAATGTCTTTTAATACTATTGTCTTTTGTGCAGTATGCTTGTTTCATTATCACTGTAAATTGTATTCAATTCAGCCGCAAGGTTGCCATGGACAATGTTAGTTTTTTTTCCATACCACAATAAAAAAAAAAAAAAATAAATTAAATCACATGAAAGCTTATAAACTTACACCTTGCCCATGTAAGCACTAGCTGGTTGTGCCGCCACAGCTCACGTTCACTTACAAACACATTGCTTCACATATACACCAATCACATCACAATGTATGAAGTTTATAAACTTGCACCTTGCCCATATAAGCAATATCTGGTAGTGCCTTCACAGCTCACATTCACATAAACACACATCGCTTCACATCTTCACATGCACATCAATTACATCACATTGTATGAAAGTTTAAACTTACACCTTGCCCATGTAAGCAATAGCTGCTAGTGCCGCCACAGATCCGACCCCGAGAGCACTGCTTTCACCAGCGGTACCAGCCCTGTCACTAGCCCTGTTGGGGGCGTGTACTGGCTCTCCCCCTGGAGGTCCTTGCTCTACTTTTGCAACATAAAAGGGGAAGGATTAATTTTGCTTGATGCCCCACGTCTTTGAAATGAGCTTCTAGAAACCCCGCAAAAATTAAAAATAAATAATGTCGATACGACAAGACGGGCAAGACATACATTTTGTTGTTTTTACTATACATGTAGAGCATTATAAAACAAACAATTATTTTTTATTTTGTTATTATTTTTATTTTTTAACTTTTTTTATTTATTTATTCCTTTTTTTTTTCTTTTTTTTTTTAGGGGGGGGGAGTTCAAAGAAAAGGTCCGATTAAACATGATTAAGCAAAGTCATTGACAAGCCACGAAATACGGGGAGCGTTTCATCAAGCGTTTTGTCAGTGATTTTTACTGACAAATTTGCTCTCAGCCAATCAGATGCAAGGATAATCCAACTAACCATCACGAATTTTGCCATTTTACTGCCCAACATAGGTTTTAAAAGATTCTTGAAATGTTGCATGCAAAGTTGTTACAATTGCTATTCGAAATCGTCTATCCGGATACCCAACCTGTCCGGACGCACAACATGTGGGTATTGTATATGCATGTATATGCCAATTTTATAATGTAACCTAACATTAAATATATTTTCAATTTCGTTTAGAGTAAATAAATGAATGAATGAAAAGATTTTTAAAAAGGAAGAATGTTGATAGATATTAACCTTGTTTGACTTCTTCCGCTTCTTCCTGTAGTTCGCCACACCCGTCGGCATCACAGGGTACTGACTGGGATGATTTGCCTGAGCACGCCTCACGAAACTCTGCTCAATATTAAAAAAAAAGATATTTATATAATCATCTTTTTACAAATAAAATAATCAATATGATCCAAGGAATTACTGGGGGAAGTCGCAGTTCTTTCATTCGGGATCCACACCCGATGGGGAATTTCTCTTGATAATGGTACTCTCTGGTAATGAAAACATTTATAGAGCGTCTATAGTCAGTCTTTACCTTACTCAAGTCTCTCCGTCTATGAAATTGTTCCCCCCCCCCTTTTTTTGAGCGGGTAATGCGGTAATTTTTATAGGGAAACAGGTGCCTCGTTTGTAAAAAAGAAATGACATCTTCTTTTCTCTTGTGAAAGAGGGACATTTCTACCACAAGGTGGGGATGGTGATTGGCAGGGGCGTAGATAGCGGGGGGATGGGGGTATACATCCCCCAAAAAAAAAATCAGGTTGGGGGTGTGTACAAACATCCCCAAGGTTTCACCCCCCCCCCCCCCCCGCCCCCCCCCCCCCAAAAAAAAAAAAAAAAAATAATAATAATAATAAATAAATAAATAAAAAAAAAAAAAAAAAAAAAAAAAAAATGGTGGAAAATATACATTTCTATTATATGTTGCAGATAAATATAATTTGATACATTTATTTATATTATTCAAATTTATATATTCTTTATTTCAATATCGATATTATTTATTTATGTACAATATTGTAGATTTATATGAATTTATTAATATTTATCTGCAATTCTGTCGTTGCTTCTGATTTTGCCCGATATATTTTTACACTACTAGAAAGTGAAAATCATCTACTTCAAATTATACAAAATTGGTGTTGATCTGGGAGGGATTTGGAGGTATAATCTTTTTTTTAATTGAAGTGGGGGGGGGGGGGGGAGTGGCCTGTGTTATCATCCTCCAATATATTTTGAAGGTGATTTTTTCAAAGCCATAATGCAGCAAAATTATTTAAATTAAAAGTACATGTAATTATTCTCGATTTAGCGGGTTCAGTCGGTAACTCATGTTATTACTGTAGTAATACAATTTTCAAAATTGAAATGAAAATATAGTCACAGGAATCGAATGTGGTGGGAAAAGTGGGAATACATCACCCCCAATATTTATCGAGGATGTTGACCTGTGTCATCACCACCCAACTATACATAGAAGAATGATGAAATGACAATCATAACAAGTAGACCCGGTCAGAAGCACCGCTCCGGGGGTTGCATGTGGGCACAGGGGCCCTAATTTTCCGTTTAACGTCAGATAAATACCCCCATTTTTTCTTTCGAAAACGTTCCCGTTCCATATTCTTATAAGGGTCTATTTTGATAATTACACCTCATCTCTCACCTTACCTTTGATAAATGCTCCTATTTCAACAAGACCATTTATCCATTTCAATTCCTTTTGCACCTTTTAATGTAATATATAGGCACTGATTTAATTTTTCTACTTCATAAGAACATTTTTCCGTTCTTATAAATGCCCCTTTTCAGGTGTCATTCGTGCCCCTTTTCACCTCTGATAACTGCCTTTTCTACCTTTTCTAAACATGCATTTATTTTTTCCAATCAGTGTCCTTTTCCCCATGATAAGTACCACGTTTCCCATTTCCATAACACGTGCCCCTAATCCAAAGTGACTTAGAGCCAATATTCCCAAATGCTCGCTCGCTCGTACTAAAAGTATAGCTTATTAAAATAAATTTTCATTGTGAAATTTTGCACAAAAAAAAAAAAAAAAAAAAAAAAACATCAGAATTGTGTTTACCCGTTTTTATATTACAATATAATTGCGTCCTCACAAACTGTGAATAAAGTTTGCTCGCTCGCTTCGCTCGATTGCCCAATATTCAAATCATACTACAAAAGTGCAAAGCATGATGCTAAAGTTGTATCTTGGACATGTAAAGAGAAAAAAACATATACATGTTTACACCCCCCCCCCCCCCCCATACACACACACACTTATGAGGACCTGTCTACGCCAATGGTGATAGGAGAGACATTTCTACTAAGAACGAGCACAAATTTTATTCTGCAAAGTGGTGAACATATTCTTGATCCTCGAAAAGCTATGTGTGTGGGCGGGCGTACGTGGAAGTGGGTGTACGAGTGTGTTTGTGTGTGGGGGAGGGGGAGAGTAGAGCCAGGAGAAGGGGTGTTTGCAACTGAAGTTTGGACTCTCAGTTTGTTCCAAAGACTGATTGGCACTCATCGCTGGTTTGTTTTTAGTTAGAAGACAAAATTTAAACTCACCTTTATCGGTAGTACTGTATGGACATTCACGATACCGATAACAAAAATCGACATCCTTTTCGCACTTTGTCCAGTAAGACCACGAGCCCCAAGATAAGAAACCTGATTAGATAAATATGGCATAAAAAGGATTAAGTTTTGAACAAAATATATTTAACCTTTGCACAAATAAAAGACGATGAGGCGTTGCTAGATCGTTGAATAGAGGGATGTCGGACCCTAGGACTACTTTATCCTATAAATATGCCGAAATTACAAACAAAACAACAAAAAAGAGAGAAAACAGAAAAGGGTTTCCAACTGATCATTTGCCGACATATGTTGAAAAATTGGAACATTGCAGATACCATCTGTAGAAATAAATTTAAAATGCCCCACAAAAAGAAGGGAAAAAATATCATTGACGAAGCTGTAAATATGTTTCTTTGTTTGTTGAATTTTCTTGTCTGTGTGTCTGTTTGTTTGTTTTGTTTTGTTTTTGGTTGTTTGGGGGGCTGTTTGTTTGCTTTTTTGCTTTTTTGCTCAGAAATAATTTTTAAAGGATAGGCGTCCCTAAGGATCTTCTGCTACCTACGAAGTTCTCCGGCGGTCAATATCCTATAAGATTTAACATAATTTTTAACTTTAACCCTGGATCTTACGCTTTACCTAAGCCTAACCCGAACCATGAACATAATCTAAAACCCTATTGCAACCCTAACCGGAACCGTATCCTTGATTATTATAAATAAACCTCGGAAAAATTATCACAGATATATTTGTCGGAGAACCAGTTCTACTTCCGTACCTGCTTCTTTGTCACAGTGTTTTACGGTACAGTCTTCAATCTCTTCAGCACTTCCTTCGCACGCTCCGATACTACTCAGACAAATCCGATTCCTAGTCCTGTATCCGACATCACAAGTGGTTGAACAGTCTGCCCAGGAGTTCCAAGCACCCCAATCTGACATAAAAAAATTATACACAAATATACACTGCCTTTAGAGGCTCTAGTTTAATCTATGGGATCGAGGTGAATGTAATATTTTAGTACTAGTCCTATGAAGTAGCTTTGGGAAACGTCGTCGCACATAAGATTTCTTGCTTTGCTTTTTAAGGAACGCATTTGACCTGTCAACAACCGTCTTTACACTCTCTAGGATCTGCGTTGGTTAAAGAATATCCAGGATGATGAAGGGTAGAGATAATGATGTGTCGATTGTTTTACCTAATCTCAACATAACGATCCGCTTCTGTTGAATAATCTTTAGAAGAGTACTAATGCCTTATTTTACTTTACTATCTGCCACGCTGTGGTAGTGTGAGTTTACCGATCGAAAGATACTACGGGGGGGGGGGGCTCTTCTTTCCGACGTGGTTCCAATTTTCTTCTGTCACCATAAGTATCAACGAAAGGCCTGTGGACTCCCTCTCCGCCCCTCTCCCGCCCCGGTATTGGAATGAAATGGGGGATTAGTAAATGGCATACCTCCTGCTGCATTATCAGTCTGACTCACAATGGTCCTTGCCAAACTGTTGATATCAACCCTCAGCCATCGCTCCTCTGAAATCATGAAGTTGAGATGACAATAATTTAAAATTCAAATCCTAAGTTTGTTTTTTTTTCTCTGCGTTTTATGCCATCAAATATATAGAGTTAGTGTTTGGATTGGGATAGGTTTCATGTTCGGTTTACGACTAGGGTTAGGTATACTTGGGGGAAATGGCCAACAATGGAATAATTACTTAACCACACCGAAGATTGTAGTAGCTAATGCGCTCAATTATTTAATGACTGTACTGAACTGAAAGTCCTCATCGAGCTTGAATTTAGACATAAATATCAAATAAAGTGATAGATTTGAAGTAAATTATCGTTCACAATTCCATAATACTATTTTTATTACACTGGTAACCATGGTAACGAATTGGAAATAATTTTGGACTTGCCGTTTTTACTACAAATTGGGTTTGAAGGGCTAGCCTAGGACCAGAGGCGTCGAAATGTCGGGCTCGGACAATTAAAGTGGGGGCACCTTTTTCCGCCAAACGGTGCCCTCCCACTTCCATTTTCCAAGCGCTGAGCTAGGATTTTTTCCCCTTTTTCTTTTTTTTTAATTTTTTTTTAATTTTTTTTAATTTTTTTTTTGTTTTTGGGGGGGGGGGGTGTTCAATATGATATAATGGCTTACCTGATTTGGGGCAGCTCATGATATTACAGTCAGCATACACGATGGCTCGACCCTCACAGGACTGGCCGAATGCTTCCGGGTCATCTGTCTCATATTGACAGTTTCGAGCCTGAATGTAATGACCCCCGCCACAGTTATAAGAACAATCGGTGACCTTTATCCACTCGCCCCATTCACCTACGAAGGGAGAAAATCATCTTTAAAGATTAATTATGAAACGAAAATAGAACTGTTAATTGATGGTATGCAAGAGCTTTATACAATGTCATTGCTTTCTTCTCCTTTTTCTTCTTCTACTCCTCCTCCTCCTCCTTCTTCGTCTTCTTCCTCTTCTTTTTCTACTACAATGGGTTACAACTGATCGGAATCATTGGTTATTCAACTTGGGTTTGTATTAATCTCAACTCTGTAAAGATATGAAACTTCCTGTCAATCACATGGCGTATGACGTCATACTTACGAACATGGATGGACTCCGGGCCTGTACCTAGCGATCCAACTGTGTGGACGCAACAAATGGACAAAGAAATTATGCGATACCAATTTTTAAGGTTATCAAAATAACGTAGGTAAATAACATCTTTACTGTATTCTTTGCTTATGTATTTTGTTCTTTTCTGCAAGATTCGTACAATGCCTACTTTGTATCAGGAGAACATAAAATGCATATCAATTCCTCATTACCGGCCACCCTGCAAACGGGCCCATTGCAGACAGCATGTTCTTCATCGGTGCCAGCCCCGCAGTATACGGCGCCCTTGTGATCGCAATCCCGCCTACGAACTCTAGTACCATCGTAGCCGCATGTTACGGAACACTTGGTCCACGGCTGCCACATCGTCCACGAAGGCATTGCTGAGGTTGTGACCACGTCGTGAACATCGTGGGTTACGATCACATGATCGATGTCGTTTGGTTGAAGATGGCGATGATGAATTGGACAGTAAAAGAAAAATAACATCGGCGACCTTGAACTATCATAATTATAGAGTATTTGCTGAGACATAGATGTTATGCTGTCATATTGAACGTAGCCTATACATGTTTAGTACGTCGGTTTAGGAAGGGGAAGGTGTGCAATGAGCCATCGGAAGCTTTCCGCAGTTACTTTTGTCCTGCTCTTATTCATTGCAGAAATACCTGTAAGCAAACTGGAAGGTAACGGGAAGCTATCAGGGAGTATCGGTAGGCTAACAGGAAGCTATCGGGAAACTATAAGGAAGCAATTGAGAGTAACCCTACCATTCAAAAATTGTCTACTATCCGGATCATGCACGTGTGCCTTGCGATCACGAAGTTTCGGGACAAAATTGAATGAAATATTTCAATGGAAAAAGGTATTAAAACGGACGGGAAATGTATCCCCCGGCACTGGCAGCGATACGAAGGAGGGGCAAAGAACCTCCCCCTCCCCTCCCTCAAATGAAAAGGATGGCGTAGAGATTGCCACTAGTGGCCCGCACTATTGTCAACACTAGGAGCAGCATCACCAAAACAATGTGTGTAGATTAGAGTATAATGCATCTCTATAGAAAATTCGAAAGAAATCTGTCAAGAAATGCGACCTGCAGAGCCCACACAAGATATCCAAAAATATGACCTTTGACCCTATGACGGAACACTGGGGCAGCATCACCAAAAACTGTAGAGGTCTAGAGTAATCTATGGTGGACCTCCATACAAAATCTGAAAGAAATCAGTCAACAAATGTGTCCTCCAGAATGCATGCAACCAAAATATGACATTTGACCCTATAAAAAGCGGAACACTGGGGGCAGCATCAGCAAACACTATAGATGTGTAGATTTTCACTAAGACACACCTCCATATAAAATTTGAAAGGAATCCGTCAGGAAATGTGGCAGTTAGAGCGCACAAAAGACATATGACCTTTGACCCTATAAAGGATGGAACAATGCGGGCAGCAATATCAAAAAGTATGAATTTGTAGATTGTACCAAGATACATGTGCATACAAAATTTGAAAGAAATCCATTACGAAATGTGGCCTGCAGAGTGCACTCACGCCATCCTCCAAAGTATGACCTTTGACCCTATAAAAGACGGGACACTGGTGGCAGGATCACCAAAAACTATAGGTTTTTAGATTACACCAAGAGACACCTTCATGCACAATTTGAACGAAATCCGTTGAGAAATGTGACCGCCAGAGCGCACACAAGAGTGCACACAAGACATCTATCAAAATATGACCTTTGACCTTATAAAAGACGGAACACTGGAGGCAGCATCACCAAAATATATAGGCTTCTAGATTATACCAAGGGACACCTTCATGCAAAATTTGAAGAAATCCGTTCAGAAATGTGACCTCTAGAGCGCACACAAGAATGTGACGCGGCGGCGGCGGCGGCGGCGGCGGCGTAACGCTGCTGAATCCCAAGGGGATACAATAATATAGAGTTTTGTATATATACCGATTATGTAAATATCTATGTCATAATTATGTTATTTTGTTATGCGTTATGTTATTTTTTATTCGATCCCTTTTGTTTATGCACTTTTTGAATAATACATTGTTATTTAGGCCTACGCATTAATTTCGCTTAAATTGTTGCTGATTCAAATATTACTGGAATGTAAAGATTGTAAATATTGTATATATACCTTTATTAATCAAAGTGTTGTACATAATTCTGATGATTTATTTGACTGTTTGATCTGATTTTCTTCAGTACCCTTTGAAGGGTGACGTGAGAAATTTGAAAAAAAAACATTGTTAAACATTGTCATTGTCATTGTCATTGTCAAAACATTGTCATTGTCACCTAAGCTGCTCTATAGAGAATTGAAAGTATTCAATAAATTACTTCCTACTATGTACCAGCTTATTACAACTATTGAATAATAATAATGCGCTGCCAGGGTGACTGACTATAAAGGTACAGAGAAGACGAAAATTCAGTCGGTCTTAACAATCTTCGGTTCCGGTCTCGTTAAAGTTTAGTCTCCTGAACTTATCCACACAATGTCACATATTCACTACAGAACAAGACGTTCAATATTTCTATATTTTCAAATCATATTGCAGGAGCTTCAGAGGACGTTTTATACATGTTTGCGATCGTGAAAGAAGGCGAGTGGCATAACACAAGCCTCTTGCTTTTAACAAATCTCGCCTCCTTCCTCTATCTATACAATAACAATATACGGAGGGTCTTTGATTGACACACACAACATACATAGTATGACGGCGCCTCACCTCTCCATCATTCCATACATTGGTATTATATTAACTGATACAAGAAGGAAATAAATGTGTTTTGAATCGATAACTTGAATCTTGAATAAATTCCTCACGTTTATTACAAGTATCCCCTGTCCATTCTGCACTGCATATACAAGTGGCCTTGTTTTGAGACCTGGATGCCTGACACTCTCCTCCATTCAAACAGACGACATTATCACAGACCTGGTTCTTCCTCTTGCAGTCTCTTCCTTCTTGGGCAGGGTCATCTGGGGAACGTTTCATCAAGCGTTTTGTCAGTGATTTTTACCGACAACTCTTATAAGCTACTGAAATCCTTGCAACTGATTGGCTGAAAGCAAATTTGTCAGTAAAAATCACTGACAAAACGTTTGATGAAACGCTCCCCTGGAAAAAATAACAAAGATTACCATTGTTTAATCCAGAGTTTTCAATAAATCAGCTTTTCCTCCTTAAATTGGCATCATGTACACTACTCTTATTTTTTAAGACAACATAGTTTGTTTTGTGAAAAGTGTATATTAAACGAAAAGAATATGAATGAAAATTACTACATGGTCAATTTCACACTGAGTTGCCAATTTAGCGATTTTAATACATAATCATTGCAATAAATTCATACTGTAATCAAACAACCATTTCTTGAGGACCAATAACCACAGAGTGGGTGTACGGACAGTCTTTAAGTACATAGTCGTTTATTCTCATGGCGATGTTGAAAGCATTCGGCTATTTAACCGATAAGATATGTTGTCAATTTACAGAGAGTAGACTTCACTTTTACAACCAGCAGTTAATGCACTGTGCAAACTACCTACCGCCACGCAAGGAAATGTCATCATCATAAATTGTCTTCCCTCGACATTTAAAGATTTCAAGGCAAGCCCGAGAAAGTTTCTGGTGGTACAGCTCTGAGTTTCGCTGGCTGAGAGCTATATTCACACATTAAATCGTAATAGACCTGTTTACTAATGTATTTAAATTTATGCATGTTTCTCTCCAGAATCCTTAGTTACCAACTATTTAGTGCACCTATTATGCATAATGGTATCGCTATGGATGGAATCCATTTTGCATAGATTAGTTGTTGCTATGTCGGGCAAGCCTCTGGCAAGCTTTTGAGTCGTCAGGGGTCAGCGAATTATGACTCAATGCACAAGGAAACTGACGACTATGTGACTTTCAAAATGACCCAGCCTCACCTCCCCATCCTTCCATACATTTGCACGTCCAGGTTCTCTGTCCGGCGTGTGCAGTGCAAGTTCCATACTGACCGCAGGGGTTGTCGTAGTCAACACATGCATCATACGGTTTCTCGCACCGGGGTCCCATCCATTGCCGTTCGCAAATACACTCGTGTTTGTAACCTTCGGCCTCCTGTTAAGGTATGACAAAGATGTGCAATGATATCATAACACAAAGAAAATATAAGATGACAGAACGTTTTTAGTAGCATCTATTGTTGGCCGTGGCATAGCGAGGGTCCAGCAATAATGCATGTGGCATCGGTGTTATTGGGGGCAGCGGAAATATTTGATGGATGAATGCCAAATAATAGTGGCCATAGAGACAGGGGATGTTGCAGTAGGGGGCCTTGCCTTCCTCTCTTTGATTTGGGGGACTCTTCCCTCCTAGTAGCTACACAACAAATTTATAGAAATCAAAGAGGGCCACTAGTGAATAACTGTATAATCTAAAGGTCTTCTTAACACATACAACACCACACAAATGTCAAAGTTTGAAAATAACTTTATATTGTAGATTTTATTCAGCGAGTAATCAAGTAAAGAGTGCCAATCCTTGGTCCTGGATCTAGTATTATATGTCTACTTCTTAAGAGGATCTGTAATGAATTTCAAAATAGACCAGTTCTCAGTTACATTAAGTCACAAATGACTCCAAAATATCCACAGACTTTTAAACCATGGAGAGATCCCATTTTGTGCACTTTAAAATAATCACTCCCAAAGTGATAGAAGTGCCTCATAAATAGCCTTTTGTCCCCCTTTTGAGAAAAATACTTCCACCTGGGTTTCATGGAATGCACCATTGGCGCATAGGCCTACATGTAATGGCATACTTGAACAATGACATGGCCTTCATGAGTATCAAGTAATCGTGTCAGTGGGTTTGAGAATTTGGTACCGATTACCTTTATCAGCACATGCTCAGATTGTATCTACGGACGGGTGGTGTTGAACTTGATAAGATTACGAACTACACATCATGCACATAAAATTTCAGAGAATACTGACCACGCATTCAATCGTGTTTGTCACCGAACACAGCTCTCTTGAGGTTCCGCAAACTTTAACATCTGTTCGAGTGTCGTGGAGTGAACCGAGAAGAAGAATATAAATCAGGAAAAAAATAATATGCCATTTCGTTGGTAAATCAACTTGTATAATTTGAATAGGAGTAGCAGAAAGTCGGGGTCACTGTTTTCCACGACCACTTTCTTTTGCAGAACCTCAGTAGGTCCATAGGGCCTCTTGCAGAAAAAGGTTCCTTTAAAATGAGCGGAGCTTGTAGTGTGTTTTTACGAACTGACGAACCCGTGCGCGGTGCGCAGAAACGTGAATTGGCGGAAAACGAATTTATAGATTTAGGTGTTCTTAGATAACGGAATTTGCTTTCCTTGCATAATTTCATGTATCGATATATACATCAAAAGAAAGCTTATGACTTTAATTGTGAAATGGTATATATTATTACGTACATCAATACGGAATAAGGAAGCACTGGGCCATTCAAACACGATTCGACGGTTCGTAAAAACGACTTTGTGCGCTCAAGGAATGCCCTTGTCTATAATCACTTAACATTAGAGTGAAACCAGAACTCCTCAAACTAGTGTCTTTATACATCATCATCATCATCATCGTCGTCGTCGTCGTCGTTTATCGTCCTTTTCCCCATGATGTGGTGTTGAACGTTTATTTCCTTGATGGCCTTTCTCAAAGCCTTCCGGTTTTCAATATCTACCTGGGTGGGGTCAGGTTCTCTAATATCTTATTTATACAGTTAACAACAAAATTATTCATACCCCTTGGAAAATTCTAGTTTTTCGCATTTTTCCTAAAAATGAATGGTTAAATGAAGTTACTTGCACATCACTTGAATACATTTAGTTATCATCTGCAAATGAATGCCGTTTCCGGTTTCACCTCATTTGCATAACAATAGAAAAGGTGAGTTATCCAAACTGGGCGATGTTCAAAATTATTCATACCCTTGGTGATTTATTGACTTTGTCAATCAGTATGAATCCGATCCTTGTGATTAATGCTTGTAATTCACTTTATTTTAATACACCGTCACAAGGCTTCCGGAGGGGTCTCTGCTGGGATATCAGGCCAGTACCTGTTCTCCAATGGCTCAATCTCCTTGAGGATGTGTCGACACATGCCTTCACCTGACCTTCAGGGAGTTCATTAGATTTCGTGTCCTACAGGTGATGCAGTTATCGACTTCTTGATGACAGGACTATGATATTGAAATTTTCGGTCATTTATTCCATGCATTTTAATGAAAATTCTGTATCTACTTATGAAGCAAAGCACCATTCCTGAAGAGCCCTTCCCTTTTGCACTGCTTGTGGGAGGGTTCACCTTTATTCATTGGCCCCATTCTTAATCAGAGTGCTCAGGAAGGCCATGTTGGTGATATTAAAGTCATTGCATGACTCTAATGTCAGGTCACCATGAATAATTCCTGAAGAGCCCTTCCCTTTTGCACTGCTTGTGGGAGGGTTCACCTTTATTCATTGGACCCATTCTTAATCAGAGTGCTCAGGAAGGCCATGTTGGTGATATTAAAGTCATTGCATGACTCTAATGTCAGGTCACCATGAATAACAGTATGTAACCTTTGAGTACCATACACATCCCACATTGACTGTTACTGTATATCAATCTTCATATGGTATATTCTTTGTATCTTTGGTATGAAAGCTACAATCCTTGATATCAAAATGAATGTAAACCAAATTTATACCATAATTATGCCCTCCATGTTACCAGCTGCAGTGCATAAAATGCTACCACTTTGACAGTGCACTGGAACATAAAGATCAGTATTTTAAGCTTCACTAGAGTACCCACTTGCAGGTGTCCATATCAAAAATGTGTCAATCAGTGTAACTGAATAAACTGATAAAATTGGCACCATCCAACCTTTAGACAACTACCATGGCCTCCCTAAACATTCTTAATAATAATGGAACAAAAGTATCAGGAAATACCTTCCCTTGACAGTGCAACAGTGAATGCCTCAAGGGAAGTCTCTCCAGGAAGAGTGCTTTGTTTCAACTTAGATACAGAATTGTCATTAAAATGTAAGGAATATTAACAAAAATATCAATATCATAGTCCTATCCTCATGACGTCTAAAACTACACCACCTGCAAACACAAAATCTGCTTTAAATCCATCGAATCCCCTGAAGACCAGGTGATGGCATGTGTGGACAACATCCTCAAGGAGATTGGGCCATTGGAGACCAGGTATTGGCCTGATATCTCAGTAGAGACCTCCAGAAGCATTGTGACAGTGTGAAGAAAGTGTTATGAGCATTAATCACAAGGACTGGATTCATACTGATTGACAAAGTCAATAGATCACCAAGGGTATGAATAATTTTGAAAATCACCCAGTTTGGATAATTCACCTTTTCTATTGTTATGCAAATGAGGTGAAACCAGAAACAGCATTCATTTGCAGATGATAACTAAATGTATTCAAGTGATGTGCAATTAAATTCAGTTAACCATTCATTTTTAGGAAAAATGCAAAAAACTAGAATTTTCCAAGGGGTATGAATAATTTTGTTGTTAACTGTATGTATATATTTTTTTTCGAATGTCGTAAAGGTTTTCTCCCGTGCGAATACACCATTCCTTACCGTCACATTTCTTCGTCCTGGAGTTGTAAAGCCAGCCAGAATTGCAAACACACGTATATGACATGGAGACGTCAGTCCCCCTCTCCGAACAGCGGTTCATATGAGGACCTCTACATGGATTGCTCGTACATGGTTCTAGTATGAAATAAAACTAAAGTTTTGTTATCGGTTGAATACATTCTAATGGAAATCTCAACATCACCATCAACACCATTAATTATTCATCATCATCATCATCATCATCAAGTGATCTGCCAATGAAAAATTATCATAAGCAAAATCTATCATATTCTCTTTGCCATGATGACACAATCTCGGCTTAATCCGCATCCCTTGTTTAAGGAAAGCCCTTTTTATTGAGTCATACAAAATGGACAAAGTTTATTTAAGAAGCTGTCTTTTTTCATAAAATCAGCTACTTTGATAATTCTCAACACATATCTTTCCCTGTATTTTTCAGTCTTTAAGGTCAGCAAACTTTTGAGTTCATGTGCTATTCCAGTAAAACACCCTATGTACCCTATGCATTTGAAATGGTGCAGTGGACGAATGATCAGAGAGATTTTAGTTATCATGAGAGAAGAAGTTTGGAGGCTGTTGAAATAAATTAAGATTATCATGGATCGAAACAGGATCATGTGAAAGGTTAAATACACTGATCACTTTAAACAATGAAGCAATGAAGCATTGAAGCACGAAAGTGATTTCAACTTTAAAGAGGATTTAGACTAAAGTGATACATTCATATGGTTTGACCCATATTCATTGCATAAGCCCGAACTTGGTACATGTACATGGAGACTTTGACAACACTTTTTAATAATCCCTGATGCTCAGTTATCCGTGGCAGAAAAGTCATGAAAGAGATATCATTGGACAGAAAACAAGTTACTCTTCAAAATGAAACAAGAAGTTCATATTAGTTGTAACTTTTTAATTAGAAGCTATCAAAGTTGGGTATACTTTTTAAAATACGAACTGTATAGCATAGGCTAAACCTAACATGAGTTCGAGGGAAAATGACCCCCCCCCCCCCCCCCATAATAATACACAAACAAAACAAACTCAGAACGACCTGTCTTTGAAAAGTTAAGAATAACGCAGGAGCGCTTTCTTTTTGACAACATTTGCAGATTAAGTTCTTCTTTGCACAAGTTAGCGTCGCACCAGGCTATACCAAAATCCTTTATTTTCATTCACTTTTTATGTATTGATTTTTGGTTATATTCAAAATATTCGACTTACTTGGGCAGTTGTCCCTCTTGGCATTCGGGTCTTCGTCATTCCTTAGACAGTTGATATAAGCCATAGTCGCACTCTGAAAACGAAAGAAAGAGTGATTAAAGGACTATTGAGGGTGTACTTTACAAATACCTATAAACGCCCTTCTCCTTATACTTGAACAAATTATGCCGCGACTTATAGGCACTAGTGCCCTCTGTCAAAATCCTGGGCCCATATTCATACCAGGGAGGTGGAAGAGATCTCTCTTCCACCTCCCTGTTCATACAACCTTACTATGGCTAGTTAGGTTTTATGAATATGGGTCCTGGGCCCCGTTTCATAAAACTTGGTATATGACAAGTTACAAATACAGTAATAAGCTACTGAAATACTTGCATCTTGATTGGCTGAAGCCGAATTGTCAGAGTAATTGGACACTTGTTATAGATTCTGAGTAGAACGTTAATGATCCTGTTATTTCTCCTGGCTATATAGTTGTGACACGAACACACTTATATACATGTATGTAGCACCGAAGAGTTCCCTGTCATAGAGATTGTATATGGGAGGGAACATTTTGGAGCTCCGGGAATTGACCAATATACGTTTATGGAATTGACCTTTCTATGGCACTGACATTTGAGCGTGCACGCATGCGCATGCCAGAACTTGCAGCTTGAAAACAGTGGCTGTGCCTCCCCAATGGCCGGACACAAGTTACGCAAACTGCGTGTTCTTACGGCAAACTCGTAGGAAAATCCCTTCTCCTGGTGGCCTTTATGTATCTCGTAGACCTCTTCCCACTTGCAGTACTTGCGCTTTCGGTTTTTTCCAAGTAGGCCCTCGAACTTCCGGCTATTCTTGTACACGCACATCTCCCACACCTCCACGTACTGAAAGAGATTGAAAACGTGATAGGTTTGGGGGTTTTTTTTGTAACATTATACGTGATTTTATTAGATACTATTTTATGCATGTAATAAGCTATATTATGGTAATAAGCCAGTGCGTAATTCTAATTTTCGGATGTGCAGACTTAAACACTATAAAAACTCAAATGTTAAATCTACATTTAAAAGGTTGGAGGAGTGACAAAATTTTCAAAATGGTAAATGAACACTTTTAACATGCTGCATCCAACCTTTAAACTATTAGATCCAGCATGTTAAAAGTGTTAATTTACCATTTTAAAAATGTTGTCACTCCTCCAACCTTTTAAATGTAGATTTAACATTTGAGTTTTTAGAGTGAAGGATAATGAAACCCCAAACTTGTATGCACTTTAACAGAAGCAGAAAAATCTTAAAAGCATATCACTGAAAGTTTCAGAGGCAAAACGGATAAAGAATAAAAAGGTAATGAATATTTTAAAAACCTAAAATCGCTAAATGAAATTGGCAACATACTCATTATGCTAATGAGATGCTATGTCGTTTTGTGCTCTCTCTCTCTTCAAGGATAAGACAATTATCAGATTTCAAACAAAGAACACTGAATTATAACACCTATAATACAGAAATCAAATTTTCTAAGATATATTCAAGGAAAGTGAGTCTCTACAACATTATTTGTATAAGGCAATTGGAAAGTAACATCACAGCATCTCATTAGCATAATGAGGACACTGCCAATTTCAGATCTCGATTCACTGATTTTATAGGATTTCAAATATTCATAACTTTTTTATTAGATGTCCGTTTTTCCTCAAACTTTCACTGATATGCTCCTTTGATTTTCTCTGCTTCTATTAAAATGCATTTATTTGGAGGTTTCTTTCTCCTTTAATATAAACGATGAACTTACATATTTGGGTTATAGTTCCTTGCTACGTTAGGTCCCAGTTTCTCATCTTATTATAGTGCTGTGCATTCTAGTAAATGTTTAGTAAATTTGACGTATATACAATGTAATTTTAACTTAACTGTGTTTTGTGGTTTGTATCTCAGAATATTATACGACTGTACAAGTCATTTTGTAGCTGTGATTTAATGCTTTTCGGAGGGGTATATCATTGTTTAATTATTTTATCATTTTAGGACATGTACACATCTACGAGAGTTATACCTGGTAGCTTATGCCAAAAGGATTCCAAAGAAATGAACTTGAAGCCATCCATCGTTCTCAAATAACAGTGTCTCTGGATTGTATTGGATTGTATGCGGTTGTGATGGAGATTTTATTTCAAATTCATTGTATGAAAGTGAGTAGGTAAGGAAATATTTAACATAACATTTCAGCTCGAAGGATTCGTGTTCTTAATTACAACATAAACCCAATGATGAATGTTGGTTAGGTGTGGGTAAACACCAGGTGTTTGTTAGTTAAGTGATATTGATGCCACAATTAAGAATTTGTATAAAAATTACCTGTCTACAGTCTGAATCAACCGAAATCTAAGAGTGTGGGTAAACACCAGGTGGTTGTTTGTTAAGTGATATTGATGCCACAATTAAGAACAGATGGACAAATGAAAAATTCCTAGCCAGAGAGGAAAATGGCATTGATTTATCATTGTTTTTGTATAAAAGTTACCTGTCTACAATCTAAATCAATCGAAATGTAAGTACATGTGCATTTTAGAATGTATGTTTCTATATCAGCGATGGCTAAGTGGTAAAGCAATGGTCTCGTAACTATGAGGACCCGGGGTTCCAAACCAAGTGGAGGTGACAATTTTCATCATTCAATCAGGTTTGTGGTTTCGGATGTCTCTATAAAACCAATCTGGGCCCTCAATTTCCCTCGGCAAAGAGGGCAAGGCCTCAGACCCTATTAAAAGTCTTGGACTTGGAGTTTGCTTGTTGCACGATGTTTGAGTGTGCAACGGGCAGTGGCAGAGCTACTTGGGAATCGAATGGCGAACATTTTTTTTTTAAAGAGAAAAGGAGAGAAAGGGAAAGGGTAATGGTCAAGAAAAGAAAAAGATAGGACCCCCTTCTCCCGCCCCTTCCCCCTAATCAATGACCTCGTAGAGTCTCATAGAATTTTACGAGTAAGACCAGTGCTCCCACCCTCCCCATGATGCCAGTACCTCCCTCAACGGCTGGATTCACTACGCCAATGACAATGGGCATAAACATAATCATCGGTAAGCGCGTCTGTTCACAAAGTTGGGGCACCAAAACGTGACATTTTATCGTAAAAACATTGTAGTTTTAACACTATGACTTACACCATTAAGTTGTTTTATATGAATGTACTTGGTGCCTCCAGGAAGCTTTTGAAGAACACAAGACAAATTGTTTTGAGTCCCATGTTACATCCACAACCCCCTTTTTTTTAGATTACCAGCATATCTACATGCATGATACCTTACATAGCTAAATCCTAATGGGTACAATGTGTTATGGTGCTGACTTAATGAAGCAAAACTTTTAACAAAAGAATAACTATCTTCCCTGAGTTTATCATGAATGTTGTGGGTGTAACGGTTTCCAATCAAATGTCACAAATTGTGGATGAACGGGACACCAAAGAATATCTGCAACTTTCATCAATAACTCTTGAAGTCAGTATACTCTCATTGCAGTTGTTGTTGCATTGAATTAAATAGAGAGCCTAAAGTAACCAGGCAAATACTTATCATCAAGAGCATTATGGATGTGCCGTTATGTCTCAAAATGAGACTTTGCGGATGTAACACGGACACAATGTCCGGTTACATCCACACGCTGGTTTTTCATAATTATTTCCAAAATACATTGTGGAACAACATGTTTATGATTCTCAGATGCTTTTTATTTTCACCAGAGATATAATGGCCAAGTAAGAAAATTCTAACTAGACTTTTTCATCGAATTACAGGGGATTAAAGAAAAAATGCCTCAAAAGGTGCCCAACTTTGTGAACAGACCCAAGTTTACACATTACAATGAAGTCGTTAGCAGAGATTCTATATTTCATAGTTTTAGTTTATTATTTACTTCATATGTTCCGATAAATGAAATAGATGGTCACTTTGGAGATACATACCGATGGAAACCATTCCGTTCTCTCTGGAAAGCGGTATCTGTTTAAAAAAAAAATAATAATAAAATTCAAAAACACCATTATCGTGAAATAGTTACGTCAGTGTAAAATTGTCTTTTTGAACCTGTTACGTACATTTATAATTTCATAATAATCTATGTATAATACAAACACATTCAAACCATTTTTCTGTTTTTTGCTAACCTTTAATTCTTAACACAGTACATTCACTGCAAATTACGAAACTATTATGTACATAAATCATATGAAATACAAACATAAAATATATATCACTCGGCTGTACCCATATAGTTTGAGAAGTAAAGACCGATCAAGGGAATATATCCTTTCAAATTGTTTTAAATGGGTAAGATTTCGATTTTTTTACCACCTGAAGTTCATGAACTGTGCCGTGTTCAGATCCTTCAAAGGAATTGGGCCTTTGTTAGGAAGTGGTCGGGCTCTGTTGTGGAGAATACAAGCACATCGGATATCAATGTTTGTTAAAAACATTGAAAAAAGATCCCTTATCAACCATTAAATAATATTTCGAATATGTTTATAGAAAACAATGTAGTCCAAACATAAGTTAAAATTTTGAAATTTATTATTACCACATTTATATCAAATAGCCTACAATTACGTATAGGCTTCTGGTTCCTCTGTGTCCTCTGTGCCCTATAGGTGTTTTGCCTATGTGTGTGTGATGTTTTTAGTCAGTGTGCGTGTGTTTGAGTGCGTGTGCGTTTAGGGGTGTTATTTTAATTTGAATTGCGTAAGCTAGAAAATATGTATATGTTTACGAGGGAACTTATACTCACAAAGCTTTATAGGCCTTTCAAAACCTCTTTCTTTTCATTTTCATGTCATTCTAATTTCTAAACAGGCGGTATAACATGGATATATTTTGTACCTCTGTACTTTTTATTCAAATGGAAAATAAATGAAACGAAACGAAAACGAAAACGAAATAAAAAAGCATAAGAGTCGGTTACAAAATATACGGGTAAATAATTCAAATCAGCTAGGTAGAAAGTTTATAAAGCTATATAGATACGACAGGCAAGAAAGAAAATTCTTTGGTGGAGAGCCTAGTAAATAAAAAGCGTATATTGCTTGCAAATGATTAGGCTCCCGTATAGAGTAACATTACCATAAATATATCAGTATCGATTTTACAACAGCATCCAAGAGCTTCTATTGTCACGATTGATTGAAAGAGTTATACGCTGAAAGCAAGAGGGTAATTATTGTGGGATTATTTTAGTATCATATAATATATAATTTATTCAAAGTTATATTTTCCCATTACTATGCACCCCCCCCCCCCCCAAAAAAAAACCCAAAAACCCGCTCTCTCTCTCTTTAAATGTTATTCATTTAAACTTCTTTTTCTGATTTTTTTTTTCTTTTACGTACACGTTTGAGAATTGATCTCGAGTACATGATACCACAAGCGCAAAGACTTTCGAGAAATCAACTCTCGATCAATTTCAGTACCCTTCTGTATATATATGCAACAGAAAACATGTTTGGTTCAGGTGATAATGTCATTATAATGTTCGAACATTTTAATAGCAGATGGACAAGGCTTCCATTAGGCATAATTTTGAAAGATGGTCAATTAAATACATGTATACCTTCATCTTTTTATGCAAAAAGTTTATTACCTTCGTACCCTACTCTTCTCCAGGAATGAGTTACTCTCCTCCTTCGAAATAAAGATTTCCCGGGGCTGAGGTTGCCGTCTTCGTATCCTGTGAGATACCTCAAGAGATAGCATTGTCTCCCTTGGTAATGAAGCCACGCCCACTTCCTCTCCAAACTCGTCATTTATTCCATAATCTCCTTTGCTTTGAGCTGATTATTAGTCGTGTAAGAATGAAATAATTGCAGATATAATTACGGGAAATAATAATTATTCATTCCAGGAGAAAAAATGAAGACGGGGGCGCATATTCAAGAGAAAAGAAGTCCACAAAGTTCGATCAGGGCAAACATTGGACACTCTGCCATTGCGGAGATAGGGTGTGTGCAACCCCCTCCCCCCCCCCCCCCCCCCCAATTTTTTTTTTTTTTTATGCCTTCACCCAAGCTATGACACTTACCATACATACCGTTAGCATGGTTAGAGCTGTTAACTCCATCTCTTTCCAGCATCCTCCTAAGTTCCATTTCACTTTCTCCCAATACTTCATCTTTGGAACCTTGTGCCACGATGACATGATCCAACTGAATACCTTCAGAATATGACTCTGAGTTGCATTGCGAGGATAAAATCCATAGCAAAATGACTGTCATAAGTTCGAATGCATCTGTAACAGACATGTCACTTTTCAGATGGACACTAAAAGCGATAACACAACTTCTCCATTATAGGGAGATCTTAGTTTATGTGGTCTCCTAATATCAATAATAATACAATCAAACACGTGGATTTTTCTCCCTGTGCAGCCGCGTCCATGCAAGTTCATTAAACCTGAAACTCAGATGAACACTAAAAAAGCGATAACACAACAATTTTGTTCCATCACAGTATCAGTTTATATTTGTTCTGTTATTAATAACCGAACATGTGGATATTTCTCCCACATCCTCCGGCCGCGCCCAGGCTCCCGAAACCTAAAACAGAAAGCGATTATAACACAATGTCTCCATCACAATGCCGATCCGAACATTAACATGAGGATATTTCTCCCACATCGAGCTCATCTAGCTAGCTAGCTAGCTCAGCTCAGCTCAAGCTCAGAGCGCGAGCACATCTCTAGCCTAGCCGCGCCCTCACACTCGCCAGCAACGCGTACATATTATTTGAGCAATGGTATTGTCTCAAATGCGCTTACCGGCTGTGAAAATTGTATTAACTCGTTTGCGTTTTAAATTGCTAGGCGTGTTAAATACGCCCTCTAAGTGCGTATCAACGCGCTTGTGGATAAAGATTATAACGTGCCCGCCCGGCTACCCCCCCCCCCCCCTCTCTCTCTCTCTCTCTTAATTTGCAATACATGTATATCCAGTAGGCTTAATCATCAAATTTGCGTTGTGTCTATTAACCGTTCTTAACTGGCGAAAGGAAAATAAGAAAATATAATGTATAAGCGTACAATGAGGCATTGAAATTCCCCCGACCTCCCTCCCCATATACCCAAGGGTTGTATTTGGATTTCTGTGCATTGAGTTTTCTTGGTGATTGGAAGGGGGGCTTGTGACTAAGCGGGCTGCCGGGATAGGTTCCCCCCCCCCCCCCCCCTCCCCCGGCTCTTAATTTTCATTTCCACAGGGTATTAAGGAATAGTATTAGGGTAGGATGGGGGTTGCATTTCCGGACACTTAACAAAAATTAGCCTGTCAATTTTGCCGTCAGATTTTACAAAAAACATGCATCAAGTAACACTAAAACCAGTGAATATTTCCAATTCACATGATTTTCAACCTATCCTGTGAAAGATTTGTGAAAGATTTGTGACAATTTGCATGAAAAGTTGTTCGATTTACTGTTTAAAAATGACCTGTCCGGATTAACAAACTGTCCGGAATTATACAACGTCTGGGTATGGTTATAGGCTAGGGATTAGAGTTAGGATTAGGTTTATGATGAATGTTGCTATTGGGAAAGGTATGTATATCCATCACTCTAGCAAGGAAACACCGCCCCTTTCATGGTTTACGGGTAGGGAGATATTTCATTTCATGAATAGATAATAAAAGCTTGAAAGCTTTAAGATCCTCCATACTATGACCTAGGACATGTGCTAACTAACCATGATTCTCGTACATGTCGTAGGGCATAAACGCCTATTTATACTGTGTACGATTGACCCTCTTTTGATTTCGGGAATCCCCCTCGCGGCCCCTCTCAGAAAGGTCCGGGGTGTAGGATCATCGAAGGGAAAACCAATTTCCCCGGGAAAATGAGACCGGGAATGCTACTAACCATCCTAGAGTCGTATGAAGGGAGAGGGTTAGTGAAAATTGACTAGCGAGAATTATGATTTAAGAAATCCCGCACTAATTACCAGACATGGTTTTTCCCCCTTTTTTTGAGATGACCGGATTTTTCTTTTCAAAGGGCTGTCTCGGCATTCCTGGACTTTGCTATGCCATTTTAATTCCTATTTTTTCGTCCACTCCTTCTTCCTCTATTTTCGGTCCGCAATCGAAGGACATCTTTACAATGAGCTAACAAAGTTAAAGAAATGGCGCAAATTTTATCTTCCTTTGAGCATCCCAATTTCATATAGGCTTTTTGAAGAATAGGTTGACTCGAGTCATGCGACTCCGACTCGAGTCGCGAATCGAGTCACTATTTTGTTTACTTGCGACTTGACTTGCTACATGCCCGAATGACCTGCGACTTGACTTGGACTTGCAACAAAATACTTGCGACTTGACTTGTACTTGCGACAAAATAATTGTGACTTGACTTGAAATTTTTCAAGTTACCTACCGTAAACATTTTGATACGTGCAAAAAAAGGCACGTTATTGCGTTATTATCATGCGCAGACCTCCAGAATTTCCAGAATTTTCATCCGATTGCTCTGAAGTTTGGCACAGATGTAAAACTGTTAAAACAAGTCACAATCTACAAATGTGTGTTCATACCTATGTAGGTGAATCATTGTTCCTGATGACAGTGCCCAGGTTGGCCCTATTTGGCCCCTGATTGGGATGACAATTTTGTATTATTTATTTTATTTCCATTTTTTTTTTTCATTTTTTATTTGTTTGTGGGGGGGGGGGCTATGCCGATAATTCACATTTACATATTCTTTAAGGCACACAATTGGATATGATTTAGACCAAACGTGGTAGGAATGAAGTGGATTGAAGGTTCCTCGAATGGTACACCTGCCCAATACCCCCCCCCCCCCCCCCCGAGGGACCCAGGGTCAGGGCCCCCAAAGTCCAAAACTTTATATATTCAAAACACTAATACCCTCATATACATGTATGTAAATAATAAAAAGTTGTTCATTGCAGTTCAGAGGGTGGTCCCATTGGCTCCCAGAGGGGAATGGCACTTGGGGGTGGAGAACTGAGGCTGGGGGAAAATCACAATGTCATCTTTATAAAAATGGATGATCATATTTTAATTTTACTTGGGCAGATCATCTGTATGATTGCACATCGTTTTGGCCCTTGGAGCTTTGTAGGCACCAGTGAGGCTAGTTTTTCAAATGGTTCATGTAGCCTCACTGGTGCCTACAAAGCTCCAAGGGCCAAAACGATGTGCAATTAATGATTTACTCTCTGCATCTCTACAGGCACCACCGAGAGGTTGCATGACTGTATTGCTACTTGGATCACGGTAATGCCAATGCACCCCGGGCTCTTGTTAGTTTCCCCCTGTCCTTGCCTGAATTGTTTTTTAATGGTTTTAAAACTTTTAATCGCCATAGACTGCTCGTTTTTAGGATACTCGAAAAATGACAAAGGAGCACTCGAGATTTTGTAGCTGATGATATTCCATATCCATTTATTAAATCTGAACATTTTTTAATCAAAAAACGAAAAAGACAACAAAGTGTATATGTAAGCTCATAATAATAGCTTTAAGGTACAAAAGAAATGTACATGGTATTTTAAACAGAGTAAGGGATTTACCCATTCAGTCATAAATTTTATCAAAGTGCATTTCTAACTTCCGTAAAATTTACAGAACATGTTTTTATTACTATTTATTAAAGCGTATTTGTACATGATAACGATCAGATACATAAAAACTTTTTTATAGTCTTGTACAATAACAATTATTATAAGAATTACAAAGATCAGAAAATCTAGTTCAAAATAATAATATTATATAGCAATACTAGGAACCTAATTTTACAAAAATATGCAAAAATCTGTTTTCTTGGTTATCGAACCTATGTTTCATCTTTACCAAATTGCATTAAAACAATGTTTCTCATTTGAGCTATAATGACTACTTGACTGTATTACTGTGCTGTGGTAGTTGAATAAAAATAGGTGTACATTGTACAAAACAAACACATACACATTGTACACTGTACACTTGTACAGTATTTTGCGAATGGAATAAAACAATTTTTTAATACAATTTACATACATGTACCTTTTAGGCTGTGATAACTTGTAACGTGACAAAATTTGTTCATACTACTAATGAATGATTACTGAAAATTAACAGGATTCAAGCTATTCAAACATGAATATGACCAGTGACCACCAGTATCAAGATTCATGTTGTTCAGCTCCATATGCATACTAACCAGACATTGTGTGGTAATGATAACTTATATAGTGACTTGACTTGACTTGACTTGACCTGTGATGACTTGTGACTTGACTTGGCAGGGGTTGAAATGACTTGCGACTTGACTTGACTTGCCTTATATGGCCAAAAGACTTGTGACTTGACTTGGACTTGCAACAAATGACTTGAGACTTGACTTGCATACATCTCTGCGAGAAACTAGGCCTTACAAAATGAACAAATTTGTATGCTTTCACGTATTCACAGAGCTAAAGTAAGAATTGATGTGGGTTTTTTTTTTCATTATTTATTATTTTTGTAGGGTGCACAGCTTGCAAGAGGTCAGATTTAATGGTATACTCCCGATTTTTATTGCAAATATGAAAGTTTTCATTTTGTTCCCCTAACACCCAATTGAAAACCATGCCTGTTGTACAATATTGAAGAGTTAACGTTGTGTTATATAAATTTGTATTGGGCTATCTATATTTATATTGTCAGACACAGATTTTTAAAATGATAATATTTATGTTGCCGTAGCTCGTAAGGTTACAAGCATCATAAAGAACTTATAAGCTATAGCGAAATTGTTAACACCTTTTATTGATAAGTAGTTTCAAGTTTATTAGACTGTTACAACACAATGAAATAGGCGTATTCTACCGAGATGTTGAACTTTTAAACTGGCAATTGACAAAAAAAATTGTTATCACACGTCGTAACAAACTTTGATTACATGACTGTAGTGAAAAAAATTCGTTCGTTGAATATGATATAATAATAGTCAGTTCTTGTATAGCATATGTTATTAAAAAATAGTATCTGGATTCGAGTTTACATAGCGTAGCCTGGGTTATTACCACTATCGTTGTCATCACTACCACTACCATCATAACCGCCCCACGCCCACCACCTCCATCATTACTTCCACCCTGACCATCACCACGACCCCACCACAACCACCGCCATCATTACCACATCAACCGTCACCTCTGCACCATCAGAACTACCATCATCACGTACTACCTCCATCGCCACCACCCCATCCCCTCTACCATCATCAAGACCATCACCACTATCACCATCACCACCACACCCATCATCAAAACCACCACCAGCAGAGCCCTAATTACGTTCTACGTGGTTATTATCCTGATTATCAAGACCCAAACTACCATTTACATGGGCATTCCCGTTCTCTCCATGACTGGATGTAGTCACCATCCCTCCATTTCTTTCATCCATCTCCTCAAGTTCAACATCTTTAATATAAACGCCATGAACTTTATCAATCCCGTTGCCATGGTGATTGTTTCCACCAGCATTTCGCCGTTTCTCGTCACCATCTGCGTTGATAACTTTGTCGACGTCCGTTACGCCCCGTTCACCTAATGGCCCAATATCCACTCCACCACTGGACAACTCGCCATCACCGTGACCACGGACGAACAACCGATAGATGACGACTACCAACGCGGAATCGACAAAGATGAAGATGGCATAAAGGGTCGGAAAGAGTAGCATGTCGAAAAACAAATCCGTTCCAGCAAAAGACATGGAAGTCAGCGTGGATGCTAAGACGACGTTCTGTGATCCGGTTTCGAAGGCGATGGCGCGGCACTTTGCGGACGACTGCCGCAGAAGGAAGGCGAATCCGAACCCGATCGCGTATCCGACCACGGGTAAGATGATGGCAGAGACCCACAGACCCCAGGCTGCCTTGTAGAAAGTGGGATTGATTAGGAAGATGATGATGAAGCTAACGATGATCAAGAGGATAATGGCCACTGAACTGATCTGCAACGAAACATAAGAACCCAGTAAGAGAAATGAAATTGAAAACAGAAGGAACAAAGAATTACATTACCCCCGTATGGCGAAGAATAAATTGGAAGGGTTGGAGTCGGTGTGGAATCGATTTAACCGTATGATTGAGGTTACCGTAGAAAATACGAGTGATACCCTATTGTCACACCGGCATGACCGATACCAAACCGACAACAAACCTTTAAAAACTATTTATGTTAAGGAAAACTATGTTAATTGTCATAACAAATTGAAATTGCGCGCAATAAGCACTAATCATTGGTGCTTGTGCAGACGTCTCTGTTAACTTTACGCGGGCACAGCCATCTTTGCGCAATCATTAACCAATGTCCAGTGTCGCCGCACATTGCGCCAGTGGTGCTGCACCCTTGCATATGATATTGCGAAGAAAGATTAATCTAAGATAAATCACACTGTTGTAAAAAAAATATTCACTTAGTACACGGTGCGCTACTATACTATTAATACATGGTTGGGAGTGCGTTGGTGCGATCTGGCAACACAAAGTTTTTATCGTGGTGTACTATACGCACGAGGCGTCACCTGCGGTCACCTGCGTGTTGCCGGATCGCACTAACGCACGAACTCACAACCATGTATTAATAGTTTTATAAAACAGGTTGGCAATATGATTATGCAGTCTATAGAAATGGTTACGAACCCCATAGAAACGCCAAGAGTCGCACAGTATTAATGGAGGCTGCCATTTGCTATCCTGGTTGACATGAAATAAGCGCAGCCAACAAAAGTCATGCGCGGTTCAGTGCGCGCATGTAATCCCTGCGCTTTGGGCCACTTTGGGAAAGGCGCGTTATAAATGCCAGGTTATTATTGCGTTATTATTGCGTTTTAAGTTTGCACGCACCAGAGGTACGCGCAGCTCAGTACCTTTTTTGCCGTGTGTTAGTACTTTTTATACGGTCACGTGGTATTATTTGACCAATCAGGATGGCTACATCGCATTGTCTTTGCGGGATTGCACATGCGCACTGTGTAATGCGCTTGTCGGGCTGCCTACGTCATGATTTGTGTGTTGTAGGAACATAGGCATTCTCGGCAAGACAGCCAAATTTGAACAAAGTATTTTTCATGCAAATAAGTTGTCTGGCCAACATCTATGGAACTTAAGCTCTCTTACATTGAAAACAGAAAATATGGTACATAATTATTATTGATTTTGTTTCCGTCTACTAAAGAGAAAGTTCTTGTTCTACCAGAAAATTAGCAAAACATAAAAAAGCCCCGTGGATAATTCTCTTTGGAAACGAACATTTCCTGCCGTCATTCTTTGCGCCATCGGCAGCGAGCGAGACGCGGCATAGTTGTTCCTTATTAATAATGGTACAATATCTGCGAGCCAATCGCATCCGTTCATCAGGTTCATTGCGCTCCGGAGAGACTAGGGCAGTTGACGTAGGGCGTTGCAGCAATGAAGCTGCATTACAAGGGTGCATCACGACTGGTGACATTAGGTTATTTCCAATAACCTCAATTAAAAATTGGCAAAAAATATACTTTAGACTAGATTAGATTAGATTTATTAAACTCTATCGACCCCCAATCGGGACTATGAGAGTCTCAACAAGAACACATTTACAATAATGAATATGATTATACAAACGAACATATTTACAATAATGAATATGATTATACACTGTACAAATGAACATCTTTACAAAAATGAATATGATTATAGAAATGAACATATTTACAATAATACAAATGAACATTAACAAAAATACAATAAAAATGAGTACAATTGAAATGTATGCATTGTGAATGTGCATGTTTCAAAAGGTTAGTTTAAAACAAATTAACTAACAAACTGACAAGTTTTTATAGAATGATTACAATGTCAAGCGCACTGGTTGTTTTACCACCCTGCCACTTCTAGTTGTTACATCCGCTCTGGTACATGCAACTATATTATTGTCCAGAAGTTTTTCATCAATAAATGATTTAGAGAAGTACAGCATTACTATCCTAATGAATCTAACAATTGTTCTTAAGTGGCATCTTTTAACTACACTAAACAATCTACACATTTGGTAAGAACACGATTAACTTTGTTTATCTACATCTGCACAGTTCAACTTTAGTTAATGGACTTAAAAACCATTGAGCATCCCATTTGGCTTCTCATTCTTTAATTCGTGCGTAACTTTACGAACAGCTTTATGAAACACCCCCTGGCGTTCTAAATTTGTTGCTAACCCAAACTGTAAACAAGGAATTATAATGCCTGATCACATATGTTCGATAACGATAACGAGATTTTTCATGAAAGGTACACCCTAGAGCTGCTCTACATTTAACAGACACGAGCATGTACATGAGGTGTCGTGGTCTAGTGGATATGTCACCGGACTATGAATCACATGGTTCGCGGTTCGAATCCCGCGGCGGCGCTAAAGTCTTTTGGCAAGACGTTAATCTACATTTGCCGCTCTCCACCCAGGTGAAGTAAATGGGTACCCAGTAGGAAGGAATTCCTTGAATGCCTTAGCCCTACATGGCAGCTTGGCTAAAGCCGGGGTAATAATATAATACTTTGTATTAAGCGCAGTAGGGTATATTTGTATAGTAATTCCGCTATATAAATGGACATATAATATAATTATTATATTATCATTGAATAACATGTCGTTATCGAACAAAATAATGTGACCATCCCTTTATACATCAATAATAATATTAATAATAATTAACCATTCTTGTATAGCACATATCATGTTTATAACGTCCCTATATTATGCGCTTCCAAACGGTTTCGATATGATAGGTTTTCCCGGCCAATTTCGCAACTTTGTCAGCCAAATTCATTTTACGAGCATTCAAATTTAAACGATTTTCACCATGCCGTGCTATTTGGCAGTTCAAATTAATCATCTGTGCATTCGAATTCATCTAGGAAGCATTCAAATTCACAATTCAGGCAATCAAATAAATACTCTTTTCATTCAAGTTCTTAGGCCATGCACGTATTTCATAAAACCGTCATTCAACAATTTAGCATCGCATAGTCACGTGATCACGCAACAAACCAGTTCCTGCATTGAAATTCATATTGCAGCACCCAATTTAGCGTGTTGAGCATTCAATTTAAAATTTTCCCCAAACATAATTTGTGATATTTTCCTATTGTCTTGTATTATGTATTTGACATGATATTTGCCAATCAAGATAGGGCCCTATATGTTTTTGGTTATGGCGAATTTTAAAGATCCCATCGTTTAAGCAAATAAAGGGTTATTCATTTTTGTCGCGGGGTCGTGGATGTACATGTATATATAAACATAAAACAACTGTAGGTCGCGAGAGAGAACTTACAAATACAAATATTTTCTTTGTAATTGAGGACACCCTAAATGTTAGAAGACAGGAAGACAAATGAAAGCTCTTATACCGCCATTTCATTCAGGAGATGATAAAGAAAAGGTAACCTCATCTTCTATATAAAGAAGGATTTTAAAAGTTACCCTATACTGAAGGCAAATATCAATAGTTCGATGAGAAAAGAACTTAACGAAATGCTGGTTTTCTGACATTGTGTTGTCTATAGGCTACTCCTTCCTCGGGGGAGATTGTCGCCTAGCTTAGGTGCATGAATTTTCTCGTTCAAAGTATAGGCCTTTATTATTTTCAAATTAACCCTTCAGGTATCTTCCTCAACTTGCGTGGCTTTGGGAAATCTACAGAATACAATCCATCCTTTAAAATTTACAAGTAGCCTTCATAACAATAAGGCCTACTATATTATGGACTCAAGAAGGAAATTAAATTCGAAATCAGCCTTATTCAGGGGAATTTTAAACAAAACAGGGGGTAATAACTTGCGTGTTAAATTGAATGAACATGTTCAGAAGTTGACTGCCATTTGCGAATTTGAATGCCCGAGGTGTCCTTTCGGCAGTTGCCTATGAATCTGAATGATTCTTACATAGTTTTTACGTGCTAATTTGAATGCACGGAAATGAATTTGAATGATACAAAAGCGAAATCCCTTGCGCGAAACGCTAAATTGAATGATATAAAAACGCTTTTGAATGACAGAAGATTCGGTAAACGATGTTTTTGCTAAATTATAAGGGTTTCATTAACTTGACTTCAACAGTACGAAATTGAGCGGGAAAACCTACCCTGGCAATAATGACATGAATGTTATAAAATAATATGGTCTACCATTTTATCTTCTATTACAGAACATTAAGATCTTACGTCTTAAGTCTCGATCACATAATTATGCAGATATTAAATGCCCCGGCAAAGTGTGGAAATTAATTGTAATATCAGTTTTGAAAAAAAATTCAGAAGAGACCCTCATATTTTATGGAAATCAAATGCCCCGGAAACAGTTTTACACTCTTTGGGTAATTCCCAAATAGCAGAATCTTTACGCACTTGGTCTAATTATAGGGAATATGCTACTGTAGAATCATTTAATTGTATATTTTATGAGCCAGGGGCTTGTCAATCATTGTGGTTTAATAAATTAATCCGATCAAAATCTGAAAGGTATTTTTATTATGAAACTTGGTATGATAAGAATGTCTCTGTAATTTCTGATTTATTGAACCCTCCTCTTCCTGGGCATAAACTATTTGAGGAGTTAATTTTGGATTTTGGTATCCCTCAGTCAGATAGGAGAAATTTCAACTTTTTAATGAAACAATTTCCACAGGAATGGTTAGATGATGCACTGTTAGATAATTTAGATGTTCAAGATATTTTGATTACTAATTTAATTGCTACCCAAAAAGTACCTCGTCATGCTTACAAAATATTAAATGTTCAATATCTTCCTGATAAACGATACGAATATTGGAATGACAAAATAACAGTCCCCATACACACTATTTGGGGAAACGTACATAAGGTTAATTTTTAACTGAACCCAGTTGATAGGAAGAATTTTTGTCGTTTTAGATGTTTGATTAATAAGCTTCCAATAGTAACTGGGAGGTATGCAAATGTACCTAGAGGGGATCGACTGTGTGAGTATTGCTCTCTGAACCAAATCGGGGATGAATTTCATTATCTTTTCCAGTGCCCAGTTTTTGATAATTACCGTAAGCAAGCATTATAGAAGTTCTTCTGGAAAAGACCAAATGTATATAAGATGGATTTGTTGTTTAACCATTCCACAAGACCAGTGATTTGGAGACCGGTGAAGTTTTGTAAGAAAATTATTGATTTTTTTGATAAATAGTATAAGCTAGGTACTTATGCGGTGGTGTTCTTAAATATTTTTGGACACATGTAGATAGATGTTTATACTGTTTTCTATTGACTATAAATGTCACGAGAATTAAGCAACCTTTTATGAGCGGGCACAGTGCCTGATGTAAAATTTGATCTGTTTAGCAATAAGGTAGTATGTTCAGCTCCATCTCCTGTATATAATTACCATTTCATATTTTATCACTTCATATATTATATTGTTATTCTTATCTTACTTTGTTAGGCGTATACATTTTTTCTTTATTTGTATCTCTTGCCAGCTTACACCAAAAGTGTAATCTTTATTGTTTGTTTGTACTCGCATACCCCAGGAGGGTGATTGAGTTAATAAACTAAACTAAACTAAACTGGGATATGGATGGAATTATGGGGTGTGAAGAGGAGCGATCAGATAGTGAGAAGAGGTTATGATCATGAAGCTACTTGTAGCTCATTTATTATGATCTGGTAGGTTACACATGTAATGTTAAAATAGTGATGGTCTGATCATGTGGTGATCATGTGCATGTATGGAACACGTGTATTTTTGTGGAGCGTGTCCAGGATTCGGTGGCCCTTGACAGGATATGATATGATTACTTACCTTTCTAACGTAAACGACCCAATTTTCCCGGTAGTAGCGCAGCGCCACACCAAACAGCACGGGGATGACAATGGAGACGAGAGTGATGACGATGTCGGTGTACGGAATGACGGCGCCCTCGTCGGTCCACATTCGGCTGTAAATAAACAGATTGAGCGGCATCATCCCGATGGCAGCCGCAGACGAGACCGTGGTCATGCTCACACTGGAATCAGGAAAAGAGTTGAATAGGGTGTTAGAAAAAGAAATAAGTAAATTGAATGATGATTCATCCTCCAATTTCAACTATTTAAGTTTCAGTTTCGGGCAGCAAGCAGAAAGAATCCTTCCTATTCAAGATCAATGTCTAACTTAATCTAATTATCCAATCCAATCTGGGACCTCTGCTCCAACTACCCCCTCCCCCGACCCCCCCCCCCCCCCCCCCCCCCACCACCACCAAGAAGGAAAAAAGGTATTTATTCATATTTATTGAATTATATTTAATCAGGTTATAGGTACAGAATCTGCATTACATCCTGGTCCTTAATGCGCACTTCTGATTGGCTGATAATAAAGTTGCGTTTGATTTTCCTGAGTTGCGTTCAAACGCAAGTTTTGTGCAACGGGCCCAACAGATAAATAGGTAATACATAAAAATAGAAATAATGAAAATCAATCATGCTTACAGTCAAATATAATAAAATATAAGTTACATTTTTGAAGATCAGTATCTGTACATGTACCTATTATCCAATCCAATCCGGAAATTATGTAGTGCTACAAGTACCCCCTCCTCCTTATTCAACCCCACTTCATCCCCCCAACACTGACAGTATCTGGAGGGAGGTGACGGGGTTCCCAAAATTAGGTTCTTGCAAAAAAAAAACAATTGGAAACAATTCTGACAATCCTGGGTCCTTCTTTGCTTTAATACGATTGTTTCAGGAGAACAAAATGGCATTAGAATATAGAAAGGGATCGAGGAAAGAAAGGGATGCGGGTAGCACGTGCCCCCCACCCCCATCTTCTAAACACCTCACATGCGCCCTTAATATGTGCTCTCCCCTTCGCCCTGTCAGCAATATTAGACCCAAAATGAAGTAACCTGGAAAAAAAACCTTTTCGCTTGCTTGTTAACTCCCCTGCCAAATAGCCCTGGCTCTGTCTCTGGACACTCACCTTAGGCTGACGTCACCATCGGTCCAATACGTGAAGATATTGGATAATGTTCCACCGGGACAGCAGCCCAGGATGAGGAGGGCCAGAGCCCCCGCCGTCTCGAGTTGAAGGGCCAGGGCGAGGCAGAAGGAAATGAGTGGCATCAACACGAACTGAGATACCATCCCAATCGTGAACCCAACGGGGCGACGAAACTTGGAGAGAGGAGAAAGGATGATATATTTATGGGGGTTATTTTTATTTCTAGGAACACAAGAGAGTATCAGGGTTAAAAGAATAATTTTATTAAAAGAGGTACAATGAAGAAAAAAATAAAAAGTTGATCACCAAGAGAAAACAAATTCCCGTATAAGGCTCTCCTGGTTAGCTTATGGCAGAAATACATAAACAATAAATCTTTTATTATACAGAGAGACAGAAAAAGTATGAAGATTATTAATATAATAAAGCTGCAACTGCAGGTCGTAAGAGAGTGAGTGCTATGGAGCACCGTTTGAAAACAGTTAATCATTTACTGGTGAGCCCAGCTTTCGCCGAGCTAGTAGCTACCATGGTAAGGTGGTCAAGCATTTGATGATTGTCTTCCTATACCGGGTACCCAATTACATCACCTGTTGCACAAAACTCCCAACTTCTTAAAATCAAACGCAAGTCCTTAATGCGCACTTCCGATTGGCTGAAAATAAAGTTGCGTTTGATGTTCCTGAGATGGAGAGTGGCAAATGGAGATAATAATAAATGTCTTGCTAAAGGGCGTTAATGCCATGGCAGAGATTGGAACCACGTACCTTGTGATCCACAGTCTGCGGACTTATCACCTAGACCACGACATCTCTACAAGTGTGATTTTTTTTAAATCAATAATCTAGCATAAAAACCACCTACTGATTCTTTAACGTCGTTGAGGTCTATCGTACATCCCATCATAATCATGATGATAACAAGAGATGTTGTTGAGGACGTCCTGTTGATGGTCGTCAGAATTTCCAAACGACGGTTTGGGCCGACTATCGTTCCATTTGTTACCGTGGAAACAACTGACGAAAACACCGTCTGATATTCATCTACTGCCTCCGTAACCGTTGACTCCATTATCCTGCTTTCTCCCTTTTTGGATTTTAAATCACTTTGAATTTAGTTAGATATTTGATATTATCGAATATTGCTTTAGGTCTGCCGCCTGCGTTTTCATACCACTCTTGTAAAGTTGCAAATGACTCGTGAAGCTCAAATTCACGACCAACACTGATAAAGCAAACATTATAAGTAACAATAAAAATACATCATAATATTCTTTGAAGGTGCTTTTCAAATTTACTAAAGCAAAGCTTTATTGACTCCGCATTGTCGCCTTTTTATTTGTTCTGACCAGGGGCCACTGGCGTGGACAGGGGGGCACAGGGGAGGGGCCATGGCCCTCCCTATTCAGCAACTGAAAAATTCTTTGTTACGAGCCAATATCTTTCTCTCAAATTTGCTAAATGTCAGAGCTTCCCCCAACTCCCTACACCACCCCGTGTTACATGCGGTGTAGTATTGCGTCCAAATAACCGAAAAGAAGTCAGGGCGTCGAACTATAACTTTCCGCCTAAAAAAATTGTTTGCTACGAGCCGTTTATCTTTCTCTTAAATTTGCTAAAACGTCAGAGCTTTCGCGCTTCGCGTGGGAAGGGGGGAACCCCCCCCCCCCCCCCCCCTCCCTGAACCCACTCCTGTTACATACAGTGCAGTATTGCGTCCAAATAACTGAAAAGCAGCCGGGGCGTCGAACGAACTTTCCGCCTAAAAAAAGTGTTACGATCCGTCATCTTTTGCTGTAAAACGAAAGAGCTTTCGCGCTTCGCGCTGGAGGGGGGGGGGGGGACCTCCCCCTCACTGCACCCACACTGTTAAATACAGTGCAATATGGCGTCGAGCTATAACTTTCAGACTAAAAAATGTTTGCTACAACCCGTACTCTTTCTTCGCGCGGGAAGGGGGAAACTCCCCCTCCCTGCACCAACCTCTGTTACATAAAGTGCAGTGTTGCGTCCAAATAACTGAAAAGCAGTCAGGGCGTCAAAATATAACTTTCCGCCCGAAAAAATTGTTTACTACGAGCCGTTTATCTTTCTCTTAAATTTACTTAAACGTCAGAGCTTTTGCGCGGGAAAGGGAACCCCCCCCCCCCCCCCCTCCCTGCACCCACCCCTGTTACATAATTATACAGTGCAGTTTTGCGTCCAAAATAACTGAAAAGCAGCAAGGGCGTCGAACTAACATTCCGCCTTAAAAAAGGTGCTAAAACGTCAGAGCTTTGTGCTTCGCGCTGGAGGGGGAAAACTCCCCCACCCCCCTCCTTGCACCCAACCCTGTTACATACAGTGCAGTATTGCGTCCAAATAACTGGAAAGCAGTCAGGGCGTCGAACTATAACTTTCCGCCTAAAAAAATTGTTTGCTACGAGCCGTTTATCTTTCTCTTAAATTTGCTAAAACGTCAGAGCTTTCGCGCTTCGCGTGGGAAGGGGGGAACCCCCCCCCCCCCCCCCCCCCTGAACCCACTCCTGTTACATACAGTGCAGTATTGCGTCCAAATAACTGAAAAGCAGCCGGGGCGTCGAACGAACTTTCCGCCTAAAAAAGTGTTACGATCCGTCATCTTTTGCTGTAAAACGAAAGAGCTTTCGCGCTTCGCGCTGGAGGGGGGGGACCTCCCCCTCACTGCACCCACACTGTTAAATACAGTGCAATATGGCGTCGAGCTATAACTTTCAGACTAAAAAATGTTTGCTACAACCCGTACTCTTTCTTCGCGCGGGAAGGGGGAAACTCCCCCTCCCTGCACCAACCTCTGTTACATAAAGTGCAGTGTTGCGTCCAAATAACTGAAAAGCAGTCAGGGCGTCAAAATATAACTTTCCGCCCGAAAAAATTGTTTACTACGAGCCGTTTATCTTTCTCTTAAATTTACTTAAACGTCAGAGCTTTTGCGCGGGAAAGGGAACCCCCCCCCCCCCCCCCCCCCCCTCCCTGCACCCACCCCTGTTACATAATTATACAGTGCAGTTTTGCGTCCAAAATAACTGAAAAGCAGCAAGGGCGTCGAACTAACATTCCGCCTTAAAAAAGGTGCTAAAACGTCAGAGCTTTGTGCTTCGCGCTGGAGGGGGAAAAACTCCCCCACCCCCCTCCTTGCACCCAACCCTGTTACATACAGTGCAGTATTGCGTCCAAATAACTGGAAAGCAGTCAGGGCGTCGAACTATAACTTTCCGCCTAAAAAAATTGTTTGCTACGAGCCGTTTATCTTTCTCTTAAATTTGCTAAAACGTCAGAGCTTTCGCGCTTCGCGTGGGAAGGGGGGGAACCCCCCCCCCCCCCTCCCTGAACCCACTCCTGTTACATACAGTGCAGTATTGCGTCCAAATAACTGAAAAGCAGCCGGGGCGTCGAACGAACTTTCCGCCTAAAAAAGTGTTACGATCCGTCATCTTTTGCTGTAAAACGAAAGAGCTTTCGCGCTTCGCGCTGGAGGGGGGGGGGGGGGACCTCCCCCTCACTGCACCCACACTATTAAATACAGTGCAATATGGCGTCGAGCTATAACTTTCAGACTAAAAAATGTTTGCTACAACCCGTACTCTTTCTTCGCGCGGGAAGGGGGAAACTCCCCCTCCCTGCACCAACCTCTGTTACATAAAGTGCAGTGTTGCGTCCAAATAACTGAAAAGCAGTCAGGGCGTCAAAATATAACTTTCCGCCCGAAAAAATTGTTTACTACGAGCCGTTTATCTTTCTCTTAAATTTACTTAAACGTCAGAGCTTTTGCGCGGGAAAGGGAACCCCCCCCCCCCCCCTCCCTGCACCCACCCCTGTTACATAATTATACAGTGCAGTTTTGCGTCCAAAATAACTGAAAAGCAGCAAGGGCGTCGAACTAACATTCCGCCTTAAAAAAGGTGCTAAAACGTCAGAGCTTTGTGCTTCGCGCTGGAGGGGGAAAACTCCCCCACCCCCCTCCTTGCACCCAACCCTGTTACATACAGTGCAGTATTGCGTCCAAATAACTGGAAAGCAGTCAGGGCGTCGAACTATAACTTTCCGCCTAAAAAAGATTGTGTGCTACGAGCCGTTTATCTTTCTCCCAAATTTGCTAAAACGTCAGAGCTTTCGCGCTTCGCGCGGGAAGGGGAAACCCACCCCCCCCCCTCCTCCCTGAACCCACTCCTGTTACATACAGTTCAGTATTGCGTCCAAATAACTGAAAAGCAGCCAGGGCGTCGAACTAACTTTCCGCCTAAAAAAAAAGTGTTACGAGCCGTTATCTTTCTCTCAAATTTGCTGTAAAACGTTTCGCGCTTCGCGCGGGAGGGTGGGGGAACTCCCCCTCCCTGCACCCACACTGTTACATACAGCATACATACAATCTTGCGTCCAAGTAATTTAAAAGCAGTCGGGGTGTCGAACTATAACTTTCCGACAAAAAATATGTTTGCTACAACCGGTAATCTTTCTCTCAAATTTGCTAAAACGTCAGAGCTTAAACTCCCCCTCCCTGCACCCATCCCTGTTACAGTGCAGTATTACGTCCAAATACGTGAAAAGCAGTCCGGACGTCGATATAACTTTCCGCCTAAAAAAAAGGTGCTACGAGCCGTTATCTTTCTCTCAAATTTGCTATAAAACGTCAGAGCTTTAAACTTCCCCCTCCCTGCACCCTCCCCCTGGGGAGCACGCTTTGTGTGCTCATCACCAATTTCGCACTCTTCGCGTGCTCACAACCGCCCCCTAAAATTAAATCCTGGCTATGCGGTTAGATCCTTCACATCTGCCCCCCCCCCCCCCCCCCACCGAAAAATCCTGGCTACACATGTGCCAGGGGCGGCTCCAGGATTTTCCAAAAGAGGGGCCACAGTGCAGTATAAGTACTCAATAAAGGGGGCAAACAAAATTATTGTGTACTTAACCCTAAAAGGGCCGGGGGTGGAATCCACCCCCCCCCCCCCTCCTCGACGTTTCTCGCGATATGTCCGCAACGCGCAAAGCAGTCACCGCGGCGTTTCAAGACTTTTTTCTTTCGAATCTCACGCATCTTTTGAGACCAAATTCGCGATGTCCGGGCATGCGGTTCCGAAGTTACGCAACATTTCATACTTGCACGTCAGACCAAAAATTGCTCAAAAACGTGATTTCATGTATAATTTCAATACAAAATGTGTTTTCAGCCAAAATTTAGAAATCTATGAATATGTTTACATTTTGCAGGAGAGGCTGTTTATGTTCGCTAAAGTGTCCCTGACATATTTCATCCAAAAAACAATAAAAAACAAAAGGTAAAAAAAAACAAAGAAATACATAAGAAATTTTAAATACAATAAAATACATAAGAAATCAATTTTGATTCCGAATTTTTTTCAAGTATATTTGCTAAGAATACTGGAAAGAGTGTCTAGACCAAAAATTAGCATATTTTGGGAATTTATTTAATGATTTAGAGCAAAATTTTTATTTCATGCATAAACTTGCATAATTAATTAATGTGAACATTTTTCGCAGCATTTAACTATATAGTTTTGTAGATTACGTTGTGGACGACGTGCGTGTCGATTTTCGGATTCCACCCCCCTCCCCCGGCTGTGGCATAGCCAAAATATCCCGGCCTTTTTAGGGTTAAGGTATGCCAGTTGGGTTTCAAAAGGGCGAGGGGGAGCACGAGCCAGTTTTCCCCCGATGTAGATCCGCCACTGGTTCTGACCACCATGTCCAAACAATAAAAGGTATTCATAAAAATTGCATAGCACTTGATTTTCTAGTCTTTGGCTTGCATTTTCAATAATGTCAATGGGTAGAATACATCGGGGGCATCTCGTTTTTCCGAAGGTTCGTTTTTCCGAAGGTTCGTATTTCCGAAGGTTCGTATTTCCGAAACACTAATTTCCCATGCCTGGGGGTTCATAATTCCGAAAATGAAAAAGGGTTCGTAATTCCGAACATTTGTTGCATTATTCCGAAGGTTCGTTATTCCGAAGGTTCGTTTATCCGAAGGTTCGTTTATCCGAAGGTTCATAATTCCGAAAATGAAATAGGGTTCATATTTCCGAAGGTTCGTATTTCCGAAAATGAAAAAGGGTTCATAATTCCGAAGGTTCGTCTTTCCGAAAATGAATAAGGGTTCGTATTTCCGAAAATGAAAAAGGGTTCGTATTTCCGAAAATAAAATAAGGTTCGTATTTCCGAAAATGAAATAGGGTTCGTATTTCCGAAAATGAAATAAGGTTCGTATTTCCGAAAATGAAATAGGGTTCGTATTTCCGAAAAATGAAATAGGGTTCATAATTCCTGGTAAAAAAAGGCGAATTCATCAGTAGCAGAGGTGTAGCAACGGGGGGGGGGGGAGGGCACGCCCCACCCATCCCTCATCGGATGGCGAAAAAATAAGAAAAAAAGAAAGAAAATGGAATAGGAAAGAAGACGGTTGGACCCCTTCCGGCAACCCCCCCCCCCCAACCCTCTTCCACCAGCGGCGTCTTAGATTAGCTTTATAAGATTATTCCAAAAGACTTGTGCCTCCAATGGTGCCAGTGCTCCCACAATGGCTAGACTCTAGCTACGCCACTGTTAAAGGGAAAATTTAGGGTAACGATAGGATATTATGGTTTTAATTGCCATCTTCAAAAAGCGGATCTCTTTTCGACGAAAAGCACCTCCCCCACCCCCGCAATGAATAAAAAAATGAAATAGAGACACAAAACTGGGAAGGTTTATAAAAGAGGAGAGGAGAAGAGAAAAGAGACGAAAATAAGAGGACGAGATTAGAAAAATCGAATAAGTGTTTATGTGTGTGTGTGTGTGTGTGAGGGTGTGTGTGTGCGTGTGTGGAGGTGTCGTAGTCGAACGGTTTACAGCGCTTGACTGGAAACGCGAAGGTTGGGGGTTTGATCCCTGTTACGGTACCTATGGCCTTTTTGTTGTAAAAAATATAGCAACTTTCCTTTTTTATTATTTACGAGCGCGCGAGGCTAGCGACCAAAAATAATTGTGCCTTTCCGTTGTGAAAAATCATAAAAATAACATATTTCGGCATATAATGACTGGAATATGAGGATATTCGGGCACCTCACTCCCTGAATATGAGGTGTGAGTTGCCGGAATATCTGCACTTTCAAAATCCGGGGGAGGGGGTTGGCTGCAGCAGCCCCCCTTCTCGTACGCCTATGCCTAGGCCTATGTTAAGTACACAGTTGCGATTGATTTTAAATTGCGATTGTTTCAAATAAATCGCTTCAACTCCTTATAAGGCGGGGCACTGGTTGATTTTTTTACGATGAGGATTGTTTTACTCTCAATGTCTTTTAGTGTTTTGTAATTCGTTATGCTTGTAAAAGTTATTTCAAACTTCAGGTCAGCGGTTGTAACTGTTAAAAACGCAGACTGTGCAGTAAAATGAAGCAACTCATTAGAATCTGTACAAATTTATTATGCTGTAAGCAGCTGTATAAAATGAAAGATTTTCATCCATGTTTAGAAATTATGGTATTTTGGCAAAGTTAAAGAACATGTTCAATGATTTTAATCTATTTATGCGGCATAGATAGTTAGGATTATTCCCTGTATGATAATTATTTTAGCCCGACTGAAAGAAAACTTAACATTTTGATCCACTATTCTTCAAATTTGGTTGTATGTTGCTTTTAATCATTATCATTATATTCAATTAGCGATTGCACCTGACCTATATACTTACACATAATATGCCAGTATAAAGAGTTATTTTTATTCTTCAGATGCGGTGTGCTACATAGCAGTGGCTTTAACATTTTTTTTTTTGTTGCTCACTTGTTATCTTTCTTTTCTTGAATTTGGTTTTCTTAAGAAGTAGCTGCTGCACGGCTTTTGTAAAGTTCTGTTGGAATTGTAAAGTGTTTGAAAACTATCTGCGTCATAGATCATTTCAGATATGCGGCAAACAAAATGCTGTAAAGTTGTGTAAGCAAGGTCATTACTTACAGCATACTATGCTGCATTTCATTCATTTACCTCTACAATTTAAGATTTTAATCTGTTTTAAGAAATGTTAATACTTTTGCAAGGTTATAAAACATGCTCAATGATTTCAGTCTGCCCTGCTGCATAAATTGTTTAAGATATTTTGCATTATAGTTTGGTTTTACTTTTGTTTCCTTTTATGATAATCATATCAGCCTGATGATAAGACTCCTTCTTTAACTTGTTACGATCCATCTTTCTTCGGCTTTGGTTGTTTATGGTATCTATTCATTTATTTATTATTATTACTAGTATTATTTGTATTATTATTATTGTTATTATTATTATAATTATCATTATTATTAGTAGTAGTATTATCTGTTTTATCATTTTTATTTTTATTACTAATATTATCAGTATTATAATTTTTATTATTGATAATATTATTGTTTTTAATTTGTAAACAAATCTTTCGGCATATTACTCCCAGTGTTAAAGATCGTATGCTCGATCTGTAATGAAAAACACAAGTCAGAAAAAAATTGGAACCAGCGGGATTCGAACCTGTCATCTACTGCTTGCCGGGCAGCGACTTAACCACCAGGCTATTCTGGTTCACGGCCAAGTCACGACGAACTAGAATCAAATACCCAAGATCCTCTTCTTTCTGACTCATTAATATTCAAACGGTCCGCCGTAGACAATGGTTAGTAAACGAAGAAGCTTGACTGGGGAGGAATTTTTAATTTGTAAACAAATCTTTCGGCATTCTGACTTGTGTTTTTCATTACAGATCGAGCATACGATCTTTAACACTGGGAGTAATATGCCGAAAGATTTGTTTACAAATTAAAAATTCCTCCCCAGTCAAGCTTCTTCGTTTATTATTGTTGTTGTTGTTATTATTATTATTACAATTGTTATTATGAAGTGGACTACCCAGAATTACGATGACGATGTCATTTTGGATGGAGTTATGCGACCAGACTTAGATATTGCACCGGTTACTCTACTATTGCTTCTTTTATTTCCCTTGTCATGATCGTATAATTGGCCTATAGCCTATACGTATCAATAATATGCTTGTTATAATAATGTTGTGCTACTTGCCAGGCTATTTATTAAACATAGAAGTGACTCCTTTATGAACTCTCTGTAATATTATGTTGTTGTTTTTATTGCTGTTGTTGTTTTGGGGACCGGAGGGGAGGGCTTGTAGAGTCATCTACAGAGCCATATTACAGACTTCGGCCAACTCGGTTTATTTGGGCACAACATGGCGTATATTCCTTTGTTTAGTGCTTGCCTAACAAAGCAACAAGCGCCATATTGCTACCTACATGGAGCCGAGTTGGCCAAACTCTGTAATAGATGGCTCTGAGGGCTAGGGATGCAGGACGCCCCCACCTTATTTTTAGTATTACATCTTACATGTCTTAAAGATAATAAAGTGTCAATGTTTGGCTCGCTGGAATCCAGCAGCGTGGTGCCCGAACATCCTTTTATTTTGGGAAGCGAGATGGTCGGCTATCCTTATCTGTGGGCGGGAAGGTACTCAAAATGTTATCGTTGTTGGATTATCTGGTAACAAAATCATTATTCTATAGACAATATCTCCTTTTTTTTACTTGCTCACTAGCGCGTAAGATTTAGAAACGGAATAGTTTGGGACAGGGAACGCCCTTCATTAGGGCGAGTGAAGTGCCCAAATATTCCATATTCGGCAGCAGGGTTAAGTAATATTATTCATGGCTCATTATTACATGTTCTATATTTGTCTTTTGATGGCGAAATTGCATTTCCATTACAATAAAAAAAATGGTTTTATGTTTTTTTCTAACTCGCTTCGCTCGCTTGCAAATTGTAGAAACGGGGAGTATGATATTCTGCCAAGAGGCATCAGCTCCCCCTTTCAAAAACATTACGTGGCCATTTTCTGCTTGTAAAGATCTACTTGGAACTTTGGTGTGTCTCATTTTCCAAAGCGGTATATACATTATATAAATAACTTCAAGCCAATTTCGTTGTAGCAAATTTAATCCGGAATCCGATCATTCACTTTCTTCAATACATCAGTATGTATTTTAATCACCGAAGTAATATCATTTTATGAGAAATGAAACATGTATTCCTGAGGCGCTCGCTCTCTACGCTCGCTCACAAATATTGGTTATTATAATAGGAACAATGATAATAATGATAATAATATTAATAATAATAACAATAATGATGATAATAATAATAATACTTATAATAATAATAATAATGATAATAATAATGATAATATTGATAGGAATTACGATAATATAATGGCTTTTTCTCTGGATTTTATTATAATTGTTATCATCATTGTTATGATTACTGAGTACGAAATGAATATCTTTACACTTGGCCGTCTTTCCCCTCCTCCCTATCCGAAATACGGATTGACGCCGTATTCTCTGAATTTACAACCTTTTTTCATTTTCGGAAATACGAACCCTTTTTCATTTTCGGAAATACGAACCCTTTTTCATTTTCGGAAATACGAACCCTATTTCATTTTCGGAAATACGAACCCTTTTTCATTTTCGGAAATACGAACCCTTTTTCATTTTCGGAAATACGAACCTCATTTCATTTTCGGAAATACGAACCTTCGGAATTATGAACCCTATTTCATTTTCGGAAAAAAGAACCTTCGGAAAAACGAACCTTCGGAAAAACGAACCTTCGGAGTAACGAACCTTCGGAATAACGAACCTTCGGAATTATGAACCTTCGGAAAAACGAACCTTCGGAAATACGAACCTTCGGAAAAACGACATGTAACCAATACATCAAAATAGCAACTGCTTAGATTACAAGTAAAGGGTTATCAAATTGAAGCTACTGATTGGGCTGTTGTTAAGCCAGGCATGCATGTGAACTGGCAGCTGATATTGTTTGAAAGTTTAAAAAAGTTTAAAATCAGTCTCCCTCTCTTCTTTTAACTCTATCATTCTATTTCACTTTAACTCATTCTTTCACGCTTTCATTGTCCGCAGATCTAATTCTTCCCTCTTGCATCACATTTTATTTATTATCTATTTTATCATTCTATAAGAGGGAGTACTGAAGAGCAGCGAGATCTCGCTGCTCTTCAGTGATCCCCTCGTAAACGCTTAATTTACATATACTGAACTTAAGCAGTAAATATTACTGCTGAAGAACAGCACAAAAGAAAACAAAAAAAATACCTCAAGTCTCAGACATAAATTTACATAAATATAAATACACATGAATGTAGAAATTTTATATTCCAGAAATACATGTATATATAAAATCATATGTAAAATTCAAGGTGAAAAAGGAGTGATTGATCTGTCGGCGACGAAACTTGGAGAAAGCAAAAAGGATGATGATATATTTATCGGGGCTATTTTTATTTCTAGGAACACAAGAGAGTATCAGGGTTAAAAGAATATTTTTTTAAGAGGTACAATGAAGATAAAAATAAAAAGTTGTTCACCAAAAAAAAACAAAAATTCCCATATAAGGCTCTCCTGGATAGGTGATGGCAGAAATACATAAACAACTAGAGCACTTGGAGGGGGGACCAGTCCGAGTACATGTATCCCCGAACCCGTCACCCATCCCCCATTTGAATCAATGTTGTGACTAAAATGGATCAAGTGACTGAAATGGATAAAGTGGCAATTTGGGACCTCGGGTATCACTGCTGACAAATTTGACCTTTTTGTAATTTTTTAGTTGTTTTGAAATTTGAAGGTGATCCGACAGAAACTGCTGCCGGTAGAGCGCTCACAAGAAAGTCTTTACCATTTCTTTAAAAAATTTGGTTACCATGGCAACCATGACTCCGCCCACACCAAAAACAATAGGCGTCTTCATCTTACCATAATGCACCTCCATGCGAAATTTGAAGGTGATCCGACAAAAACTGCAGCCAGTAGAGGGCTCACAAGAAAATCTCTGCGGCGGACGCGGGGCGACGATGCCAAATCCATAGTATCCCCGAACACTAGTTCGGGGGATACAATAAATCTTTTATTATACAAAGAGACAGAAAAAGCATGAAGATTATTAATATAACTAGGAATGTCCATTGCCGCGCAATGCGAATGTATCCCCCGGCACTGGCACCGCTTCGAAGGAGGGACAAAGAACTCCCCTCCCTCAAACAAAATGATGGCATAGAGATTGCCGCCAGTGGTCCGGACTATTGTCAACACTAGGAGCAGCATCACCAAAACAATGTGTGTAGATTAGAGTATAATGCATCTCTATAGAAAATTCGAAAGAAATCTGTCAAGAAATGAGACCTGCAGAACGCACACAAGATATCCACTAAAATATGACCTTTGACCCTATAAAGGACGGAACAACATTTTTATTCCTAATCTATTTCATTATTTTATATGAGGGAGTACTGAAGAACAGCGAGATCTCGCCGCTCTTCGGCAATCCCCTCATAAACACTTCATTTACATATAATGAACCTAAGCAGTAAATATTGCTGCTGAAGAACTGGGGAGCATTTCATCAAGCGTTTTGTCAGTGATTTTTACCGACAACTGTTATAAGCTACTGAAATCCTTGCGTCTGATTGGCTGAGAGCAAATTTGTCAGTAAAAATCACTGACAAAACGCTTGATGAAACGCCCCCCAGAAGAAAACAAAAATATATCAGTCTCACACAAAATTTGAGTATCACCGATAGCTTTTTATATATTTGTATTTACTACTGAAATGAAACAAATATTTACATAATGACATAAATATATACAAATAAATGTACAAATTTTATATCCAGAAATATATAATCATATGTAAAATTCAAGGTGAAAAAGTGGTGATTGGTTTGTCGGATATATAGATTTCAAAGAAAAAAATATACTGCTTTAGATTGAAATATCTCATCTACTTACGAAGTCAATGAAGGTGTTTAACTGATTTGACAATGTATTGTTCAATTTTAAGTTACTGTGCCAAGGCGTTTAGCTCTCTTCAAAATTGTACCAAAATGTGATTAATGCTTGCTTTTCAAATGTCCCCAATTCAATGACCATATATTATTTTACAAAATATAGTGTAAGAAACTTGTAGGAAATTTATTATTACTTTACCCAAATTGAAAAGTACATCTAATTTATTTTGTGACTATTATTTTTTGGTTTCTCATCTGTTTATTATTGTTTAATGTTGAAATAAGGTAATGTATTTTTTACAAATTTTTCTCTGAAAATTTCTACGGTAGCATATTGGAATGCTTGATTTATGCTCAAAATTTCGATGTACATTTACCACCATTATACCTTCCCTCTGGTCAAGCAATTGGTGAATGAAAATGACAAGTTTATCTGTCACATATATGTGACATTAGCACTGAAAGAGTTAACAAGATTTGAGTGGTTTAAAAATTTATTGAATTAAACTGCTTTCCTAGTCCTAAAATATGACTACCATAACACTGCATATACATGTATAAGGGAACCTCCTTATAAGAAACTCCTTGGGACCAAGGAAATGTCCTTGTTATATTGACACCTTGTTATATCAGGACTAAAAATACAATAAAATACAAAGGAGTGAGACCAGGGGAGCATTTCATGAAAGGAAGTTGTCAGGTATTTTATCTGACAACTGTTATAAGCTACTGAAATCCTTGCATCTGATTGGCTGAGAGCAAATTTGTCAGATAAAATAATCTGACAAGTCCTTTCATGAAACGCCCCCAAGAAAATTACCTTGTTATAACGTGAGTTTATTATAACAGTGTTCTTTATAACGAGGTTCCACTCTATATCAAAACATATTAAGAAGTTCATACTACATATTCTCTTTTCATCTTTTGACCTAAAAGCTTCCGAAGTATGAACACTGCTCATTTAGGCAACTGCGGCATAATTAAGATATATAATCTATTACCACATTAACCACACGCACAGTGTACTTTATAAGTTGAATGAATACCTGAAAAATTTCAAATTTCTGCCCACTAAAGCATGAAAATAAATCAACAAATCAGTCGCAAGTCATTCTTTGGTCGTTATATGATTTGATCAGGTAGATTTACATTGATTTAGCAGATTGGTAGTCAATATCAAGTTAGATGTTACAGATCTTAATTACACTGCCAAATTCAATTATGTTGGACAAATACAGCCTCCATGTAATCAACATTTATTATATCGATTTCATATACTTACATCGCAAAAGAAGTCCTTTATGCATAAAAAAAAAACTGTCAGTCTAATACAGTAAAACACTAATGGCTCCGAACCCGGGCAAGTCACACAAACCATGTGATCTTCATTGATTTGTTGCCAATTGTGCCTTTTCTAAGATAGGAAAGCTTAAAATTATACTTGATATTTCCATTCATGACTATTTGTAATCTACATGCAAATCAGAAAAGCTTTTCATTTTTAATTTTTACTTATTTCTTATTCTATAGTTTTTTTTAATTTCTCGTCAAATTGTACAGTGTGAAGTGATATATAGGCAGAATTTGCTTACAGCATACAGAGGTTAATTTGCATGTTTCAATGCTATATCAGGGATTAAATATGACAGATATTCAGAGGCAAGATATTCATTTCAGTAGATAATTTCCATTATAACAGCAAGATATCTATCTATTTAGACTATATGAGAGATTTTAGAATGCGGTACCTAATACTGAGCTTCATACAACGCATTTCAAGGGAACTTTATCCAGGCAAGGTCCTCACTAGTACATAACACACATTGGTGCTCATCCTTTCTGATAAGTAAACCAACAAGAGTAAATTGTCATTCTGTACTTTCAATCGAAGCCTGCAAAGAAGCTTTGGTCCTCCCAAAACACTCCCCCCCCCCCCCAAAAAAAAAAACAAAACAAAACAAAACAAAACAAAAAAACAAGCACACCTTTGGATGCTGAAAGTCACTAAACTGAATTTTTAACAAGAGCACATGTCTGGATCTACATGTACATGTACATGTACATGTGGTAGCTGACATCAATAAACATGTACATAGAGCCTTACACCACAAAGGCCGGACATTGTCACATCCATTCACCAGTATGTCAGGTACATGTGTCAAACATACATGCTTACAACCTCAAGGACAATGAATCCTCATTATGATGGACAGAATTAATGCACTCAGAAGTTAATACATGTTATACATCCTATAAAATATGCGATATGGCAATGAATTACGATCACATACATGTAGATGCTGCCTTTTAGTACTGACTCTACTGTCGGTAGCCAAGTCTTTCTTCCCTCAAGCATATGTTATTGTGCATACCACATCAGTTAGGTTTTTTTCAGAGATTAAATGCTAGCTATAAAGCTAGGGCTTTGAAACTATATAACTCAATGTTTTCTTTCTAGGAGTATCTATAAGCTATGGTGGTATATTGACTTGAATACCAAACTGTTGACCAAGGTTTCTCAGCTCCTCTTCATATTGCACATTCCTTTGTACGACCTCCCGGTAGTTGAACTTTAGATCTTCTATCTCCTCGAAGAAAGACGGGTCGAATTGCTCCAGCTCTTTCCGCAGCTACAAGTCAAACCAAGAAGAATAAAAATCATTTTCAAACATGAATCTCCTTTCTATCAAACTCTCAAACCTAATACAGGAAATTATTTTCTATGCAAAAGCAAAAGCTCAACAATTCATATTATTCTGTAAACATGACATTCAAATAAAAATCTATATGTAAGCTATCTGTTGCACTGTGTAACTGGCAATGAATCACTATGAACATGGCGAACAAAGAAGCGGACAAAATATACAGCTCCTCATTGTACCTTCCACAATTGCCCTGGTAGACAAAAGAACATCCCTTCATTGCTATTTGTAAAAATATGTAGAACAGGGGAGCGTTTCATCAAGCGTTTTGTCAGTGATTTTTACTGACAAATTTGCTCTCAGCCAATCAGTTGCAAGGATTTCAGTAGCTTATAACAGTTGTCGGTAAAAATCACTGACAAAACGCTTGATGAAACGCTCTCCAGGTGTCACATGCATATTCACCTGTTCTACTTATTTTACATCATAGCAATGAAGGGATGTTCTATTGTCTACCAGAACAACTGTGGAGTGTACAATGAGGAGCTGTATAGTTTGTCCGCTCCCTTTGTCATCGTGTTCATAGTGAATGTAAAGGATCTCCATTATGGAAGTAGAGTAGAGAGCTTATAACACAAAATGAATTTCTTCTTTTTGCATGTTTCACCTACACGTATTTATATGTCTGTTTTTCTACCCCACTCTCCCCCATACCCCTTTTCTCTTTCTCTTTCTCTCAATAAAAATAGATAATTCCATCATATGTTCTCACCTTGCCATTCTCTTTGCGGAGCCGCTCCTTGTCCAGCTCCATGGTCTGTAGCTCTATGCGGATCCTCACGTTCTCCTCCATCACAGAATTATAATTATGAAGCCTCTCGACCAACTCGTCATCCTGAAACCAAAACCAAATAAAAAGAATTATCAATCCAATCAAATACAATCAAGCAAGTTTTTGGTATAGCGCTTTTTCCTTCCAGTTAAAAAGTGCTTCAGAATTTGCTCCACAAAGTAGTAGAAGGGATGCTTAAACAATGATAATAATATTCCGCTTTTATATAGCACCTAATACATCGGCGATGTCTCTAAGCGCTTTACAGATATATTATTACCCCGGTCATCGGATTCTGGCATGCCCGCACACAATGATAAAAGCACTTTAAAAAAAAAACAGTTGAGCCACATACATAAATAAAAATCCATGTTCTCTAAGAAGATATTTAGGCATTCCAACAAAATTTGAAATGATCCACAGATGCAGCAGGTTTCAGGGTGGTGGGTAGCCTATCCGCCAACCTTGTACATGTACAAGGAAAAATATTTCAACGCTGGTAATCATAGAGTACCGAAGTGTGACGTCATCAAATTTTGATTTTTGTATTTCAGTATTTTTAGGACCATATTTAGGTAGAGCACGATGGAAAACGTTCACACATCAAATTTGACATGAATCAGTTCATGGTGGCCCAAGGTATGGCTATATGAATATCTAATTAGCTCCATTGAAGTCAGTGTAAATTGGCCTGGTTCTTAAAGTTTAGAACCAGGCCAATGTAACACTAACTTCAATGGGGCTAAGGAGGTATTCATGCGGTCATATCTCGGGGCCCAATGAGCCAATTGCCATAAAATTTGGGCTCTGGATGTTTTTCACCATGTTCCTTTGAGATATGGTATAAAAAATGTCAAAATGAAAAAATAGCTTTTTGTGACGTCATCGCTTCGGTACTCTATAATCATACCCCTCTTGTCAGTTATTGTGATACACTTGAGGAGACGATTATAGCTTTGAGCCTCTTACATCTTTCAATATAATATTTGCTAATTAAAAAATGCGGATTACTGTGTACACCTGCACTTCCCTATAGCTAAAACAAAGAATTTCGTAAATCCCCATTTGTACTTTTACACATGAAAGCTGTTCATACACTGTATATAAAAATACAAAAATACATGTATGATGAATTAATTAACCATAATCCCCATACCCTACTTGAAAATAATTATGAAATTCCGTACACATATCAACAATTTCCCCAATTCTCAGTCATGCTTCATGGTTAAAAAAGAATAACTTAAATAACTGGCAATTTCCTCTTACTTCCTTGTCAATATTAAAATAGATGAGTAAGCGTACCTGCATGGTAATTGACTCGCTCTGGGAGGCCCCCTTCAGACGGAAGAGTTTTAGTTCATTGAGAAGCTCCGCCTTCTCATTCTCCAGTCTGTGATTGGTCAATCTAAATGAATTGAAAATAAAACAAAATAATGTTTACTCTTTCTCAATATTTTTCACTGAACATAAAAATACTTCCAAATATTCATACCGATCCACCTACATAGTTATACATTGAGGTTTGTAAAGGGATATAACGTGACGCAAGATAAATAGGTCAAATATAAAGGTAAATTCGTGGAAATAATTTTGTGAATTCTTCTCCACTAAAAACAAAATCAATAAAAATTTCATCAAACTCAAACAGAATAAAAGGAGGTAATTTTTGGCTGTGCTCAAAGCAAAACGAAAAGAGGTGGTTACATGAAAACAGATGCTTTTGATATTTTAGTTCATGAAGCATGGCCGAACAGTTTGCTAAAATTCTTTCACTTCCATATTTCATCTAAATCTATATTCAGTCTACTTCAACTTGAGTTAGTAACCATAAGATACCTTGTCTGTTGTAGCTGCTGGAACACATCGCCTTCCATCCCATTTCCTTCTACGGGAAATCTCTCCAAAATGTTAATCTTCTCTTTTAGCTCTCCCATCTCTTTAATCATCATCTGTTTTCTCTGAGCCGAGTCTTTTAGGAGCTGCTTCATGTCTGAAATTACACCATTCTGAAGGAAAACAGATGAGTTTATATTGTGAGTGAAAAATACAGCAGTATTTAAAAGATCTGGGGAGCGTTTCATCAAGCATTTTGTCGGTGATTTTTACTGACAAATTTGCTCTCAGCCAATCAGATGCAAGAATTTCAGTAGCTTATAACAGTTGTCGGTAAATATCACTGACAAAACGCTTGATGAAATGCTCCCCAGAACTTCAAACCTTACACAATACAAAAAAAAGTAGCCTTTATCAATGAGTGAAGAGTGAATGTCAGTAGAACGTTTACCTTCATCAAAATAAAATCATATCATCAACATTAACAGTTAAAACACCAACAGCACCACCACCACCACCCTCATCACCACCCTCACTAGAACTACAACTGTCACTATCATCATCATCATCATCATCATAATCATTGCTATCACAACTAACACCACCCAATTTACCCTCATCATCATCATCATCATCATCATCATCAACACACTATAGTCATCACCAATACCATCACCATCACCAATACCATCACCACCACCGTCATCATCATCGTCATCATCATCGTCATCATCATCATCATCATCAGCAGCAGCAGCAGCATAACCATAACCAGCAGCAGCATAACCATCATCATCACCAAAACCATCTTTACTATAATCATTATCATGATCATTATCTTTATCACCATTATCACGATCATTATCATTATCACCATTATCATCATCATCATCATCATCAACATCATCTCTTCCACTATCCTCACCCTTTTCTCCAGGTCTTTCTCCATTCCCCTCATCTTTTCTTCATACATCCTGGTCACAACGATAGACTTCCAGCTCTTACTGTCCGTTCCTTCTAGCTTTGGTCCTCTGGCTTGCTCTATAGCAAGTTTCTCTTGGATCTGAGGAAATGCATAAAACATTTACCCACAACTACTGTCATACATGTATTGCTCTCACATTTCTCTAAATATATAATCTTTAACTTGGGAAAAAACAGGCAAAACAAATTAACAACAAAAACCAAAAAACCGACAAAAGTAATGCATGCTGTTCTCTTTTACACTGTTCAATGTATTTTGTTTGTATTTTTTCTAAGTTTCTTCTGTCTTCTTTCTCTACATTGTGTAATTTTTATCAAGTTTTCTTCAATATCACAGACCTTTACGTAAAATTTGTTATAGGATCTTTTGCTGCTGTTGCTACATGCTTTAATTCCTTCCCAAATAGATTTTACTATTTGGATCTGGCACAAATAACCCTAACTTGCCAACAAAGACATGTATTCGGTTGTAAATAACACCTATCACAAATGAATTAAAAAAAACTAACCTCATCCAGTTGCCTCTGCAATCTGTTCTTATCCGTTGTGATCTCGGCAAGATTGACCCTAAACTTTTGACCTGAGTCAACTTCCCTCTGTAGCTGTTGCCTAAGTCTCTCATTCTCTGCCATGGCCTTAGCTACGCCTTTCTGGGTGCTCTCGTATCGGGTTGAGAGCTGACCTCCGACTTGGTGCTTCATCTTCTTCAGCTCTTCCTGAAAGACCAAACACAACAAGCAAAACAACAATCACGAATTGGTTCTAGTTATTGTTTAACATACATGTAACTACATATAGTAGCAGTAAAGCAGAAAAAGATCACGCAATTGTATAATTACAGTCTAAAGCATTATTACTGCAATAATCATCTTTATCTAATCATCACCATCACCATCATCACAACAATTTGTTTTAGTATCATCATTATCATTATCAGTGCATGACTAAAATTGGGATAATATCTACATTACAGTCATCCTCATCATCACCATCATCATCATCATTTTATTTATAATCATCATCATCCTCCTCATCATCAGCATCATCATCATCATTTTATTTAAAATCATCATCCTCCTCATCATCAGCATCATCATGATCATCATCACCATCACCATCATCATTTTATTTATAATCATCATCCTCAAGATCAGCATCATCATCATCACCACCATCATCACCATCACCATCATCATATTTGTTACATGTATCATAATCCCCATCCTCGTCATCATTATCCTTTAATCATCATCATGACTATCATCACCATGATCATTATATTTATTATCATCCTAATCATCATGATCATCATTATCATCATCATCAAAATCATTATATTTATTATTATAATCCTCACCCTCATCAACACTATCATTATAATCATTATCATCACTATCATCACCATCATCATTATATTTATAATCATCCTCATCATCATCATTATCATCATTATCATCAGCATCATCATCATCATCATCCTCATTATCATCATGATCATCGACATCGTCATAACCATCATTACCTTTAGTTCTTTATTCTGGTCTTTGAGTGCATGTATTTCAGTCTGAGTGGTGACACCAGGAGCCTTCTTTAGCTGTTCATTCTCTTGTTGAACCCTCTCAACCACTTTTTTCATGAGTCCAATGGTCCTTTCCAGCTCCGGGATAGACTTTCCACTTGTACCCTACATATTAACAAGAATGATATATATGACTCTTATAATGTATCTACACAGAAGCAGAGAGGCAAGAGAAGAGAATACAACAGATTATAGTGAACTAGACAGAACGAGATGAATCTCCGACCACGCGCGGTCGGAATTTATGCCTCCGCCATCATCAGATTGGCAATGTATAGCATACATGTACACTTTAAAAAGGATTGGTCCATCAAAATTACAAATCTTTTCACTTCAAAAGCACAGGAGACAGAAAATTTATTTCATGTTATTTTCAAATAAAAAACTTAATTACCATTGATGACTTACAATCATCAAATACACCAAGGAAATAGATATTTTATAGCAAATAGACCACTCTGTCCCCTTGAAATTTCTAAAATAGGTAGGCCTAGACTCCAAACATCACGAACCATTTTTATGTATATAATGACCTCTATGACCTTTGAACTTTGACCTTGAGATCCCCTAAAATCTAATCAGTTCATCGTCCCTTACATATGCATACGTGGGCCAAGTTACAAACTGATCCGCCAAACGGTTTTGAAGTTATCGCGAGAACGAAAAGGGGACGGACGGACGGACGGACGACCCGAAAACATAATGCCTCCGGCACCACCTACGGCGGGCGGAGGCATAATAAAATATAAAGGTTCATCGTAACCATCTCAATTCCAGACGAATAGTTTTCAACTTAATTCTAAATTAAGCCTATCAAGGGAGCTTCACTTCAATAACTGTGGGGTTTATCCAGAATCCAGAGTGCCAGAAATACATTGTACATACTGAAAAGCTGTCTGGAAATATCCATTTTTAGATGAAGTGTATTTTGGCAAATGTAGGGGGGGGGTGTGGTACATTTTTTCTGCCTCCAGTATGTCCCCCTATCCATGATCCTTTATAGCATTAATTGAGGTGTATTTTCAGAATTACATGTACCTTCTTTGTTGCACCACTGCCTGTTGTACTAGCCAGCTTGCTCGCCGCCGCTCGACTCTTCTTTCTCTCCCTCTCCAGATCAGACTTGAGAGCCTCGTTGTACCTCTCCAGGTCCTCCACCCTCTGCTTGAGACGAGGGACATCCCTCTTGGCCTGCTCCGTCTCAAACCGGAGCTCCAGGTTCTCCTGGGAGACTTCCAGGAGCTGTCGCTGGAGCTCTGTCTCCCTCCCGGCTGATCTCAGACCAGGAGCACTGGCTGATGTTCTGACTTCATCCTGCGGAGAGGAGAAAGGGAATGATTGGGTTTTATTCTTAACCATTCATGAATGTTCATTTGTATCATATCATCTGCCAAATCTATTGCTCATAAAAGCCAGTCTTCAGTTCTTATTATCAGAAGTGAAAATCTTCTCTTTTTTTCTAAATCCAACAAAACTTACAGGAATATACAGTGAAACCCGTCTATAAAGACCACTCAAGGGAGACATGAAAAGTGGTCTTTATGTGCAGGTTGCTTTAATACATGTTTTAATGGGAAACACTTTTCAAGGGAAACGAAAATTGTGGTCTTTATAGACGGGTGGTCTTTATAGACGGGTGGTCTTTCTATACAGGTGGTCGCTAAAGCAGGTTTGACTGTATATGCACAAAATATATTATCAGCTGATTGATTTTATGTAAAAGAATATTAATTTAGAAATAATCAAAGATAGAAAGGATATTTGGGATTGATCAGACATTTATATCATATCATTTTCTCATTTAATCGATTGATTTATGCAAATATTGTTGAAATCTTGCAAACTTTGTGAGCTTTGTATCTTATACTATGTGAGTAAGTAAATTTTCCATATGAATGAAATTCATTGTATATTGTCCCATTATATGTATATGCATTTCAGTGTGTGTGTGTGGCTGTCATGAAACATCTTTCCAATTTTGTTTTCATTTAGTTGATACAAATAACATCAGGGGACTTAAAGGGATAGTTCACCCTGACGTAAAGTTGGTTTTAATAAATGCAGAGAAACAAGAAACATATCAGTGAAGGTTTGGCGAAAATCCCTTAAAGAATTATGGAGTTGTGGATTTTTAAAGTTTTAATTTTGTGACGTCACATGCGAGCAGCTCCCCCATGTGTCATGTGATATAAATTCCAGAAAATGACATTTTCTCAGAAAAATGGAAATGGTGTTACTTGTGCATTCAATATAACATCTAAACATCATTTCATACCCGCTCCTCTAAGAAAAATATCTTCAGTCATTATGAACCATTGAAAAATGGGAATTTATAGAATTTATATTACATGACGTATGGGGTAGCTGCTCGCATATGACGTCACAAATTTAAACCATAAAACACCCATAACTCTCTTATTCCTTGATGGATTTTTGTCAAACCTTCACCAATATTTTTCTCTTATTTTTCTGCTTTTATTAAAACCACCTTATTGTCAGGGTGAACTATCCCTTTAAATGTTAATAACGACTTTCAATTTTATTTGAAATACAATTTCATAACTGGAATTCAAGAATACATGTACATTTAGTGCCTTTTAAGTGCCTTTTAAGTACATTTTTCAACTTACCGTTGCAGTGATTCTTTCTCTCTCAGACACATCTAGTCTTCTCTGCAGATTATCCAACTTCTCATTCAGGAACTGGTTCTTTTGTTGTAGGTCCTGGACTACTGACCCATGGCCCAGGGCCTGCTGTCTCTTCAACGATGAAATCTGTGAGAAAAAAATTAGTGATGAATTAAGAGTTTACTTAATATTCTTTTGATTACAAAAAATGGAATTCACATATTGTTTTCATAACAACATTTATATTGTGGAGGTGTTGCAGTTTACTGGATTAGTCTCTGGACTGTGAACCACAAGGTACACGGTTCAAATTCCTGCTGCAGCATTAACGGCCATTGGCAAGGTATTAATCTACATGTGCCACACTCAACCCAGGTGCGGTAAATGGGTACCTGTAATAATAATAATAAATATTTTCTGTACTTATAAAGCGCTTAATACCTCTATTATGTCTCTAAGCACTTTTTACAGAAACAGGAAGTAATTCCCTCAAGCTTCAGCACCTTTGGTAGGGCAGCTAGGCTGTGCCAGGGTAATATCCAACGCTCTTTTGAAGTGCACAGAGACATTGATACAATGTGATATGCGCGATGTTCAAGAACTGAATTCCAATGTTTACCTCTTCTTCCAATCAATGATTCTTCCTTCTAAGCCCCTCCATATCGGCCATAATAGCTGACAGAGGTTCTTTCATTAATTCACACAATCTTTCTCTCAATCATTTATTCATTGATCATCTGCAGTTTTAAAATGGTTACCTCTTCTCCCAACCGATGGTTCTTTCTAAGAACTTACATGTCAGCCATGATAGCTGATGAAGCTTCATTCATTCATTCTTTCTCTCAATCATTCCTTCATTCATTCATTCTCTGCAATTACCATTCTTTTACCTCTTCTTCTAATCGATGATTCTTCCTTCTAAGATCATCAATGTCCGCCATAATCACCGATGAAGGTTCATCTGATGATGGCCTCTTGAAAGTCTCACCTCGGATGCTTGATTTCTGTCTCTCACTCCTTGAGATCAAAAAAGAATGATAATGTTGACTTACATGTATACTTTATCTATCTCTCATAACTGATGTTACAATGGCTGCTCTTTTTCTTGATTTTGTTCCTATGTTTATATATTTCTTTCTTTTATTTTCATCATTAAAATTTATTTAATTATGATTTTACATGGTCAACCTTCTTTCCCGCAAATAATTATTCAAAAATTTGTTGTCCTTATCTTTCATTTTCATTCATTTGCCTCCAACAACTCAAAATCTTATTATACACCAATTCCAACAGATAAATGATTTTTTTCCCCCAGATTATTTTTTTGCTAGCATTAGAGCAAACTACATATATGGAACTTTCAGTTTTAACATGTTTATATCATACCCTCTTACTTTTTTCTTTGGAGACACCAATACAGATTAACATAAGATGAAATAAGGGCTGTGTATAATATGAAAATGTTTACCGTTCAAAAAAATCCCACTAAGAAATAGTCAATCACAACAACAACAAAAAGTTGTCTGATGAAGGTTTTCTATTACTCACCTATTGAGGGCCTCCTTCATCATCTTGTTGCTTTTCTGGAGTTGTTCGATCTCTTTATCTTTTTCTCTCAGCTTGGCTTTCAGCGATTCTACTTTCTTCTCCCATCTCTTGCTTTCTTCCCATTTCGCCACCTCAACTGCAGACTGCATCATCAAAAGAGAAATTGAAATGTTGTCAACGGTTCAAAAACTTTAACCTTTCATAAGTCATAAAATTTCAGAACTGGTGGTATGCATCAAGTATCGTGTGGAATTGCGCTTTTCCTGGAAAAAAATTATGCAAAACACAGAGTACTTAAATAGAAAGAACATTTACCAGGACCCGGTAACCTGGCATGATAATAATAATAATAATTAACAATTCTTATATAGCGCATAACACTTTGCGGAGCATGTCTCTATGCGCTGATATCATTTTATCTTTTAAAAAAAAGAAAAGAAATAATAATTTTTTTAACAGATTATATATACCAACAAAAAAAAGAGTCAAGTGTATTATGTTAGATGATTATGTTAGATGATTATGTTAGATGATTATGTTAGATGATTATGTTAGATGATTATGTTAGATGATTAAAGTCTGCAAAAAAAAATAAATAAATAACGAAAAAATTGTCGGTGATAATAGCCAAAATTGACTGATTGCCATATAACAATAATCAACAACAACAACCTTTGAAAGAACCAACTCTTTCTCATCTCCATTTCCGTACTGGACTAACTTAGTTGATACAAAAAAAATGTTCCATGCACTATTTTTGACAAGAAAAAAGGGGAAGTAGACAGGAGAGGACAGTTGAACAGTGTAAAACCAGAAATTTTTGCAACATTAAACTTTCGTGAATTGTTAATGACAGCCAATTTTGCAGCAAGAAACTTTCGTGAATTGCAATGATTGTATGTTGTTTCAATTGTGATTTGATTATTTTGTGGCATGAAACATTTCGCGAATCTCGAACCCTCGCAAAATTCGGGAAAGTTCCACGCACATGAAAATTTCTGGTTTTTACAGTAGGTGGAGAGGGAAAGAGATTCGGAAAGATGGAGTACAAGGAAAGCAGAGAAGGGAGAGGGAGAGTGGAGAAGGGAGAGGGAGAGCAGAGAAGGGACAAGGAGAGCAGAGAAGGGACAAGGAGAGCAGAGAAGGGACAAGGAGAGCAGAGAAGGGACAAGGAGAGCAGAGAAGGGACAAGGAGAGCAGAGAAGGGACAAGGAGAGCAGAGAAGGGACAAGGAGAGCAGAGAAGGGACAAGGAGAGCAGAGAAGGGTCAAGGAGAGCAGAGAAGTGAGAAGGAGAGCAGAGAAGGGACAAGGAGAGCAGAGAAGTGAGAAGGAGAGCAGAGAAGGGACAAGGAGAGCAGAGAAGGGACAAGGAGAGCAGAGAAGGGACAAGGAGAGCAGAGAAGGGACAAGGAGAGCAGAGAAGGGACAAGGAGAGCAGAGAAGGGACAAGGAGAGCAGAGAAGGGACAAGGAGAGCAGAGAAGGGACAAGGAGAGCAGAGAAGGGACAAGGAGAGCAGAGAAGTGAGAAGGAGAGCAGAGAAGGGACAAGGAGAGCAGAGAAGGGACAAGGAGAGCAGAGAAGGGACAAGGAGAGCAGAGAAGGGACAAGGAGAGCAGAGAAGGGACAAGGAGAGCAGAGAAGGGACAAGGAGAGCAGAGAAGTGAGAAGGAGAGCAGAGAAGGGACAAGGAGAGCAGAGAAGTGAGAAGGAGAGCAGAGAAGGGACAAGGAGAGCAGAGAAGGGACAAGGAGAGCAGAGAAGGGACAAGGAGAGCAGAGAAGGGACAAGGAGAGCAGAGAAGGGACAAGGAGAGCAGAGAAGGGACAAGGAGAGCAGAGAAGGGACAAGGAGAGCAGAGAAGGGACAAGGAGAGCAGAGAAGTGAGAAGGAGAGCAGAGAAGGGACAAGGAGAGCAGAGAAGGGACAAGGAGAGCAGAGAAGGGACAAGGAGAGCAGAGAAGGGACAAGGAGAGCAGAGAAGGGACAAGGAGAGCAGAGAAGTGAGAAGGAGAGCAGAGAAGGGACAAGGAGAGCAGAGAAGTGAGAAGGAGAGCAGAGAAGGGACAAGGAGAGCAGAGAAGGGACAAGGAGAGCAGAGAAGGGACAAGGAGAGCAGAGAAGGGACAAGGAGAGCAGAGAAGTGAGAAGGAGAGCAGAGAAGGGACAAGGAGAGCAGAGAAGGGACAAGGAGAGCAGAGAAGGGACAAGGAGAGCAGAGAAGGGACAAGGAGAGCAGAGAAGGGACAAGGAGAGCAGAGAAGGGTCAAGGAGAGCAGAGAAGGGACAAGGAGAGCAGAGAAGGGACAAGGAGAGCAGAGAAGGGACAAGGAGAGCAGAGAATGGTCAAGGAGAGCAGAGAAGTGAGAAGGAGAGCAGAGAAGGGACAAGGAGAGCAGAGAAGTGAGAAGGAGAGCAGAGAAGGGACAAGGAGAGCAGAGAAGGGACAAGGAGAGCAGAGAAGGGACAAGGAGAGCAGAGAAGGGACAAGGAGAGCAGAGAAGGGACAAGGAGAGCAGAGAAGGGACAAGGAGAGCAGAGAAGGGACAAGGAGAGCAGAGAAGGGACAAGGAGAGCAGAGAAGGGACAAGGAGAGCAGAGAAGGGACAAGGAGAGCAGAGAAGGGACAAGGAGAGCAGAGAATGGTCAAGGAGAGCAGAGAAGTGAGAAGGAGAGCAGAGAAGGGACAAGGAGAGCAGAGAAGGGACAAGCAGAGCAGAGAAGGGACAAGCAGAGCAGAGAAGGGACAAGCAGAGCAGAGAAGGGGCAAGGAGAGCAGAGAAGGGACAAAGAGAGCAGAGAAGGGACAAGCAGAGCAGAGAATGGTCAAGGAGAGCAGAGAAGTGAGAAGGAGAGCAGAGAAGTGAGAAGGAGAGCAGAGAAGTGAGAAGGAGAGCAGAGAAGGGACAAGGAGAGCAGAGAAGGGACAAGGAGAGCAGAGAAGGGACAAGGAGAGCAGAGAAGGGACAAGGAGAGCAGAGAAGGGACAAGGAGAGCAGAGAAGGGACAAGGAGAGCAGAGAAGGGAGAAGGAGAGCAGAGAAGGGAGAGGGAGAGTGGTTTCCAAGGATACATCATTCTCCTCACCTGTTCTTTCTTACTGCCTGTCTCAGTCATCTTCTTGCTGCTGATGAGCTGAGCCTCCAGATGACGTACCTTTCTCTTCAGAGCTGAGACCTCATCAATGTCTCCTACATCCCTCTCTGGTTCCTTGATTTATATCAGGAAAACGAGAGGTGTGAACCATAAGCAATACATTACACCTGAATACTAATGTACAATTCTAGTAATTCTCCTCCAAATTCACTGGATAATTTTAGATTCACATAAACATGTAGTAACCAAAACAGTTGCTTTTAAATGCTAGTTGACAGTATTTGAGATAAAAGGTTGTTCTCTTCCATATTCTTCAACTAAATATTCCTTTTGCAATCCTATGAATACTGGTAAACCAAACAAACTTCTTTATGCAGTTCTCAAAAATGTCTACATAATAAATTCAAATGTAGTGATTTTTCATCTTTTCAAAAAAAAATTCTTCCCCTTCTGCTATCCAAAGTACATCTTCCATGCTATAACTCCTTTTAAGATGGAATAAAAACCTGCATAAGAAGAGATATGTCCTACCTGTTGAGTTGTTTGTAGCTTTAAGACTTCTACCTCCTTGCCCAGATCAGCCCTCTCGGATTCCATCTTGTTCAGTCTCTTGGTCTTCTTCTCTAACTCCTGACATGAAACCATTTCACAAGTTAACCCTCTCGTTACCACAAGACTAAAATACTATTCACTTTGTACATAGTGTTGTTGACTTCGGTCCTGACAGGGTTAATGCACCAGTTGAATACTACTTTTACCAGTCAAATGTTTCTTTTCAGGGAAAAGATCTTTTTCAGTTGCAGCACCAGTTCTGTGGAATGATTTGCCTCTTAAACTAAAATCTATTGATTCATTGGAGTCTTTTAAAAAGCAACTTAAAACATACTTATTTTCTCAAGCTTTTGGCAATTAATGATTATTTTGACTTTCTTTTGTTCCTTTTTCTCTTTTTTCTCGTATCTCACAGCGCCTCGGAATAGTTTACTAGATTGATGGCGCTTTACAAATGCTTGTTTATTATTATTATTAAAGATAACACAGATGAAACCTGCTGTTTGCAGAACTTTTGTACCCTTTCATCTGACATGCAAATATCCCCACTGATTATCTTTGGGGACTCTCCTGATTGAGTCTGTTTTCAAGACAGTACATTACTGTGGAAATATTTTGTGTAACTGCTTGATATCTAGAAAAGAGAGTTTGCAAGTTAAAGCTGCTTCTCTAAATAAATGGCTTCATTTGCATGCAATCTGTATCTGCTTGGATATGAAAGTCGGTAGTGAAAAAGATCACCAATAAGCTTCAATTTACTAGCAGCAACAACATGAAATATGCTGAAATCATAGCACCTGAACACTGTATGTAACAAATAACTAAATAAAGTAAATATGATCAAGACTAACCTCTTTGACCTGCTCCAGTTCTTTTGTCATGCTTGACACTTGACCTTTGAACTTCTTAACATCCCTCCGAGCCTGGTCTAGTCTTCCCTGGGTCTCTTCTAAGACGTCTTTCATTTTCTTGGTCTCTTTCTCAATCAGCTTCTGGACGTTGATATGTTGCTCTTGCTCCGATGCTTGTGCTTTGGCGTTCTGCTGGGCTGTGTCCACCATGTCGGCACGTAGCTGTAATAACGCCTGGCTTAGTGACTATAGATTGGGAGTAAACAACATAGAAGTCAATGTATGGGGCTACTTCTACCATTGATTTCAAATGTGAATGTAGGCTTCTGCATAGTCGTCGGGTGTACATGTAGTAGAGTGGTTGGATATCAACTTTTAAAAGCTGACTGGAGTGTGTATAACCTCCTATTTTATGGCACATTCTAGCTATCCAAGAAGTTAAAATGTACAGTGTACCAGTGGAAGTCACGGCTCACACACCCAACACTGATGCATGGGACTATACAAAATTTTTAAAAATTATGTGAACTACTATTGCGCAGCTCTCTGTGATGCAGGCATCATGACTTAAGTAACTTGTACATTAATGTTGTGTTCATTAAACATATTTTTCCATCCTATGAAAAAAAGACAATGAAAATTTGAATTCATGTTCGGATATTTAACCTAATTTCTAGTCACTTAGAGGATATTCTATCAATTGGAACACAACACAAAAATTGATAGATGGGGCTAAACAAACTCGTCAAATGTCCCATGAACCGACCTTGTGCTGTTTCTCCTTGAGGGCTAGTTCATTCTTCAATCTTTCCACCATATTCTTCATCGTAGTGGTAGGTGCCTTTGAGTTTGCCGACCTCTGTTGACCAAGCTCTGTCTCTAACTGCTCAATCTCCGCCTCTTTCTCTTTGATGGTCTCTAAATGGTTGGAGATCTCGGATTCTAATTTTGTGACCTGGCCTTTGTGCTCGGCTGTGAGTCTGAGATTAAATATAACACAAACAACAGAAATATTTATTTTATCAAGTTATTGTTTAACTCTTTATGTGCCACTGAAATACCATGGCTGTGTTGATGTATATTTCTCAAAGGGTGATTTACCAACGTTTTCAAGTTTATAGTCAACAATTTCCAGTGTAAAATGAGTATATATACAGGTGATTAAAGGATTACTAGATAGCCAATTAAGACAAGAAGTGGGTTATTATACAAAGCTATTGTAATGCTCAGTGCATATTGTTTTGTCAATGGGTTCCTGTAATTGTGCCAATTTGCACGTGTGGCACGCCTGTGATTGCAAAAGCTTGCATTCATGGCAAGTGAAAGGTTAATTCATCTATTCGTTCTTCGACACTTAGCCACATCAGTGATAAGGCGCTTTCCTCCGAGGAGCCCTCCGTACGCACATGTACATGGATAAAAATGACCTTGGAAATCTTTGCAAACATATTATTCAGGAATAAACAGAACAGAATGCAAGAATGCTTTATCAAAATGCAGTATCAATATTTGCAAAGCAGCTTGCAAGAAATATATTCATTAATGATGAATGCACTGAGCGCTACAGTTGCCATGCTAAAGCCGGGGTAATAATATGCAGGCCCCTCAGTATTTAGGTACTGATGAGGCTACCCTGGGTAAACAAGACATATTATTATTATTATTATTATTAATGATTAGAGCTATTCAATTACGAAATAAAACAAATGCATTTTGGTGTTTGTAATAGAATGTTCACTCCATACAAAACATGCGCAAATTGAAAATTCAAACAACCATCTGATTGTATGTCTTCTGTACCTATAATCTAGTTATGTACTATAGACATATTGGCAACATGCACTTTGTCCTGCCCTTACACTATTACGTTTTTTTCCTCCAACTTGTAACCAATGCACATCTTCTCTATTTTAGTATTTCTATCTTACTTTTCAGTTTTCCTTTGGAAGTCTTTGGTCTTTCTGTTCAGGACATCTTTCCACTTAGCGACCTCTGTATGAGCAGCCTTGAGTTTGACCGACATGGCAGCCAGAGCGTTATCCTGCTGGGCTACCAAGTCCTCTAGCTCCTGTAGTCGGGCAAACTCCTTGCTGCCTGGGACCGGTGGGGCAGGCTTGTTGACTAGGTCCTGCAAATTAACCCATAGTAGTACAGTGTCTCCCTTTTATCAACGTTTTTGCATTATTTTTTGATCCAGAATGCGAAGAATACATATACATGAACAGAAGGAGCAAAAAACACAGAAAAATATAAGTCTATTTGCAATGCAGTATGTTGTGTCATTCAAAAATAAGAGCAATATAATTTAACTGTTCATTACAGTCTCTAAACTCTGGACCTTGTGAACTTGCATTATGCCTCCTATTTGTATTTGTACATGAATATCTTAACCCTTTTACTGCTGTAGGCAGTGTAAACTACCAAAATATTATATATTGTGTATAATACTTTGAACAAAGAGAACTTTGTCTTTCTTCTTGAAATTAAAAATGGGTTTATGAAATTGTGATGGTACATGCAGATGTAATTGAATAACAACAATTGTTTCAAGATAAAACAGGAAAAACAGTAAGAAAAGCACTAGGATTGAAAATCATCTCATGAAATCATATATGACACATGTACTCGGTGGCAACGTGAGGGTCAAGAACCTACCATTGCAGCTTTCTTGAACTTGTTGAAAGCGAGGTCATTTTGAGCGTGTAGCTTTATCTGTAGGTCGTGAATCTCCGTCATGTAACGAGCACTTTCATCAGCAGATTCCTACAACAGAAGAAAAATTACCAAAACATATCAGTAACACATTCGGGGCGAGACAGTAATCTGTAAACTAACAAACTAAGTCGGCCTCAAAGGGCTCTGCAATAAATACATAACAAAGTAGCAAATAATGTACATTTTAGACTACATGATACTAAAATGAAGACAATTAACATAAAGATGACTTACAATTAAACACAAAATGACTTACCTTTCAACAAAAATTCAGGATACAAGCAAAACATTTTTTGTCTTCTTTAGGGTTTTCTTACCTTCCTGGATTGTTCCAAGAGGTCAATGTACTTCTGCAAAGCTTCCTCCTTCTGTTGTATGCGATTCTGCACAGAAAAAAAAAACAAAAACATAAAAAGCGATTCAACACAGATGGCCATTTGTAATATAGAAGATTAGCTAACTGATAAATAATAATAATATGTCCATTTATATAGCGCAGCTACTATACAATTAACAAATATACTCTACTGCGCTTAATACAAAGTATCATATCATTACCCAAGCTAGAAAAGCCGCCATGTAGGCGCTAAGGTATCCAAGGAATTTCTTCCTACCGGGTACCAATTTAATTCACCTGGGTAGAGAGTGGCAAATGTAGATTAATGACTTGCCAAAGGACATTAGTGCCGTGGAGAAATTCAAACCGCGAACCATGGGATTCATAGTCCGACATGTAGTCCGGTGACATATCCACTAGACCACGAACCTCCGCACATGAACTTGAATTACACATCTACCTCAAAGAATTGGGGATTATTGCCAATTGAAAACTCATTTAATTACAAGTCACAATCTTGCCTTTTATAAATACATCTGTTGAGGATATTGTTGTTTGGGTGCCCTTACCTGTAAGCCTTCTATCTGAGTCTGCGCCACTCTGAGAGCCTGTTTGTGTTCACATGTCTCGTGGATCTCCTTGAAGCGGACCCCTTCAGACATGGCATCCTTGATGACCTCGTCTCTATCGGAGGATGCAGGGAGTCTCATACGAAGCTCGTTGATCACACGGTCTCTAGCTAGGAGATTGCTCTCAGTCTCTGCCAGGCTCTTCTCCTTCTCTGAGAGTTTCTGTGAGAGAGATGGAGAGAGAGAGAAAAAGTGAGAGGGGAGAGCGAGAAAGATTAAGTGGGAAGGAGGGGGGAGACAATGAGTGAGAGGGGAGAGGGGAGGAGGGAGAGAAAATACAGAGCGAGAGAAAAAAAAGGGAAAGAAATATAGAGAGGGTCAGACAGGGAGAGAGAGTTAGATATAAAAACAAATGAATGAGAGACAGAGAGACAGATAGAGAGGGGGTGAGATAAGCGCAATCTTACATTGGCATTAAGAAATTCAGTTGTGCCTCATCAGATTTCATCAGATTAAAAAAAAAAAGATTTACAATACAGTGTATTTGCAATAGCTAAAATTTGATCTTGAATGGTTAGGGTCCATGAAGAGATCCCCAACACCGAAAGCTCACTGGTTCAAATTCCGAAGTGAAATCCATGGAGAAACTGTATGTCTTTACAACAAACAAAATAATAACACAACAATACAACTGGTGAGAGTGTTTTGAATTTATCAGTAAAAGTAGAGTGAATTTCTTACCTTTTGGAGTGCTTTGATCTCAGCCCTTGAATCCAGAATAGTCTTGACATGAGTCTTGATGGTCCTGATAGAGTACTCTAGCTGGTTGGCTACCGGTAGACTGGGGTCTGGGAGAGACCCTGTCACCTCTTCAAACTGAAAAAAACAATAAGAGAAAGAGCATGTAACATTGCAAGTAAATGATTTTGAGCTCTATGTATGCCACATAAAATGCTGTTCTAATGAATATGTGAGTACAGACTGCGAAATTGCAGCGATTTAAGGGTTAAGTAGGTCAATAAACATAATTTAAAAAGGATTCATACATGTACCATTACTAATAGAATGGGGCGAGGAAATAAGCTCTTCACCTCCTGAAGCTATAAATGTAGACATAATACATGTAGTAATATTTAAAAGGCTGCAAAATTTGATGTACCAGAATTTTTGGTTTTGTTTTGTTTTTTCAAAGATAGAGTTAAAAAGCAATCCTTCAACTTCTATGGAACTTTAATTAAGGTTTTCCCAAAGAAATGGTTTATGGAGAGAGGCATTGTAAGATTCCAACAAATACACTAAAATATCTATAATTTCAATAGACGCAGTGTCACAAATGACACTGAATTCAAGTAATCAATTGAAGTAAACTGAAAAAAAGAAATGAAAGAACAGGGGAGCATTTCATCAAGCGTTTTTGTCAGTGATCTTGTCAGTGATTTTTACCGACAACTGTTATAAGCTACTGAAATCCTTGCATCTGGGGAGCGTTTCATCAAGCGTTTTGTCAGTGATTTTTACCGACAACTGTTATAAGCTACTGAAATCCTTGCATCTGATTGGCTGAGAGCAAATTTGTCAGTAAAAATCACTGACAAGACACTTGATGAAACACTCCCCAGGAGGAGGGATCATCAAACAGAACACAGGAAAAAGAAATAGTTTACCTTGACTGCTGCATCTGCAATCTCCCTCTGTTGCTTCTCTAAGTTATCAATCATCCTCTCAAGCTCCGCCTCCCTCTGTTCCCATAGCAACTGTCTCTCCTCCGCCTGTCTGTTGATATGAACATTCTCCTGCTCCAGGCTTGCCACCGTCTGCTCGTGTGTCGTCACCATGTTCTCAAAATACTTCACCTGAAGATGTTAAAAAAAAAAAATCAATGAAGACAAGTATGTTAGTGGTATCCTAAGATAGTTCTTCAAACAGATTTTGGTTTTATTTGAAGTATATACTTTTCCTTCATGTTCTTTTCAGTATGCATTTTATATTTAAATCTATAAGTAAAGGGATCCTTCATTAGAATATGGCAAGATGGCAAATGCATGACTTCCCCCTCCCCCCCCCCCCCCCCCCCCAGGGGTAATTACTGTACCACCATGACATCTAACCCAATCAATTATCCCCTTGACAACCTAACGCTTGGAAACATTTAGTTGTTATTGTCCCAGCGGGTAGTTAGGTTTCCAGGGAGATAACTGATGGGGGAAGTTGTTTGGGTGGTTGTCTGGCGATGGTTCACAGGGAACTTGACCTAAAAGCATCCAATTGTTACGCCATGATAAACCAAGGGCACGGTTACAAATGCACATATCTGATTCACAAAATATCATAATCCATCCCTGCTATTATAACCCATACTATAAAAGGATGCCAGTAACTATCGATAAATCTATAGATTTATAATCATATAAAGTTTTCCTACCTGCTGCTGTAGCCTAGTAATCTGTCTATTGAGTTTCATATCTTGGAGACGGGTCTCCTGCATTTTAGCGTGCCACTCAGCAACTTTCGCTGCTCCCCTGCTGTCCTTCAGTGTCTGCATGAGTTCCTGTAGCCCAGAGTGCTTCAGCTCAAGATCAGCGAACTGCTCAGAGACTTTCTCTCTCTCATGCTTCAGCTGGAATAAATGACACAAAAGCAAAGTCCACACATAAAAATTGTCACTATTTTTCACAAAAGGAAAACCCCACGACATACTACATGTAGTACAAACAACCTAAACTATACATGTGTTTATAAGCATCTATTATGGCAGATTTCTCAAGGGTTATTTTTCAGCCGGTGTCCTTTGCTACAGAACATGGAGCAGGCAAGATCACAGGACTGAGTTAAAGATAAATTTAAGTTCTGGTCAGGCCACAGAATGTGAGTCGTCGCTTCACCAAGTTTCATCAATACACATGTACACTGCCATCCATAATAATTTTTTACTTACGACTTTCATTTCTTTCTCCATTCTCTCTTTGTCGAGTCTGAGTTGAATCATAGCTTTTGAAAACTTCTCCTGCTCCTCCAGAGGCACTGCCCCACTGAACTGCCTCCTCAATCCCTGAAGAAGAAAGGAATAGATTTCATCTTAGCATAACATGTTCTCATTTGCTATTCTGGTACACTGCAGAGGTGCTGTAGTTGAGTGGTTTAATCACTTTAGTGGAGATGTGGAGATCATGTGTTTGATCACCAGCATGGCACTCTTTTCCTTAACCCCTATCATGCCGCCAGATTTTTGAGCAGTTGTCAAAAACAACTTTCAAGAGTTAAATATTAACTTGCAATGCATTTTTTCATGAGCAAACTGGGCAAAGATATATTGCATAGGAATAAACATTATATTGACAGAACAAGTTTCTGTATGAAGAAGAATTTTCAAGCCATTCTAAGCCTAAACAAAATGTTCAAAACTAGAACTTTTGGGCGGGATTTGCCGCCCACGGCATGGTAGGGATTAATCAAGGCATTTTGTCTACAATGCTCCTCTCCACCTAGGTGATAAATGGACATCTGTTAAGATGGGAAAGTCACTGTGATTTGTTCAGCATTGTTAGCATCATTTTCCTACAATATCAAGGTGGATAAAACAAATAATGGCAAATACAGTGTACCTTACAATAGATGATTAAATGACCCCCTAAACACTGGATGAATGAGTAGATTACCTGAACAGTTCTTCTAAGATGCCTAGCTTTGTTCCTTGAGTCGACCTGACAGTGATAGAGACTCTGTGCTTTCTCATCCAGCTGCTTCTCTAATCTTAAGACCTTGGCTTCTAGCTGTCTGTTCTTCATCGTAGCAGCCTCAAGCTTCCTTACCGCTGTACCTTCGCTCACCTGCAGAGCTACGATGTGATGATGTAGTTTTCCTGACAGAGAGAAGAAAGTATGATTTAGACACTGAAGCAGACTGTCAGTGTTGGCCTGGGGAGCGTTTCATCAAGTGTCTTGTCAGTGATTTTTACCGACTAATTTGCCCTCAGCCAATCAGATGCAAGGATTTCAGTAGCTTATAACAGTTGTCGGTGAAAATCACTGACAAAATGCTTGATGAAATGCTCCCCTGGTCTCCAAACCATGGACCATCTACTGAGCTGTAACATGACGCTTGCACCGAGAGGGACCTGGCAGAGGCCTGCAACATGAATCTGACATTTGCTAGATACTAGGAAATGATAGTATTATGACCCGAAATGATGATGATGAATAATGAAGTTCCTTTACTTTAAACGCCATTAACTGTAACAAATGTCCTGCCATACTAAATTTCACCAAAAGAAAAGAAAAGTGACAATGGCTACAGCAGTACTGAAATTATTCAGAGACCTCACAGCAATTTGCTGTAATGCCCAAATCACTGGCAGCAATGATCCTTTCAAAACAACAAGTTCGAGGTCACTTTAGCCATGCCCTTTTGCTATCCTACAATGTATTTGAGCTTTTTGCCCCTCTGAGTAGCCTGCCGCTAAAACTGGCGGGGTGTGACTTTCGTTTCTTTCACATCTGTCTCACACAAAAATGGAGCACATTGCATATACACAAAAAGTCCCCCTCCCCTCCTCCCCCCCCCCCCCAAAAAAAAAGTGGTCATCCATTGTCCTCATATCTGACACTGTCATCATTATCTCCCACATCATTCTAGTCAATTACCTATAATAGCCTTTTCATCACTCTGGGTCTGTATGTCAAGGAGCTGTTGCCGTAGCGATTGGACCTCCTTGTCTCTAGATACCTGCTGGGCTTCAAGTGCCTTGGTCTGGAATGAGGCTACATCCACCATTTCCTATAAAAGGCAAGGAAAAATCTTAACAGATATGCGTAGGATAAAGGGCCATTCCAATAGGCCAGTTCGTAATTAGAATGTGAGCATGTGCAGATAAAGGTCACATGTACCAAGTACAATTGATCTTTGCACGCTGTCATTTTGTACGAATAACAGTATGATTTTACTTTGTGTGCTTACAAATTGGGGTCATTTCAGAGTCGTTTGTACAATGTACTAATTACAAACTGGCTTATTTATAGTAAACCATACATTGTATCTCACTACTTCCTTCTTTTATTGCAAGAATCCATGATTCAAAAACCTCTGTCAGCACTACCTGACAGAGGAGTAGCACAATTTCCATGCAGAACTAATTTCTACAAACTGTGATACTTTTTTTTCAATTGCCACCCTTCTTCTGTTCTTCAGCAAAATCATTAAAAAATAACCCAAAAAATAGTTTTCAGCCTGAGTATAGTTTGAATTTTCTCACCATCATTTCTGTTCTTTTCTTATTTCTATCACTTTTCATTTGTTCCTGTGAGCTAAACCTTTGAACAAAATTAAATCTCCACATTTTTTTACAAAGTTTACTGCATGGAGCTACTAACAGCTTTTGATCGAGACCAATATCTCAGTTACTCCTGTATCTAATTTAAACATGACATATTTCTTCCATGATAATATTGATCCGTGATCAGTAACTACATGTATCTGTGTTGTCACTAGATATTAAAGGAGAATTAACCTCAAACAATAAAGACGATAGTGTTCAAAGGTGTTATTTATTCCTACTTGTTAGACTATATGGCTTCGCGTCAAAATATACGAGATCGATACGAATCAAGATTTTCTGAGCAAAATTTATCATCTGCTAGCAATATGTATCGTCTGCTAGCAATACATGGGGGCTGCCATTTTTTTTATGTGTACAAGAAGATTTTCTTAATCCAAATGCCCAATTGCCTTTTTCAAAATTAAAAACCCATTTGAGATTTAAAATATAGAATAGATATGTCAATTTATTTTTAAACTGAAGATTTCCTTATATATTTCTGTTGAAAATCGATATTCGCTTAATATAAATCTATTTTCTAGATACTGTGACGCAATGGACGGAGCAAATTAATTCAAATTTTATGGATGCTTCTTCCCTGAGCATCTATAGCGGCAAACTATGCATTCACCTGCTTTCGGATAATGGGACTTGAAAAGTCAGAATGCATGCTGCATATATTATGTTCTGCTCTGTTTGGCAAACCCAAGAAAATAGATTTTTGTTAAGCAAAACCAGACAATTTAAAAGTATCATTATAAAGATTTAATTTTTATAAATCATGTAAACACCCACTTTATATTTTTCGTCACATATGGGATTTTAGGTAATGAAGAAAATCAATTTAGGTCTTGGATTCAAAATATCTTCCTGACCGGAACATTTCTCAATGGTTCATGTACAAATCCAAATCAGCAAGAAAATGGCAGCCCCCATGTAAATGAGTAGTAGACGATACCGGGTGTTGGAATATCTTTATTATACCCTTTTCTGATATCTTATTGGAAAATGATTTAGGCCAATAAGTAGGAATATACTACACCTTTCAATATAAGTAAATTTGTACTCAGGGGTTAATTCTCCTTTAAATGACAGCATTTCTTGTTGTCTAGTTGTTCATACATGAAAGTAAACCTACCTTTAGCTTATCATTTTCATTTCTGAGTGAAGCAGCCGATCTCTCTAGCTCACTGATGTTCCTCTTGTCGACGTCACTTGCTGCCTTGGTAACGCACTGTGACAGCTCATCCCTCAGCTCCTGCTCACTGCGCTGTAACTCAAGATTTAGCTTTGTCAGCTAGTATTCAAAACCAAGATAGGGAATAAGTATTAGCATGAAATACATTAAAATATATGTGTATGTATAAACTCTACAATACGACAATTCACATACTGACCATAACGGTTATATTGTTTTGTGTTGTTTTATTACTCTCAACCCTCCCATGAGTATCCCAATTACCACCACCATCACCACAAGTAACAGAAACAATGTCATCACTGTTATGTTAAGAAGCAACATCACTACCACACCACCACCATCATCATCACGAGTACTTACATCAGTAAACTTCTCTTCTAGCTCTGTGTTTCTAATCTCCATGGGATGAATACTGTTTCTCATCAAATTTCTGCATCATCATCATCATAATTATCATCATTATCAGCATCATCATCACTATCAGCATCATCATCATCAGCAGCATTTTCAGCATCATCATCATCAGCATTTTCAGCATCATCATCATCAGCATCAGCATCATCATCATCAGCATCATCATCATCATCATGATCATCATCATCATGATCATCATCATCATCAGCAGCATCATCATTATAAGCATCATCATCATCATCAGCATCATCAGCATCATCATCATTATCAGCATCATCATCATCATTATCAGCAGCATCATCATTAATCAGCAGCATCATCATCATCAGCATCATCATCATCATCATCATCAGCATCATCATGATCATCATCATCATCATCAGCATCATCATCATCAGCAGCATCATCATTATAAGCATTATCATCATCATTATCAGCAGCATCATCATCATCAGCAGCATCATCAGCATCATCATCATCATTATCAGCATCATCATCATCATTATCAGCAGCATCATCATCATTATCAGCAGCATCATCATGATCATCATCATCAGCATCATCATGATCATCATCATCATCATCATCAGCATCAGCATCATCATCATCAGCAGCATCATCATTATAAGCATCATCATCATCATTATCAGCAGCATCATCATCATCAGCAGCATCATCAGCATCATCATCATCATTATCAGCATCATTATCAGCAGCATCATCATCATTATCAGCAGCATCATCATCATCATCATCATCAGCATCATCATCAGCATCATCATCATCATGACCATCATCACCACCACCACCACCGTCAACTCCATCATCGTCAACTCCATCATCCTCATCACCATCATTACCAACATCATCATCATCATTACTACCATCACCATCATCACCACCACTACCATCACCATCTTCATCACTATCGCCATCACCACCATCATCACTATCATCATCATCACGATTACTTACATCAGCAAACTTCTGCTCTAGCTCTGTGTTTCTCATCTCCATGGTATGAAGACTGTTTCTCATCTGATTCTGCATCCTGACTGCGTGCTCCGCCCTCTGTCTCTCGTTCAACTCCTTCATCTCCATGGTAGTCAATCTCTTAGCCAATGACAGCGTCTCACTGCCTGGGTAGACACTCCCACGCTTCTTCCCTAGAGCCTCTGTGTAGAGATAATTTCTTGTTAATTTCTTGTCGACCCGTTGAATGTTAAGAGATAACTCGGGCGGTAGTCTACGGGTAATGCATGTTATACCAAAATAAAATGGTATCAAATGGGTTAAGAATACATTTCTTAATCTTCTACATGTATTTCGCAAGGCAACAAACATTATTCTGATTATATATGAGCACCACAAATCATCCATGGGGCAAATTAAAGTATAAAATCTAAAATATCTACTACATTTGAGGTTCGTACATGTAAGAATCACTTCCCGATCAAGCCCAATCAATATGATAGATTTAGACTTCTTACTTCTCTCCATTTCCCTCCCTCCCTTATCTGTCTTCCTTTCTCTCACTCCACTTCACTCTCTCTCTCCTTCTTTCTTTATTTGTCTCTTTTTTACTGCATCCCCCTCCCTTTTTCAATAATGCCCCACATTTCAAACTCAAATAATTATCTATGACCCTACCCTTCTGATTTTTGTTTCATCTTTCCTTCACAAGCTCCCTACATACATTACTTTGTAGCTTTTCTCGTTAGAAGACTTACTAGACAAGGCCTTTACAGGTTTTTTAAGTTCCTCTTTCAGCCCATTTTCACTTCAGTTATCTTGGTTATACATGCATTACATCATATTTGTTTTCGTGTAAGAACGTGATTTCTTTATGTTTATGTTACGAATTGTACTTTTTATGGAAGTGGAAATGAACGAACAAACAAACTACCTTGTAAATTTCCATAGTCCTGCATAGCCTGTTCCAGTGTGTGTAGTTTCTCCTTCTCCATGCTCAGCTCCCTCTTCAAGCTGTCAATGTCATCTTCTAATCTTTGATTTTCACTCTGAAGATAGACAAGTAACATATGATTTAACAATTATCTTGTTAACTTCAGTTCTAGGATGTAGTCCCAAATTACACTTCACAAACAAAGAAATTTAACATTTGTATCAGTAAAAAAAAACTCCTTTGGAATGCTCTTTCCTGGTTTCTAATAGAATTACAGCCAAACGATTACTGATACTGGTAATTATTCCTACTTTCACTAACTTAAGAACAGGGGAGCGTTTCATCAAGCGTTTTGTCAGTGATTTTGACCTACAACTGTTATAAGCTACTGAAAGCCTTGCATCTGATTGGCTGAGAGCAAATTTGTCAGTAAAAATCACTGACAAAACGCTTGAAGAAACGCTCCCCTGATCAGCCATCAAGCTTAAGATTTAACCATGAAAACTAGACACACAGATGGCCAATAACTTTAAAAGGGCAGAAATATAAGATTTTTCTGTTTTTGTAATATGTGATATCTAATGCATTCTCCGACTGAGTTTTAGACTCAAATCTTAATACTTTATGCCTTGAATTATCACGAATCCGGACATTTTTTTTTTTTCACAAGTGGACGGCAATAGCACAATTCATTACACTATCAAGAATTTCTGCAGGTCAGACAACTAATTGACTAGCTCTATGTCACAAACAGTGGCATGTAGATCTTAGCTACAATAGTCTCACCTCCAGCTGATCTATGCGTGTGTTTCTCGTCACCAGCTGGTTGTCTGTCTGCAATAGGTCTCTGTACTTTGCAGCTAATTCATTGTACTGCCTGTTGGCGGAGGCTAGCTCTGTAGCGGGTACACTGTCATCTAATACCCGCTGTAATGCTGCAACTTTGAATTGTGAGGCTTCCTGTGACACGGTACATAAATCCAACAAAAATGTATGATTTATTTTGTCGTCGTTGAGATGAATGAAGAGGAGTAACAAAAAACAAATATTCAATCATTTCACTTCCATCAGGTTTCTTCCGGACAGAAATTTGTAAGAACAATTGAGAAAGGACTTTTTTTTCTTATGTTATTTGTTTTTTGTTTGTTGTTTTTTTTTTTTGTTGTTTTTTTTTGGGGGGGGGGGGGGGGGGTTGTATGTCAAAGAGAAATATTTCAACACAAGCAAATGATTTCACGAATTAAATAGAAGTAAAGAAACTACTTGGAAAAAGTCTGCAGAGACTTTGTCTTACCTTGTGTCTTTGCAGATATCCCATTCTCTCTGTGATGGCACTCTCCATCTGAACCATCTCATTACGAAGCTTGTTACCTTCCTGTCATGGTGAAGAATAATAGTGAATAGTCTTCAGTGTGTTATCATTATCATCAACATCATCACCACCACCGCCATCCATCACGCTATTTTCTCTCTGTTGTGACCATGCTCCTCCTGAAAGTCAGTGAAGCATCTCCAGGAGACAGGAGAGCTTTCTGAATCATCCTTCGTACAGTCACCTTTCCTCCACCTCTTCTTGCTCAACAATGTCATCATAATTCTCCTCCTCTAATCCTCTTGCTCCTCCTCCTGCTGCTCCTTCAATTTCCTCCTCTTCCTCCTCCTCATCCTCATCATCGTCACCATCATCATCATCATCATCATCATCATCATCACCATCATCATCATCATCGTCATCACGGATTCATCATCATCATCATCACCATCATCATCATGTCCTTACTTTCCTAAGAGTTTTCTCTCCCTCCTGACATGCAGTGAACAGTCTGGTCAGAGCTTTCTCATTCACCCTTCGAACAGTGACCTTTCTAGTGGTTTCAGCTATCATCATCACCATCATCACCACCACTACAACCACCAAGCACCTCTACCACCGTCACCACCAACACCACCATCCCCATCATTACTACTCACCTTCCTTAGAGTGGTCTCTCCCTCCTGACATGCGGTGAAGCGTCTAGTCAGAGCCTTCTCATTCACCCTCAGTACAGTCACCTTTCTGGTAGATTCAGCTAGTCTTCTCTGCTGCTCATCACCATTGGCTTCCAAGGATTCTAACAGACGCTGGATGATCAACAACAAACAGGATAAATCCTATCGAGTTGCTTTCCTGATCAAACCTGTATAATCATAAAGGCTTATCGAGGGGAAACACATATTATTGTGGTTTTTCTATGTAGACGAACTTCATATACATGTACGTTTCAAAGAGGTTGAATACTCTAGGCAAAGAACATAAGATGTTCAAGGAAATCGAAAATGATGGTCATCGTAGACATAAGACTCTCTGTAGAGGTGATCATGACAGTAGAATGTAGCTTATTCAAGTATTATTTGGTGCAGTCATGTATGGCTAAATTCATGACAAATGAAGAACGGAACCAATTTGATTTTTTTACAAAGCTGTACATAAATATACGATCAAGAACTTTCTCTGCTATAAAGCGATTCAGGCTCTCTTTAACCATCTTAGAAGTTGACTTTTTCTTTTAAAAGTAAATCACGCAATTAGACCCGATTGTGGATTTATTTACCACCTAACCCACACATATACATGTAGACTGTAGTATGGAAGCTGTATAACACTCACGTTGAATTCTTGTTGTCTGGCTTCATGGTCCTCAGCGGCATCCATTAGTTTCTGCTTCTCTTCTCCCCAAGACTTCTCCTTCAGCTGCCAGCCGTCAACCTAGGAAATACAGCAAAATGGCAAATCTGTGGTGACAAACTGGTACCAAGTTGGCAACATATCATTAGTGTGCTTTTACTCAGAGAATCAGAATAGTATAACTAAGAATAGGTTAACCTATAAACATAAAACAGTATATATATCAGAAAGATGTTTTGATGTGCATGTAACTGAACTGCTAACTGTCAAATCTTGGGTATAATTTTTGCAAATAAGCTGGTTCGTAATTAGTTTATGGTACAAATGACCTTGAAATGACCCCAATTTGTACACACACACACTCATTTGTCGTGGTGGATGCGCTTCTTGTTTAACAAGTAAAATCATACTGGTGCAAGCATCGTGGTGCGTACAAAATTACAGCGTATAAAGGTCAATTGCGCCCGGTACAAATGAACTTTATCTGCACATGTGCAAATTGTAATTACAAACTGGGTTATTGGGAACCTTCATAGTATCATTTAACTCGCAGGGAGCCAATCAATTTTTGAATGTTTAATTTCCTAAATAGAAAAAAAAATAATTTACAAATCAACACATCACTTCTCTAGTATCTTGAGATGAAACAGATAAGGATTCTCAAAGCCATTTCATGTTCATTTCCACATTGTCTTCATTATTCTTGACTGTGTTAGCCTTCCCAATGCAGTTCTGTCTAGCCTTACTAGTTTCAAACCTTAAATGAATTCTTTTTTTTTATTACATTGAATATGCTCTTCAAACCATCCAAGTAAAGCTAAAGGAATCCTAGTGCCACAAATATTAAGTGATTTCACAATTACTGTTATTCGCATGGCTTGTTTCAAAATGAGTTTTTACCTTCTGCTGGAATTCCTGATAGAGTAGTCCTTGCTGGTGACGAAGCACAGCAAAACGTCGTCTGTAGGTCTGAAGCGCTACCTCACACTTACCCAGCTGATCTTCTCTTACAGACAATTCCTTTACAAATAGATACAAGAATAATGAAATAATCAATGACAATCACCCATACTGAATATTTTTGTTGAGAAAGAAGAAGTCATATATTCCAATATCCTAATCAACTTTTATATAGTTTTTGAAATTTGATTTCACATATATAGAGAGAGAAAAGGAGTATGGTGTAGTCTTTGAAATAATAACAGGGCCCTGTAACATAAAGCATGAAATTGATCTTACGATTGATTTTTACGACTGATTGTACATTGTAGTCAATGGGATTGATCGTAAAACTCAATCGTACAATGTAGTCTTTGAAATAATAACAGGGCCCTGTAACATAAAGCATGAAATTGATCTTACGATTCAGTTTTACGATTCATTGTACATTGTAGTCAATGGGATTGATCGTAAAACTCAATCGTACAATCACTTGAAAGCTTTGTTACACGGCCCAGATCACATAACGTTGGCAGCTAACATATGATGACATAAATGGTACCCTGGGGTACCAAAAAAAAATTGGCCATTTTTTTGAATTATTTAATTTTTTTTTAGGGCTGTACCCTGGGTTACCAAAAAGTGGGAAATTATTTTGGTGTGATTTTTTCAACATTCAATTGTGTCCCATGTTCTTGTAAAACATCCTATAAGTCATGTATTTTTCTCAAATTCATTGTTGTTGTGAGTAATTATTCTATTATTGATTTCTATTTCTTCGATTTGAGAGAGGGATTGGGCCAGCAGTGTCATAATAACACCATCAGCCTGCTCCTTGTCTCCCCATTACTCGTCTGCTAAAAACCGCTACCATGTACACAGATCAGCGGCCTGCTCGTCCCCCAACTTCTGTATTGCACGATATCGTGCTCTTTCAACTTTCTCGGTCCTTGGAATCTTCCGTCTTTTACGTCCTTTCCCTTACAGTAAATTTCCGTATCCACCATTACCTTCCACCATTGTCTAAGTTTGAAAGTTTGACAGCTAAAATACAGTAACGATGAAGTGATGTTTTTTAGGAAGAAGTGAAATAAAATCAAGTTCTAAAGCCGCGGGAGCCGCTATAGCCACTGCGCTTGTGAGGGCTGCTAGCAGCTAGCGCGCGAGCAGCAGTACAGTGCATGCACACCATGCATAACACTGCACTGTTAACATGCATTGTGACTACGTACACGCACTGCATTCATAACTCTGGGGTTGTACTCGAGTGGACGTGAGATGGCGCTACACAACGTGGTACCCCGGGGTACAACGCTACCCCGGGGTACCGCGTGGTGCATCATATGTACCTGCCATAAAGGTACAGTTGTGAATTACACTACAGTAAATCAGTAGTTTGTTTGATGTATTCTTTTAGATACACTGGAAAATATTGTGGGAGCATAAGCTACCCATGTACATGTACTTTAAAATCCCACCCAGATGTCATTTCATAAACAATATGCGCTATGAAAGAATGGAACATTATCATTACCATTATCAGTATAAGGCACCTGGGGTTGTTTCATCAAGTGGCTTGTCATGATTCTTATGGACAAATTTGCTCTCAGCCAATCAGATGCAAGGATTTCAGTAGCTTATAACAGTTATTGCAACTTGTCATTGATGACAAGTTTTATGAAACAGGGCCCTCTAACTCACCTGTAGTGCATGTACAAGTTGTTCATTGAGTGACGCAATGATCTCCGCACTGGATACAGCTAGACCTTGTGGTAGGGCCGTCTGATGAAGGGTCATGACCCCAGCCCCTTGACCTAGGTCACGGAGGTCCTTCAAGTCCTGCTGTAGCCTTGTGATCTGAATATAGATTGAAAAATGAGGTAATGTCTTCATATAATGCTATTATGCTTCTGCTTGCGAAAATAGATAAGGTGAAATAAATTGTTTTTCAAGTAGAGAGTGCTTAAAGCACAGTCAAGTAAAATATAAAATGCCAAATCAATGTCCCTCTTGTTTTATATAATCTAATTTATGTTGTTGCCCTTATAAAGGAAAGTAATATGTTGTTATGATCATAGTAATTATGATGATTTTTATTTTGTGTTCTACGACTACATACTTTGTATATACATGTAGATACAAACTTAAGAACAAAGAATTAAACAAACAAAAACAGATAAATCAACATTCTTACAATGATTTTGTATTCATCACATTAGACCTTCTTCCAAATCATGCACCAATGACGTGCACGAGTACAAAAACTATTTTTAAAAACTACTTTTTACCTTCTCCTTCTATTGGTGTTTATCTGAGAAAGTATAAACTCTGTGGCGCGTATTCTGAACTCCGGTTTAACTTAAACCATGGTCTAAATGTGTGGTTTAACTATGGGCAGCCAAATGTGTCACAATTCCCTAACAGTAGATATTCAATTTATCAGCATTTTTGGTACTGAAACTTTTAAAAACTGTCTGGGAATGATAAGTACAATAGTTTTCTTGACCATTACAGCATGATACCAGAATCCAGTAAACATAAGGAACATACAGTGGAAACAAAGTTTTAACATTTTTGGCTACCCATAGTTAAACCACAGATTTAAACCACGGTTTAAGTTAAACTGGGGTTCAGAATACGGGCCTGTAAGTTTCAGATACTTGTTTTGATCAACGAGAATGTTTTGTATAGATGTGAAAACTTTGAATGCATGCAATACTACAATTATGCCTTTTATGCCTGGGGGCAGCATCACCAGAAATTATAGGTGTCCTGATTTTACCAAGATACACCTCCATACAAAGTTTGAAAGAAATACGTTGAGAAATGTGACAGCTAGAGCCCACACAAGAATGTGACGCGGCGGCGGCGGAACGCTGCTGAATCCAAAGTATCCTCCAACATACCTTTGTCTCTGCTCTGTCCAATGCAACACTCGTCTTCTCTGCTTCATTCCTAGCCTGTCTGAGTTCTCTCCTTAGTTCTTCATTTCTCCCTGTCAGCTGATCTACCTGTGCTTTCAGGTAAACCTGGGCCTCGTACGCACCCTTCGAGTCTTTGGATTCAAACAGCTAGAAAGATATTGCAAACAGATTAAAATTTTAATATCGGTAAATACTATAATTCTCATGGTAAATATACACTTAGACACAAAGCAAAAGGCAACACAAATGACAAGTTTGAAATATTCAATAACATATCAAAACATAATGTTTCCTTTTCAAAGAATGTAAGAAAAATATTCTTTTCAAATACATTGGCAGAAAGAGGCTAACTTAGTTTAACATCTTCCATAAACCTATTTTTTGTTTGTTTGTGTCACACGATTACTGTGAAACATGTCTAATCTTTTGCTACATATAATTCACTTATTCCTAATACATGGATCATTTCTGAATGTACATCATCTACATTACATGTACTTCACATCCAAATACAAATTCATTGATGCAATAATTACATGACCAAATACTGTCAAACTGACACACCTTTCCATTGTTAAAAAAGAGTTGTAACATTTTTGGAGGTGTCGTGGTATAGTGGTTCATTCACTTGACTCTCAATCCAAGGGTTGAGGGTTCGAATCTCAGCCCAGCACTAGCGTCTTTTGGCTAGACATTAATCCACATTTGCCACTCTCCACCCAGGTGTTCAATGGGTACCTGGCAGGATTTATTCCTTGAAATGCACTGTGCACTGATTACAGCTGCCGGAGCTAAAGCCAGAGTAATAACATCCAAACCCTTTGGAAGCACATAGGGACGTTATATCATAATGTGATATGCGCTATACAAGAATATATTATTATTATTATTATTATTTATAAATGTTGATATTACATTCATACAAAGCTTGGGGTATACATTATCAAATAAACCTGCTTCTAAATATCTTGTTGTTTGAAATCAAGAGAGACATTACCACCGGCTGTACACTTTCATTAAAGGAAGACTCACATGGTACATCTATCAATGAAGGTTCTACAATATACAGTTCCGCCCGCGGGCAACGTCACGCCCGAAACAAAGAATGGACGAGACCTGCCCGCGCTTAGACGAAAATCGGACGCGTCCGGTACCCTCAAAGTCAGTCGTGCGTGAATGCGGAAATACTCGTATATTTGAGGGTACTTGGACTAAAAAATAACGCTACCTCAAGAAGAAAGATTGCGTGGCTTCGTCCGAAAAAATACAAAGAGTATTTCTCTTTGTAATAAAAAGGGTTTTATTTAATTTCCCGACAACCATTTAGATATATATGAGGACAATATTAGGAAATAATGTAAGTTGTCGAAGGTGTCGGGAAGTTCATTTCCGCATCCCAATTTAGGCCTCGACCAAAAATATGGACGCGGAAATTTTGCCCTCTCCGAAAGTGCGGAAACGCCGGGAAGTGTTTAGGAATGATAAAGACAGTGAACAGAATCTTTCAAGATTATGCGGATAGGTTGCTGAATGAACGCGGATCTACTTATTTTGCATTCTGCGTCCTGTCTGCGCCCTATTCTTCATATTGAATAGATAATAAACTGACGTACGCTGAGTTATTGTTTTAGTACCTTTTTTTATCTGTTGCCTAGCAAAACGACATCGCAATTTGAGATCGGGATATCCTTTATTTTCTTTAAAATTTAACTAGTTGCGCCCGTTTGAAGTCTTAACATTTTGCTTGGAGTTTGGTTTACTTGAAATTCTCTAGATTATGAGGAATCATGAATAAAATATAACATTTCTAAAATAATGAAATGTGCGCCAAGTTTGACAAAAATAATTGTCAGTGGTTTCTTTTTTTCTAGGATGAACACCAGTTAAAATTTACGTTTATCCGAATCAGCAAGATTATTGTAAATACGTCTTTTTTTTTAAAGTGAATTTACTAAATTATGGTATATTTTTAAGTGTGTGGTGATATATTACCGTGAGGTATTTACTTTTTAAAGGAACAAACATGTACAAGAAGGAAAATACAAGAATGAATGTTTTAATGCTGTCATAAAATATTGAAGAACGTAAACTTTGATCACCAGTGCTTCATGTTTAATCGTTACGATCGTCGTACATTTTTTTTCTGTTACGGTATACAGGGGGCATATCTCACTCAAGCCCATTACTAAATTTTATTTGGGTGGTGTCCTGACTGTCCTTCATATGTCATAATGCATAGGGTTCGTTACTCCTACGGTTCGTAATTCCGAAAATTCAATAGACTACATAAATTTTCGGAATTACTAACCCTATTTTTTAAAAGAATTTAGGCCTATGCCTTTCTTTTTTTGTTGAATTATGCCGTAGTCATGGTAGTATTAGGGCGTCGCCTTCCGGCAAGGGGGCTGCTACTGCCATTCACTGCAGTCCTGGACTTCTTACAGGAAGCAACGAGGGCTCTGATTATCAATATTTATATTATATACGAAACCCGTTTTTTTCAGGCGGGTGGCCAGAAAGCGAGAACTCCTTGGAACTCCCCCTCCCCGCATCCACCACTTTTACATACAGTGGAAAGCAGTCCCGGCGACGAACTAACTACTTTACGTGTAAAAGGGTGCTACGAGCCGTTATATATTTGCTATAAAAACGTCAGAGCTTCGCGCGGGAGCCCCTCCCGGCACGGTTCGTGCGCTTACAACCGCCCCTCCCATAAAATTTAATCCGGACTAAGCGGCTGCATTTTTCCTGTCTGAGCTTACATTGAAACCGGCATTTGGATTAACCAAAGACTTATCACAGAACTCCTTGGATTAACCAAAGAAACAAAGAGCGCTAATAATGTACATGATCTGATAGGCTTGATATTATTTGTATTTTCTGTTTTGTTTCGTGCTTGGAACAAAACTTGCCATACAAACTTGTCCATCCGTCTAGTAATGTACAGTATCACATTCAGAGGTGACGAGAAACAAAATGCATAAATTACTTGCCATGTTCTTTTCGCTCCGCAAAGCCACCGCCCTTTTATGGTGAAACCTAGTCTAGTTCTGGACTCTTTTTATTGATTTTTTTATTCGCCGACTATACGCGATTTCAGGGAGAGCAATTAAAATTGGCCGCACCTCCCCATGCTAAAGCACTAGTGAACTTTGGACCCCTGACGTCAGCGTGGAGCAATTTCACTGGACTCTCTTTTGCTCGGGCCATCAGGTTTCCGGATCGCGCCAATCACTCGGCATAATACGTACAGTCGTCGAAAAAAGAATTCAGTAAAGAGAGTCCAGAACTAGACTAGGTGAAACCGACATTTTGCGCGCTATTGTAAACATGTCAATCATTCTGGTCAAGTGAATGGTGTCGTGTCCTCTTTTCGCCAACGCGCCTTATTCTTTCCACATCTACCGCACAAATACCGAATAAAAATGCCATGTCTTATTACTCCTAATTATCCTGACTTAAACATAGAATATAAAATAAAACATTGAGTCATTTTGATTTGTCACTGGTGAAAATCATATTTCGCCAGTGATAAATGGTCGATAATAGAGCTTGCATGTAGTCACAGGAAGCAAAGGGACCTTTTAAAAATCAATATGAAGTAGCAGAATGGAACTCGAATTTCTAGAACAGAAAGGGAGAGGGAGTAGAAAGAGAAGGGTGAGCAGAGAGTAGTGAGAAGCGGGGAGAGGAGGAAAGTGGATGAGATTTTAAAAAACGAAGAAGAGGGCATTCAGGGAGGACGAGGGAGCAAAGACCGAGACAGAACAGATTACGAGTGTAGTAAGAAGCAGTGAGAAAGAGAGAAGATTGGGAGGGTGGGGAGCGATAGGGGAAAAAACAGAACAGAGGGAGAGTGACCAGCGACCGAGAGAGAGAGAAAATAACTTGCGCTCCTCAAAGACACCGCCGCTTGATAGTGAAACTAATCTTGCGCACATTTGTCAATCATTCTGGTTGAATGCGTGGTATTGTGTTCTGATTTCTTCAACTTTTCCAAATCGTCTCCAAATCGTCTCCAATTCCCCCCTCTCGACAGTGGTTGTGAAATCCAAGATTTTGTACGCAACCGCATGTCCATCCGTCTCGTAATGTACAGTATCACATTCAGAGGTGACGAGAAACAAAATGCATAAATTACTTGCCATGTTCTTTTCGCTCCGCAGAGCCATTGCCTATTGTAAACATGTCAATCATTCTGGTCGTGTGAATGGTATGTGACCTATTTTCGTCAGCGTGCCTTTTTCCTTCCACATCTACAGCGCACGAATAAAAATGTAATGTCTTATATTACTTCTAACACACGATTATCGATTTTTCTCTCTCTCCTAAATCATGCACTTGTATGATAATCTCGGATGAGTTCACTTTCTCTCTGCTAAAGAAAAACAGTCTGTTTCCGCTCTATTTACTGCAGTTTTTTTTTTAAATCATAACTGCCTCTTGTAAAATTAACGCCCTGACAATTCTTTCTCTCCTTCTAAATCAAGTACATGTATCATAATGTCGAAAGTTCTTAATTCTGTTTTGAAATTTGTATACTCTTTCCTTTTTACTGGATTAAAAGCGATGGGAACAAAAAAGGCTAATGTGGATATTATTTTACCCTGCTCTAATTATTTTAAAAATGTGTATCTACAGGTTTCTAAAAGCTAAATTTCTTTTCTTTTCCCCATGTCTGCATGTTACGGAGGTATAAAATCCGCCCCTTTCAAAGAACAAGAATTAATGAAGCACCTCCTCAGGCCCCTGCACGAGACGATTATTGATTTTTTTTTCTCTCTCCCCCTATGTCCTTCTAAATCACGCGTTTGTTTTATAATCTCGACACATACATGTCCATTTGTTTCTGGTTATAAAGCTAACTTTCTTTTCTTTTCGGCTGTAATAAGAGTTACATAATTGAAATGTATCATCCTGATGTTAAACAGCGGGACGAAGATAAACTGCGTTTATATATAGCTCGAATGTCAACGCTTCTCTCCGCTCTAGTTTACTCGAGGTTAAAATAAAAAATTCATGCACTTGTTTCATAATCTCGAAAAAGATCCTTTTCTTTCTGGTCAAAATGCTGACTTCCTTTTCTTTTCAGTTGTTAAAAGAGTTACAGAATTGGACTCTTATCATCATCATGCTAAACTGCGGGATGAAGATAAACTGCGTCCCAGCTCGCAAGCCATCGTTTCTCTCCGATCTATTTAACTGGAGCTTTAAAAAACAATTCTCTCTCTCCAACATCACACACCTATATCATAATTTCGAACGCTCTTCATAATTCTGTTTTGAAAGCTTACATTTACTTTCTGTGAGGGCATTTGAAGAGCAATCCTTTTCAGGGGACTAATATGATAATCTTCCAAACGAACGTAGTAAGAGTAAGAAAGTTCAGAAATTATTTTTTTTTAACCCTTTCCCAGAACTCCAGTTCCCCTTTACACAATAGACGTGTGTCACCTTTTCATGGCATGGTCATTAATCTATCAATGGGTTCCGATTTCTAAGAACTTCCTGTCATAAATTGGAAGGCAGGGGTTTGACACAAGGAGGGGAGTGTCGATACTGAAAAGAAAAGATCGTTTTTGTTGTAAATAATGATCAATAATCCATCAATGGACCTCCCGCTTTCTAAGAACCTCTTTTTTTTGAGGCACGGGGGAGGTCGTACATAGTAATAATTTGTAATTTCTAGCGCATTTCACTATGAAGGTTTTTTTTTTCCTTTATTTTTTGTGAGGGGTGGGGGACTTTGACACTGCTTTATACAGTTTAATGATTATTGATCCTGAATTTAACATCTCATAAGAACCTAGAATAGAGTCTAAGATTAAGTGAAAAACATTAGGGGCAGGTTGCAATATTGCACTGTATACATGTATGAAAGGGGTGGTGCAGGGAGGGGAAAGTTTTCCCCCTTCCCGCGCGAAGCGCGAAATCTGTGACGACTTGGCAAATTTGAGAGAAAAAACGGATCGTATAGCAAACAGTTTATCTGGCGAAAAGTCATAGTTCGACGTCATGACTGCTTTTAACTTATTTAGACGGAAATTACTATGGGGCAATACTGCACTGTATGTTACGGGGGTGGCCGGGGGGGGGGGGGCGGGAGGGGGTCCAAATATGTGACGTATTTTTGTGAAGATTCGTTATTCAGAAGGTTCTTTACGTATATTTCGGAAACGATGTAGGCTACATGTAGGATTCGTAATTACGAAAATATAATAGAGCCCTATGACTATGTGACTTTTAGGAATAATTTAAGAACCTTCAGAAATATAAACATTTTTTTTCATTCCCGGAATTATGAACCCCACTTCATTTTCGGAATTATGAACCCAAATCTAGAAATTTGGTTCGGCGCATAAATTACAAAGAATCTACTGACCAAATGAAACAACAAATAAATTAGAACTTTAAGACGCAAAGTACATTTATCGACTTGAAAATTGGTTCGGCGCATCAATTACAAAGAATCGACTGACGAAATGAAACAACAAATAAATTAGAACTAAGACGCAAAATATATTTATCGAATCGAAAATTGATTTGGCGCGTAACTAATGGATAATATTCAACCCAAATAAAACATGAAATGAATGAAGTATACAACGCAAAATGTTTATATCGGATAGAAAATTGGTTCGGAGCATAAATTACAGAGAATCTACTGACCAAATGAAACAACAAATAAATTAGAACTATAAGACGCAAAATACATTTATCGAATCGGAAATTGATTTGGCGCGTAACTAATGAATAATATTCAACCCAAATAAAACATCAAATGGATAAAGTATACAACGCAAAATGTTTATATCGGATAGAAAATTGGTTCGGCGCATAAATTACGAAGAATCTACTGACCAAATGAAACAACAAATAAATTAGAACTAAGACGCAAAATACATTTATCGAATCGGAAATTGATTTGGCGCGTAACTAATGAATAATATTCAACCCAAATAAAACATCAAATGGATAAAGTATACAACGCAAAATGTTTATATCGGATAGAAAATTGGTTCGGCGCATAAATTACGAAGAATCTACTGACCAAATGAAACAACAAATAAATTAGAACTAAGACGCAAAATACATTTATCGAATCGGAAATTGATTTGGCGCGTAACTAATGAATAATATTCAACCCAAATAAAACATGAAATGAATGAAGTATACAACGTAAAATGTTTATATCGGATAGAAAATTGGTTCGGCGCATAAATTACAGAGAATCTACTGACCAAATGAAACAACAAATAAATTAGAACTATAAGACGCAAAATACATTTATCGAATCGAAAATTGATTTGGCGCGTAACTAATGAATAATATTCAACCCAAATAAAACATGAAATGAATGAAGTATACAACGCAAAATGTTTATATCGGATAGAAAATTGGTTCGGCGCATAAATTACGAAGAATCTACTGACCAAATGAAACAACAAATAAATTAGAACTAAGACGCAAAATACATTTATCGAATCGAAAATTGATTTGGCGCGTAACTAATGAATAATATTCAACCCAAATAAAACATGAAATGAATGAAGTATACAACGTAAAATGTTTATATCGGATAGAAAATTGGTTCGGCGCATAAATTACAGAGAATCTACTGACCAAATGAAACAACAAATAAATTTGAACTATAAGACGCAAAATACATTTATCGAATCGGAAATTGATTTGGCGCGTAACTAATGAATAATATTCAACCCAAATAAAACATCAAATGGATAAAGTATACAACGCAAAATGTTTATATCGGATAGAAAATTGGTTCGGCGCATAAATTACGAAGAATCTACTGACCAAATGAAACAACAAATAAATTAGAACTAAGAAGTAAGACGCAAATACATTTATCGAATCGGAAATTGATTTGGCGCGTAACTAATGAATAATATTCAACCCAAATAAAACATCAAATGGATAAAGTATACAACGCAAAATGTTTATATCGGATAGAAAATTGGTTCGGAGCATAAATTACAGAGAATCTACTGACAAAATGAAACAACAAATAAAATGAACTATAAGACGCAAAATACATTTATCGAATCGGAAATTGATTTGGCGCGTAACTAATGAATAATATTCAACCCAAATAAAACATCAAATGGATAAAGTATACAACGCAAAATGTTTATATCGGATAGAAAATTGGTTCGGCGCATAAATTACAGAGAATCTACTGACCAAATGAAACAACAAATAAAATGAACTATAAGACGCAAAATACATTTATCGAATCGGAAATTGATTTGGCGCGTAACTAATGAATAATATTCAACCCAAATAAAACATCAAATGGATAAAGTATACAACGCAAAATGTTTATATCGGATAGAAAATTGGTTCGGCGCATAAATTACGAAGAATCTACTGACCAAATGAAACAACAAATAAATTAGAACTATAAGACGCAAAATACATTTATCGAATCGAAAATTGATTTGGCGCGTAACTAATGAATAATATTCAACCCAAATAAAACATGAAAGGAATGAAGTATACAACGCAAAATGTTTTATCGAATAGAAAATTGGTTCGGCGCATAAATTACAGAGAATCTACTGACCAAATGAATTAGAACTATAAGACGGAAAATACAATATGTGGGCAGCGGAATTTTCTGTAAATTTTCACTACAAAATTAGAAGCTCGAAAGTTGTTTTTTTGTGTGTCAAAGACATCGGAGCAATGAGACAAATGAGAAAATAAAGATGAAACACAAATCATAAGGATGTTTTGGTAACATCGGCAACACCTTGTCTTTAACGTCTTGAAAGAGAAGGGACATTGCAGAATTATAAAATGGAATATAAACAAGAGAAAACAAAGATGAAACATAAATCAAAAAGATGTCGGTCCCGTGCCGTTCTCGCGGCTCATCTCAAACATCACGCTTGCACACAAACCCTCGTCCGGCCGTACTAGGGCATTTAGACTAGTCCGTTTACCCTAGTATGCCCGAACGCATTTAGACGAAGTGCTGCCCGCAATGAGGACGCGTATATTTAGACGGACGCGTGACGTTGCCCGCGGGCGGGACTGTATCATCCCACTATCTCTCCACACTTCCAATCATGCCTCCCTTCAACTCACCAGGCACAGTCTCTCAAGGGTTGGTCCCAAGATCTCTGGATCCACCCCTCCTCCTCCCCCTCCTTCCTGGCCCTCCTTGAGGACCTGTAGGATCTCCTTCATGCTCTTCTCGACACGCTGATTGTCATCGGTGAGTTTCTTGTTCTCTGCTTTCATCTCGGTGAGCTGGGTGCGTAACCTCTCCATGGCCTGCTCAGAACGGGTCACCTCCTGCTCTAACTGGTGGTTCTAGGTTGAATGACAACCAAAAATGACATGCGCAGGTATTTAATTAAATACTTAGGACAGCAGTTTACTTTCCATTTAGCTTGGATAAAGGCCACTGCACGCCGACAGACCTGACTACATCTTGACGTTGATAAAAAAACTACAAAAATATGTAACGTAGTAAATGCAAATCGATGGAGGTCCTCAATTGTTATATGAACAATACTGTTGACATTGCAAAGTGCTGTAGGCTTTGCTGTCATTGAAAAGGCGCTGCAAATCATAGTGACATCATAAAGAGAAGACAAAAAGAGAACAAAGAGGATGAACAGTAAAAGAGCAAGGCAACGACAGTAACAAAGAAGAAGGATCTACTTTCTACTAGTGAATAAAGAGCAAATTGCATTTACCCTGACTCGGAATGAATCTGAAGGTCCCAGGCCTTTATCTTTAATAGCTTCAGCAACCTCGGAAGGAGCACTGCCAGGCTTTCGGTTATTCTTCAACCCCTCTGCAAAGTCATCTACCGCTAACATCTCATCAGCTGTGAGTCCAAGGGCAACACCCCTGATAGAAATAGAAGACAAATTAGGATCGTAAATATCCTAATGGGACACCTCAGTTTTCATCACCATTTGAATCGTCGTCGTCAACATGGTTATCATCACTGTTTTCATTATCACCATTATCATAATATCTTCATCAATTCCACTTTTTCACCATCATTATTGTCATCACCAACATCATCATAACCTTAATCAAACACCACAACCACCACCACCAACATCATCATCATCACCAACACCATCATCATCTCCAACATCATTAGCAGCACCAATATTATACATGTATCTATCTTCATCATCATCATCACCACCACCATCACCACTCATCATCATTATCACCCTTACCAGTATCATCATCACCATTACCATTACCATAATCACTCATCATCATCATCATCATCACCCCAATCTTAAGTAATATTATCATCGCTATTATCAACCTCATCACCACTAATTCCACCACCACTGCCATCACCATCACTATTACACGTACCATCACTATCAACATCTCTGTCACCATAACCATCATCACCACCATCATCATCATCATCATCCTCATCGTAATCATCCCTACCTCTGTGCTCTCTGTGTTGCCAAGGCTCGGATCTGCTTTTTCAGAGTAACTCTCTCTTCTTCCAGTCTCTCCACCTCCTTTGCCAAAACCTGGTGCATAAAACAGTATTTCAGGAATGAATCTAAGCATTATTATTTCTATACATCAACAGCAGTAGTTCGCAAGACCATTATGAAAGTAGTGCTGGACCACTTCCCAACTACCTCGAGCAATGCCCCTGCAATATAGCATCTGTTGTGAGCCAGAAGGGGAATAGCTTTGTGTTATATGATTAGAGAAAAACCCTCCTGTCTCTGAGCAAACTCTCCAACTAAATCTTTCTAAAGACCATTTCTTTGACTTGTTTCTTTGAGGTAATGACTTCCAATCACTGTACATGCAGAGTGTACCATATCTGAAGAAACACCTGTGTTCAGAGTCTATCTCACCTGTTTCAAAGCCCTGTTCCATATTACTAGGATGCTTTGGATAAAACCCCCATCTGCTTCTTAATTTTGATCCCCTTCTAACGTATTCATTCATTCACAGTATATGTAGAACATATACCGTATTCACCGGCCGAAAGGCCGCAGCGTCGGATAGGCCGCACCCCAACTTTGACAACTCGTTTGAAAAAAAAAAAATATGGGGAAAAATCTAAAGCATAAGAAATTTTGCCCCCCAAATATCATGCAACAAAAAAACAAGGGCCAAACTTTTTATTGTATTGACTATTTGAAGACGATTATTCCTAGATGTCTTTGCTTTTTATGTCATTAAGAATTTAAAAAGTTGAAGTTTGAACTTCAGTTGAACTGAAGAGAATCTGACATAGCGTAGTACTAGTACTCGCAAACACTTACATCTTTGTAGACTAACGTTAGTACTATAAAGTGTACGGTACATGCCGTCTCCCTAAAAGTTCGACAACAAATAGCACTATCAACCGTGAATGCAACTCGCAAATTGAGGCACAATCACAAATGAAATTGGAAAGGAAATGTTTCCACCACTCTAAAAAATCGTGAAGAGATATCTTACATAGGTGCATATTCCATCAAAGGTTCCCTATGTGACTTCCAAATTTAGAAAAATACATAATACAGCGTGATGGTTTCGAAGAGGAAATTGAAAACGTCGTCACGACGATTTGCAAGCTGAAACATGTGCTTGCCATGACCAAAGATCGTGAAAAGAAAGATAGGACACTCTCCCGATTGTGTAAAGGGTCCGATGTAACGGCCAAGGGAAGGGCTGCCCTTGGCCTTCCCCATATGAGGCCACTTACGTTACATAAAATTAGGGGGAGACGGGAATGCCCTATCTTACCTTTTAAGATCTTTGCCAGGACTTACAATGTCTATGCTTATAATGCAGGTTAACGCGCACATAATACAGCATGATGGTTTCGAAGAGGAAATTGAAAACGTCGTCACGACGATTTGCAAGCTGAAACATGTGCTTGCCATGACCAAAGATCGTGAAAAGAAAGATAGGACACTCTCCCGATTGTGTAAAGGGTCCGATGTAACGGCCAAGGGAAGGGCCGCCCTTGGCCTTCCCCATATGAGGCCACTTACGTTACATAAAATTAGGGGGAGACGGGAATGCCCTATCTTACCTTTTAAGATCTTTGCCATGACTTACAATGTCTATGCTTATAATGCAGGTTAACGCGCACGCCACGTGCGCTATGAAAAATCCTCTGCGATGATGTCCGTTCTCCATTCAAAATACACACATCTCCGCGAAGAATCCTGCAAGGATACAACCGCCCTGAAATAGCGCGGAGGTTGAGGGGTGCCATCGATCTCAACACATACAAAGAGTGTGCTCAAAAGACAAATTAAAACTTACTAAGCGCCTACGTACCCATTACAATAGCTCACAGAACAGAAAACATCTACCGGGGTGGCTGATTTCAGCACTTTACTGGAGCTCAATAGAGAGCTTCGTACGAGTGCTCTGTCAGCCTTGGAAGACCATACGAGGCCGTGTTTGTAACTATATTGATAAGATATGTAGTTATTAGTTCTGAATTATATTTATTACTGAAAATATTTCAGTACTTGAAAGATAAGTAGATCTACATCGTTGGAGATAGAGCACAGGCTTACTGTAGTGTTACTGTTAGATCTAACGTTTGTCCCATCCATTTCAATACGTGTGGTGATTTTGGAGGCGGTTTATTTTTCTCTGTTGCGGCCCATAGGCCGCACCCCGACTTTGGGATCATATTTTGAGTGAAAATAGTGCGGCCTTTCCGCCGGCGAATACGGTAGTGTATTTTATCTTAAAATAAAGCCTGTATTCAAAGTCTATCACACCTGATTCAAAGCCCTGTCTTGTTGATGTTGCTGGCCTCTATACAAACGGGCTTGTTCCATGTCAATGGGCTGCTTAGGATCGAAACCCAGCCTGCTTCTTAACTCTTCATTCTCTTCCAAGAGTTCATTGAGCTGGATCTCGGCTTTGTTCACATTCTGTGTCAGCTGCTCAATATTTCTAATGGATGAAGAAGAAATGTTAACAATGACCCTATGCCAAATAATCTTACTGAATCAAAGTGAATACTTTTTGTAATGACTGCAAAATGTGTTATAGGATCAAAACATTTGCTATACTAAATATGAATGTTCTCTACTAGATAAATGATATAACGTGGATAGATGGATAAATTCTGAATAAAGTAGTGGAATTAATGACTTACTTTACTTTCTAAGTAATTATAACTATAACTAATATAACATTAATACATTCACACATTGTACTGAGTACATGGACATTATGTTGGAGGTTGAGAATATTCAATGACAAAAATGTCTTTTCATGAACATTTATACACAAAGTACGGTCCTAAATAAAATGAATAGATATGCATGACATTGATTACCTGTCTCTGAGTCCTATCTGTTTCTTGCCAAGTTTAATCTCCTGCACAGCTTCGGCTAATCCATACTCTCCCTGGAATATAACAAAGAGAAAGATTTTCAGGATCAACTGCCCCTTGATCAAAATCTAAAGTTAACCCATAAAAGGGAACTTCAACCACAGATTGTGGACATTTTTATGCTGTGAGAGAGCACCATGTTTTTAACTGATGATGCCAAAGCCCCGCGGGCCGCAAATTTTTGACAGACTAGTCGCCGCGCAACATACCCGTCTGAGCTAGTGCTCTCGTGCGAGAGTTTCAGTCGGCTAGGTGCAGTCCGAAATGTAATTGCATTAGTCTGACGGACATATTTGACGCACAAACTTTGTGTACGAGTGAATGGGGCTTAGGCATTTCTGACTTTCCCCACGGAACGCCTAGTGCCGTTTCACTTTAATCAAGATGTGCGGTCAAACGTTTAACATGCACAAATTTACATCAACAATCTATGCATATATGACTTATTAATGCTTAGTCTCCCTGTACACGGTAAAGATGAATATCAGCATCAAATATTGAAGGTCCACTCATGATTTTCAACGCAAGTTAACAGAGTAAACATTCACTCTCCATTTTGGTCACACAAAAATTGCAGAGTAGGAGAAGCAGGCTTGTATGGTAAAAATAACGCAGGTCAGGTGACGCAGAATTGGCCAATCAAATGTCTAGATTCTTCACAGGCATCATATAATAGGGAATACCAGGTAATTTGAAAAACATGGATAGAATATACCGGGAGGAAAATGGAATGCATGTGAGTATGGACCCAAGAAGTTGGATTACAAATAAATACCTCTTCATAGTCCTTCATTCTGTTGATAGCTTCATTCAGTTCCTTGTCTTTCTTTCTAGCATCGGCCTCGGCTTGCTGGACCCTCTCTTCGGCAGCTTTCATCTCTTTCTCCTGCTCCTTCAGGGTCTCTCGCAGCTTTGTGATCATGTTCTGAAGACGTACAGTGGGGGCTGGAAAACAAGGACAAGAGCAATGTATCAATACATCAACAGTAAATTCACATCAAATATGAAACCACTTTGCATTATCATTGTTGTGTATTTAAGGTAATACTGGTACAATGGGTTTTCATACAAATTCATGAGTAGTACATGATCTGTATGCTCTCTTATACATGTAGAACCACATGATCTATACTCAATTTTACATCTCAAGCTGTTAACAAATCACATTTGCTACGAAATACTAGTATCAAGCCTGGCATGAATCCCAAGCATTATTATTTTCACCAAGAATAATAGAGCAGAATTGGATATTACCCATTTTTCATGTAATGATTTTGACAGGAAAGCATTTTCTAGTCTAGTATTAACTGCTTGCGGCCAACTAAAAGGCTTAACTGAAGCAGAACTTTGTTATATCCCCAAATATTAACTCTAGTCTGAGCAGTCTGAAGCAATTTGACCGTTTCTTCGCCAGTGTTGTCCACTCATAGTTTGAAAGGAGAGTGTTACTGACCTGCTCCAGTGGTAGCATCATTCTTAAGCATCTCTAACTCCTCTGCTCTCTCATCCATCTCCCTTGCCGACTCCTCCAATTGATGTCTGAGAACAGCTAACTGGGCATCCTTCTCTTTCAAAGCCTGAAAATATAGATTATTATTATTTAATCTTTATTGCCTTTATCTCTCTGTGTGTCTCTTCCCCTTCTCTTTCTTGTTCTATCACTCTCTCTTTCTCATCCCCTTCTCTACCCCCCCCCCCCCCCCTCTATCTTTCCTTATCACTTCCGTCTCTCCATGTTTCTCTCTTTTCCCCTTTCTCTTCCTCCTTTTCTCTCTCTCCATCTCTGTCCCTGTCTCTCCATTTTCCCCCTGTCCCCTCTCTCACTTTCTCTCTATCTCCTCCCCCCTCACCCCCCCCCCCCAAAAAAAAAAATCCTTGTATCCATTTCTTAGAAAAGCAACAACTGAAGTCTGTATCAACTCCACTGGTAGTGATCTGGGGAGCGTTTCATCAAGCGTTTTGCCAGTTATTTCTACCGATAACTGTTATAAGCTACTAAAATCCTTGCATCTGATTGGATGAGAGCAAATTTGTCAGTAAAAATCACTGACAAAACACTTGAATGAAACGCTCCCCTGATCCTTCTGTATGATCTGTATGATCAGACTTTATTAGATGTTCCATCTCTCACCCTCCTTGCCATCTCTACCTCTCATTGTCTACCAATGATTCATATTCTCTCTCTTCCTCTCTCTCTCTTTCTCTCTCTCATTCTCTCTCTCTCTCTCTCTCTCATTCTCTCTCTCTCTCTCTCTCTCTTTCTCTACCCTTCTCTAAATCCCAGTACTCATACCTTAGACAGAGCAATCACTGAAGTCTTATCCGTATCAATCTCACTAGCAGTGATCTGGTCCTTCTGCTGCTGTATGATGAGGTTCAGACGGTCTATCTCTCCATCTTTCGCTTCCAGTGCAGCCTGTGTACGCAGAGAATAACATAGAAAATCACCTTCAAAACAAGGATACAATCAAAGGGCAATCCAACCCTTTGTAAAAAGCTGATGTGTGTGAAAGGAGTAAAATAAGAGAAACAGGATGGTGAAAGTTTGAAAGAAATCGGACAAAGAAGAAGAAAGTTATAAATGTTTGAAACATGAGATCACTACATCTATGCGAATCCCAAATTGGCAATTTGGTGAATTAATTGTGACGTATTCACTGTCAACTCTCCCATTTGTCGTACACCAAAATATATTGTAGATAACGCATTGTTAAAGGTCTTACAGAGTTATACAGCTAGAAAAATTGACATTTTAGTCATTTTGTGTGTTAGAGCAAATGGGAAAATTGAAAATCCCATATGTATAGTGATTACAACATTTTTAAAATCATATCTTTCTTATTGCTTGTCTTACTTCATTCAATTTTTAACCAATCTGCTTCTCTGATTTTTCTGTTTTTCTCAGAACAACTTGCCATTAAGGTTGAATTTCCCTTTAATCCTTTAACCTCTAAATTACTGTAAATGCATGCATAAAATCACAAATAAAACTGCTTGTTATATTCCATCTATACTACCACCTTGTGGTTGGATTCTGTTATGTCACATTCATGGACTTCAGCCAATCTGATCGATGGTCTCTAAACACAACATAGCAATAGAAAACATATCAACCAATCAGACTGCTTGTTACATACCTTCCAGACCTCCACCTTGTTGTTCAGTTCAGTCATGACCTCATCATCTCCTTGGATCTGACCCTGAAGCTTGTCGGATAACTCTTTGATCTAAAAAAAAAATTAAGATAGAAAGTTATAAAGATTAATGAATAACAGTATACTTTGCCTATTCCATGTATATTGTGAAACTGTCTCAATGGGCATTAAGTCAATATGAAATAGAAAAGTTATTGACCTTTAAGCTCCCAGATTAAAATAAAGAGTAACAGATAAAGCATATGAATGATAATAATGCATGAAAGAAATATATCCAGCATGTTTCATATTTTCTTGTAATCTGTTGAACTTCTAAAAACAAAGTGTCAATAGTAGAGCATGTAGCATGACAGCAAACGAACAAAAGATTTAAAGGTTGTCTGGTAATTTCATAAAGTATGTTTTGTACTCCAATCCAATAAAATCTAATATGATATTCAAGGCCTATAGGAAAGTTGTACATTGTACCATGCTGTGGATATGACTTTCACTACGCTAGGTAATGAAGTCTCAAGTCCATTCCTCCCTTAATTGGCCCCTGCAACCAAAAGCATACCCAAATGCAAGTTTCTTGCTGATGTGCAGGCATGCATACAACTAATATTCTGGTATTCAATATCAATTTCCCCCAATTCACCTGTTCTTTGAGCACATCATTCTCCTGCTTTAGACGTGTAGCCTTGGAGTCGGACTGCCCTGAGAGTCTTTTAATCTTGATGTAGTCTTCGGCGATGCTGTCCATTTCCTTGGCTGCGTCTTTCAGTTTCTTCTCCATATCCTCCACAGTCTTGTCCAGGAGCTCATTGTGATCTGTAAGATTCTAGAGAGTGAGAGCGACAGAGAGAGAAATACAAGGGTTAAATAACATTAACTGGAGGCCCCCTGTGTAGGAGAGTCATACCATATGCACATTAATAGCCTACGTTACACTTCTCTCTCAGAGTAGGCTGTCAACCCAGTTTTCAGTGTGGCGGCAATACACATCAGGTAATCTAAATACAGATCTTGGTGATAGGCTGCATAGCCCTTTGAAGATTATCACCAAAAGAAGAAATAGATCATACGGAAGTCAATATAAGGTCAGAGGAGGTCAGATAAATATACTCTAAGGATTCAGTTCTTCTTTATATCTTTCAAATTCTTGTCCAGGGGCTCATTGTGATCTGTCAGATACTAGTGAGTGAGAGAAATATAAGGGTTTAAAAAAGGTCGCATAGAGGTCAAAGTAAGGTCAGAGAAGGTCAGATATTTCACCCTAAAGATTCAGCTTCTTCTCCATCTTCTTCACATTCTCACCCAGGAACTCATTGTGATCTGTCATTTTCTAAAGGGAAACAAGGATTAAAGGGGTCAAAAAGGGGTCAAATAGGGGTCAAATAGGGGTCAGATATGGGTGGGAAAATGGTTAGATCATTTGCAGTATTGTTACAGTCTCTTCTCTAAGACCATCCCCTTGACCTTCACGGATAGATTTATTTTAGCAGGTCAGATCTCGATAAAGAGACAAGTTATGGAGATCAAGCAAAATTCATATAAAAATCAGACAAAGGTCAGAGGTCATTGTCAGACAGGGGTCATGCTAAAAATAACAATCAACGCAATTTACAAATGCTCTAATATTGAGTATATTTATTTTTTTTTTAATGGATTTTGTTTGACCAATTACAATGAGAATTTGACAAAAAGCTAAAGTTGGTTTTGAAAAAAAAATCAATTTACTTCCCCTAAGACTAAATACAATCATCCACATACATACACATAACCATTAAAACCTGGTACAGATCATTCAGTAAGAGGGGTGTTTTCAAGACAATGAGGGGCTAACTTACCTTGATTTCTTCCAGCTGGTTGTTAATCTCACGGTTCTTCTGTCGAATCTTATCTTGATACTCCACGTCATCGCCACGTCGCATCCTAAGACTCTCTCTCTGAGATTCCATCTGGCGCTGGTAGTCCCGCAGATCGTGACGGAGCGCATCACTCTGGAAAAGAGTGTAGTTGAGAAACTAGTGCGAGGGTACTGTATTTCATACTGTATTCTGTTCTGTACAATACTCATTTTAACACAGCAACTTCATAACCGGACTAAAACACTGCCTACCAATATGTATTTGCAGCAAAATATATAAAACAATGATAACAATTTACATTTAATACCATAACAAACAAGCATTAATATCAAATCATTGAATACTTAAAGACATTTTGTCACTAAAGTTCCTAGTAATTGGAAAGGAGCTCTATGGAAAAATAAAAGTTACGTATTATGATAATCATTATCATCGTGTATAAGGACAATCTATAATCTGGCAACTGCTATCTTTTTTTTCTATTCATTCAGATAAAATTTAACAGAAGGTATAAGATGCAGCAAAATGATAACTTACATCTCTTTTCAAATCTCTGATCTCCTTTTCAGCATCCTCTGCTCTCGTGTGAAGCTGTCATATTAAAAAAAAATCATTAAAATTAAATAATCAATAAATTAAATGTTTAAGGTCGCAGCAAGTAACAACAAAATAGTTTACAAGACATACAGCAGTACTTTGTATAAATAAATATTAATGCATGAATGATAGGATCAATCTACTGATGCAATAATATACAAAATACGACTATCTGCCCCTCTAGCATCCTGTTCTTAAGAACTATACAGGACTAAATAGTTTCACTGACACGCAAAATACTTTTTTTGGGTACAATGCTATTACAGTGACCACTTTAAATAAAAGAGATGATAGTCATATTGGTCAGGCCAATTCCTGACAAACTGCTTTTAAAAACTTAGTGTATGCACATAATTCATTTTCATTTTATTCAATAGTTTAAATTGTTTACAATCAGAGTAAATGACTTTTCTTTTCTTTTCAAATGATCTAAACTAACAAATGTTTGGTTGTCTATTACCCATCATGTTTTTTCTACTTTCCACATAATGTAATAAACATGTGTAGGACTGAAAACATTTGAAGCATACTACTAAAAGATATGCTAACAGAGAAACATAACAATTTCTTAATCTATGGAGAAGTGAATTGACTCATTCACATCTACATGTAGGCTTAATCCAAGAGCCATCCGATTCCCATAGGCAATAGGGAAATTAAGTAATGACAGCATTTATAAGCTTGCATGGGATGTGAAATTGAAGCAGAGTAGATCATGCAGGGTTCTCACCCGTGCATAACACACTTGGTGCTGATACCATGCGTTCTAAACTATTAAGAACCAGGCCAATTTACACTGACTTCAATGGGGCTAATTAGATATTCATATAGCCATACCTTGGGCCACCATGAACTGATTCATGTCAAATTTGATGTGTGAACGTTTTCCATCATGCTCTACTTAAATATGGTCATAAAAATACTGAAATACAAAAATCAAAATTTGTTGACGTCACACTTCGGTACTCTATTGGGAAGGGTATTTATGTGTCAATGAATACTTTCAACCTGCTCCCAAACCAAGTCATATTTCACCAATTTTGGACCCATAATAAGTAACTGCATACTGTTAACCAGCAAATTTACTATGGTCCTTTCACGTCATCCCCTGGGTTGTTGCAAAGTCATATTTCTTTCAGGGCAAACAATTTTCTGCCGAGAAGCTTGGGTAGATGGATAATCAAACAAGTGAGCTGATCACAGGTCACTTGGTAGTTTACGACACTCACCCTCTCTGCTTCAGACTTCTCATTATAGAGCTCCCTCTCTTTCTCCTTCAGCTCCCTCTGGAGTAAGTCACTCTGCCTGCTCAGCTCATGGATCTCATTCTGGAGCTGACGGGTGTCCCTGGATCCCCCGGATCCTCCCATGCGCTGGAGAACAGAAATAAGATCAATCAGAAAAGAAAATCTCGAAATCTGACAGCAATCAAAAATTCTAGCAGAATATGAGACATTTATCACGTAATAGCAATTGCTGGGAAATACACAAAATAAACAAGGTATCCCATGAAATATCAGGACTAAATCCATGCAATTTTGCTTCCTGCAACACTGTCCCATGTAAACAAATCTGTGTTGGCGATTTGCAGGATACAAGGTTTCGAGAAATATTTCAGAAGTTTCAAGAAGTGTTGGTCAAACTTTTCAGTCAATATTTTCATGACAACAGCAATGGACACAGCGGAGCAGCCGAGGTACAGTGGTTCATTCACTTGACTCTCAATCAAAGAGTTGAGAGTTCGAATCCCAGCCTGCCACTTTGGCAAGACATTAATCCTCTCTTGCCACTCTCCACCCAGCTGTAAATAGGTATCGATGTGCTAGAGCGCCACATATTTGGACGCTCGGCCATGACCGGGGCAATAATGTACACGCAGGAGCGCCAGGAGTGTCACAGTGTGACGGACCTGAGCGCTATACAAGAAGCCACAATTATTATTTTTATTAACATATTTTGAGTTTTTAAAAAAATATGTACTGAGTATCATAGAGTTCAGGTAACAAATTATACTCTCTATAAAATTTTCAAATTTTACCTGTAATCTTTTATTCTCCTCCTCTAGCTCTCTGATCTGATCCAGTAATCCTTGCTCTGTAAAAAAAAATAAATAAATAAAAGATATTACTCAATGACAAATAGAATTTGAACCTGGCAGGAAGCATCATAATCTTCTGTATTAATGACTTCTGTTTTAATGCTGTTTTAATGTTTGCCTGTTACTATTCAAATCATGACATTGTCATTATTTCTGTCTTCTCTCTTCTGTATACCTCAAAACTTTGTCCCATAGCTAATCTATGCAACATTTATATTTCAGTCCTAACTTACTTTTTATTTAATTTCATCTTTCATAACTATGGGCTGAGATAATGGGCAAGTTTGGAGTTTTGCTTGCAAAGGATGTCATAAAATGTCTATTTACTGGCCAATTTCTGATCCAAGCTGACTATCCAACTATCCAACTATTATAAAAATCAAAAATACAAGTTCTGCTCGGGGATGACATGTAAATCGCAGAAAATAAATGAAGACACTCCGTAAACAAGTGAAAATACAAATTTTCGCCCTTAGGGCTTTATTAATTATGATTCATTTTGAATGCAACATAATAATTTCATCCAATAACAAAGATGCGTAAAAATATCCACATACGCATACATAAAAAATGCGCGAAAGTGCAAGAAATATACATGTACGTCGCAATGAATGAATACGTCACAAAGAAAACTGGAAACAGAGAAAGTAAGAACGAGCGCGAAGGAAAGAAGACTGGTATAAATGAGGCATAAAAAAAGAGAAAAGAAGAAAGAGGATGGGAAAATACACGACATCAAGGGAGAAGAAAACAGAGAGGAGAGAGGAGGAAGAGAAAACGTTGGATTGTTAGGACTATAAAGGGAAGTAGAAAGTTGTTTGGTTGATCTTAATAACTCTCCCTTTAATGCAGAGCAATGTGGCACTACGGATCTCTTTTGAGAGGCACGGAGAAGAGTTTAGAGCTACATGTACCTACCATTGATAACGCCTTCCTTGCCCTGTTGTGTGGCTAGCTGCTCGAGCTCTTCTAGAGCAACGTTAGCTTGGGCTGCCTTCATGAGCATGATGGCCCTAGTCACATCAAACAACTGCTGCCATTGGTCCTCATCCTCAGCATCAGCCTTGTCAACCTGAAAACAACCAATCAAATCATGGGTTAGATAGGTACCATGTCTTATCAACCTGAAAACAACAAATAATAGGTATCAGACTTATCAATCTGAAAACAACCAATCAAATCGTGTGTTAGATACATGTAGGTATCAGTCTTATCAACCTGCAAACAACCAATCAAATTAGGTCTTAGATATATGTATCGGGCCCCATCAACCTGAAAACAACCAATTAAATTGTGCATTAAATAGATAAGTAAATATGTAACATCCTTGTCAACCCATGTGTTAGATACATGTACGCATCAGTCTTATCAACCTGCAAACAACCAATCAAATTAGGTCTTAGATATATGTATCGGGGGGGGGGGGGGCCCATCAACCTGAAAACAACCAATTAAACATGCATTAAATAGATAAGTAAATATGTAACAGCCTTATCAACCTGAAAACAACCGATAAGATGATACCTTACAAACACATGTCTACCTGAAAAACCAACCAAGAATTCTTTTTTTTTATAATTGCAGATCAGTGTATATAACTGTAACATACCGTAATTAAACAACCAATTTTTTCAAATTATGAACTCATAAATGCTCCATATTCAGATAAATTTGGGTTAAAAAAACATGAAAATGACTTGATTTTGCATCACCTATTTCAAATTATGCATCTTACATTGTTTTTCATCATCTCTTTATAGCACTGCACTTTGTGAGAAGTCAATGTAAATAGGATGCTGAAAAACAGAACCAGTGTAAACTGGTTCTGTTTTTCTCATTCATATATCACTACATCTTGTTACCACCGGGGTATTTCCTTTTCATTTTCAATGGCTATTATTTAAAGTAGAACACTAATGATTTTAAATATTGGCTTAATACTTATTATTGCATAGATGGCATAAATTAAACAAGGTTATCCAAATTTAAAGCTTGGAAACATTTGAATTAATGATTATTATCAATTATAAAACGGTAAAATACAGCCCCCGATATAGCAGCTGAAAAGCTCCTTGAACGCTGCTGAGATGTGTGACGACACAAGAGGGGCGAGTCCTGTCTAAGCAGACGATGTCCCATAACATTATACACATTTTTCAGTGCCTGTTTTGTCATCTCCTCTTCACTTATTTCTCTTACTTGACTAGCGTCAGTCTTAATGTTAGTCTGTTGCCTCACTCTTAACTTCGTGTATGGTATTATTTTGATGAAAAATGCAGCGTTAAAAAAATAAAGGAATCAGTCACTTGTAAACAAAATAAGACGCCATTGTATTTTCAGCTGCTTGCACCGCGGCATGTTCGGCGTTTCAAGAGGGAACGAATACCATCCAGCTATTATTCGCAGGGCTTTTCAATTTGAAAATGGGGTTTATTTCATTGATCATTGACCCTTCTCCTGTGTATTTACAATCAAACGGTTTTAGTTATCAGAATCAGTTCACTTTCCCTTTTAGAATGGTGTGAAATAAGGTCATGTTTAAATGTACCAAACTCTTTATAATTTGATAAATAATTGCATTGCAATTACGTTCATTCATTATAGGACGTCGTCTGCTTAAGCAGGATCGATCCCTCGTATGACGACATCAAAACATCGCTATATTTCTGGCGAATCCTCGGATATTCCACATGCTGAGAAGAGCTTTTATTTATGTTGTTTTTATAATCATCATATACGCAGTTGACATAAAACTTATACGATTGCCATCTGTAAGCTTCCCAATTTCTAGTGATACATTAATTGCCATATTTGTGATTTTCTTGAGTGTTCTACTTTAACATAACATGATTTATCTTTTACGTATATTCATTTTTATGCATACCGTTTAAAAAAAGACAGTGCTTTAATCAAGGTTTTTTTTAATACATGTACATTGTACAGGGTAGTTTCCTTTAGAAGGTTTTGACTCAGACCCTCTTTTTTCAAGGGTTGCATTTTAACCCTTTTGAGACAACTGACCACAATTTGTGGTTTGGCTCCATAACTTTTGATTCAGAGCTCTAAAAAATCTATCAGATGCATGGGTAGAAATCTTCAGCAAAAAATCTCTGCACACACTGTGTCCATTTTTGTTGCATGACTATATTGCATTTGATGCCAGGAATTTTAACAGCTTTAAACTCCTTAACAGGAGGTTCAAAATCATTGTTGTTTGATCAAAATTAGCAATTTTTTCAACTTTTTGACAAGGTTCCTAACTATACATTGTTTTCAAAGACACTGCATCTTATTAGAACCATGTACATGTAGCACTAACAGAAAAATATTATTGTTGCCAATTTGAAGAACAAAATGTGATCAATTTAGCCCTTAAATAATTCCTGTCCTGAAAGGGTTAATATCTTGCTTTAAAAAAATAAATACCACATCCTCACCGGTCAAAACATTCTTACCTCAGCTAACATTTCATAAATTTCATCTGCCACCTCGTCTGACAGCTCAGTACTCTCCACCTCCATGATCGTCTCCCAGTTGATGGGCGCCATGGTGACGGATCAGTCCACTCTGCCACAGGTAACTATTGGTGTTCCTGCATGAAGGTTACACAATAATCATCAAAGTTATATCTTATTTGTCTATGATATCAAAAACAAACTTCTTATACATGTAATTATAAAACCAGCAAATTTTGGAAGAGGTTCAGAGTCACAATAGTTTCATGCCGTAATGAATCATGACACAAAACTTAAAACTTTGCGATAATTTGCATAAGTTTCTTTCCACAGAAATGGCTCCAAGTTGAGAGACGGTGCTCTATGTTGAAAAGCTTACAAAAGGACAAAAGAAAGAGCACCAACAAGGAAGTTTCTCCCAGCCGCCAGTTCTCTGCGTTCCCGCTCCACCTTAATGGCTCGGCCGGCCACATTTCACTACACTGTGTGCGTGATTTTCCCGATAGTGTGTGTGTGTGTGTGAATTATGATTTCAGAATATGTTAAGATGGTATGCACACTCTTCACAAAGATTTTTAAAACCAATACAGAGATGAGGCCGGCCCAGTCACGGGGAAGTGGACTTTGATTGCTCGGTCACTTGATTGGCGGGCTTGCGGGGTGTCCAGTTGTACCATGGGCACCCCGAACCCCGCCCCCTTAAAAAAAAAATATTTATATCTAGGTGTATACATGTATATAATCAGGCGTAGTACTTTATATATCACTGCACTTTTTAGGTTGTTTTTTTTAGTTATGTTTGATCTGGTTCTATTCATGCCAATCTTTTTTAATTGTTTGTAAATATTGTGATTATTATTTTCATTGAATAAACACAGAAAGAAAAAAAAAGTTTCTCCCAGCCAATTTTTTTCGTAAAGGAAGTCAGGAGCCCATTTGTTTTGTGTGTGGACCATAACAAGAAATGTTATGACAACGAAAGTTAGATGGTGAATCTTTGAAATAGATGGTCAAAAGGGGTAATTTTTTATGAGGAACCTGCTTATCATCACATTTCCATTTTGAGCCCAGGTAGATCTAATGCTCTAAACCCTTTGCAGCAAATGTAAACACAGAAATTTGTCTCTTAAAATAAATAGGAGGCTCTCTCCCAATAGACTAAAAATATTGTCAAGAGTCTGAGACAACAGAGTCAGAGACAGTCTCCCAAATAGGAAACAGAACTAATTCTCCAATATCAGCCGTGCGCCTCTAAATAACTTTTGACTGTAGACTAGATCCTCTCTACTTTTCTTTTCAACGGCTTTTCTTTTTTCAATTGTTTAGAATTAGAAGTTAGAATTTGAACTTGGCCTGGCTTGGATTACAAAAAAAAAATGAACAAGGGATTTATATAAATTGAAAATGAAAGCTAACAGAACTGTACAGAGATTATAAGTTAGACAACACAATTAACAGTAGAGGCGCAGGACCGATATCGGAGACTCTCTCCCATTTATTTGGGAGATTGTTTCTGATATCAGAGACTTCTGTAAATAATTTTGGTCTCTGATTTGGAAGACAGTCTCCCATTTGGGAATCGATTTGTTTGTTTACATTTGCGGCAAAGGGATTACCTCGGCGCAAAATAAAAATATGATAAGCAGATTCCTCATGAGAAATTACCCCTTACCTACTTCAAAGATTCACCGTCTACTTTTGTTTTCATAACAATTAATATGACCCACACACGAAACAAATGGGTTTCTGACCTCGATGAGGCAAAAATTTGGCTGGGATAAATTGCCTTGTTGGTGTTGTTTCTTTTATCCTTTTGTAAGCTAAGTCTCCAAAATGGGAGAGAGTCTCCGTACTCCGATATCACTTATCAGCCATGCCCCTCTACATCTACTGACTTTAAACTAAATTGTAAAGTCTAAGTTAAAGACATGAAAGACAAAGTAAACTGTAATAAGTAAAAACAACTTCCGCCTGTTCCGGATACTGAATTTCACTAGGCCTAGAGTAGACGTCGATAGAACCAACTTGTTCTTAGAGAATAGATTAGTACTAACTTTAAACTGGAAATAGAATAGATAATAATAAGCCAATAATATTCAATTATTTCAATAAGAATACCGTATAGGCCTACGCATGATACGGCGAACTCAGTAACTGGCCGGCGTGGCCTAGCTAGGGTCAGGCCCTAGCCAGCTAGCACAAGTCTAGGCCGCCAGCTCAGGCGGAGCGGGCAGTGTGGCTTCGATGGAATTCAATTCCAGCTGAAAACAAATCAGCAGAGAACCGACTCTGTTATGAAAAACAGGGAAATCTGAGATATTTGAGACCTAGAGAAATGTTAGAAACTGAAGATGTTTTTAAATTATAGCAATTCTTACCTGTGGAAAAGCAGGAAGTCTCAAAACTCGGCGTTGAAATTGGACAGCCTGAATAACTGAAACACCTTCAAGTTCAAGGGAATGTTGACGAACGAGCCATTTTTCATTCAGCGTCCATCACGACCAATTCAACGTAAGAGGGCAGCAGACTAAAAAGAATATTTTAGGGGAACCTACTTCTTCTTTTTTTTTTTTTTTTTGGGGGGGGGGGTCAACATTAAAATTGAACTGTCAGTTAAATAAGTCAATATGTTGAGTTAATTAAGGAAACGGCGTATCCAGGGGCCCCCTCCCCTGGGACCAAAAAAGGGACACCCCCCCCCCCCCCCAAATGCTGAAAACCTTTTTTTTTTCTTCTTCTTTTTTTTTTGGGGGGGGGGTTGTCAGAAAATTTTGTGAATATTGAGCCCCCTCCCTCACAAGATCCTGGAATCGCCACTGAATTAAGGCATCTGAATGAGCAAAGCAATCACTGTGGGGGGGGGGGGCAGTCTTGCACTGTAAAAATATGACACGCCGCCTGCGTTTATGTTTTTAATGAGAGAAAGGCCCCATGTTTATATTCCAATTAATATTCAATATCATTCAATAACATTCTATAATGAATTGAGTACAACAAACGCGGGCTTTAAGTTTCTTATCAGGTTATCCAATAGGGTGTGGTTAATATCATCAACATAAAAAGGGGGCCTACATGCTAATGGGTATAGGATTCAGAAGATCGGTTACACGAATTACAATTAATCATGTAGTTTCTGTGATATTGATAGAAATGTAATATCCTTCTTATTTATTTATTTTTTAAGTTTTAAAACTAACAGTGACATACATGACTTGTATATGGTGTTGTAGCGTTGTAAACTGTACTGAGGACACTTCTGAGCCACTGGGTAGGCGGGGGGGGGGGGGGCTATTTTCTTTTGGGCTTCATGTTGCCACCCCCCCCCCCCCCCATCTCTCACTCTCTCTCTCTCTCTCTCTTACATACATACACACACACACACACACACACACACACACTTTCTACTATAAAAAAGACGATCGAATCAAGGGATGGCAGTCTATACCCAAGATGCCCTCGGTATATAGCTACTAGAGTACCTATATATAAAGAGAGTAGCGACAACTCATGATTTGAACGCCATTTTGTTTCCACTGCTATGCAACATTTCTTTTCAATTCCGATGAGCACCTGGGTGTCCTCAATAGAAAGAATTCAAACGCCATTTTGTGTCCAGAAAAGTCAGACGTCTATGTCGCTACTCTCTATATAAAGGTACTCTAATAGCTACGACACCGAACGGCCATGAACCGTCTGACGCGATCTTTGTCAGGACCCCCCCCCCCCCCTTCATAAAGTATATGATTTTGTTAAATCGTTGGGTAAAGCATCTTCTACCGAAAAGCATGATACTAAGACCATTGAGTTTGGTTACGTAATTTTTATTCTATGTCCGTTTCTTAAAACACAGTCATTTTCAGATTTCGCTTGATTTTGCGACCGATTAGTGTAAAATCGTATCGGGAATGGCCTTTCATTATGGCATGCTTTGTACAATAATTAGCGTCGTTTCCACTTTTCCCGAGCTGCAGCTCACTAAAGGCCATTCCCGACACAATTCTAATCTCATGGGTCGCCAAAAACATGCGAAATTTGAAACTGACTGTAGTTTAAGAAACGGGCACAGAATCGAAATTACTTAACCAAATTCAATTATCTTGATATTGTTCTCTTCGGTAGAAGATGCTTTACCCAATCATATAAAAACTCATTTTTGAATGCAAAGTACTGAAAATCCGCCGTTCCGCTTTTTGGGGGACACCCGGGTATAGGCTATTTCACTCTTTCACTTTTATAATACCCTCTCGATATAACCGATCATGAGTTACTCACCTTTTAGCATCGTCTGGCCTTCTCACTCTATAACTTTCATTATTAAACGATGACTGATCAAACTTCAGAAACGAACATCAATCTCCCTATCGCCGCAGGGTATATTTATTTACATCCGTTAGTTTCCATGCTCAGTGGCGTATCTAAGTGGAGGGATGGGAGCAGGGGGCACGTGCCTCGGGTAGCACTTGAAGAAAAAGGGGAGAAAAGAAGAAAAATTCGGAACCTTAATGATTATTCGCTCCTTTCTGCCCGGTGAATGCATTAAAAACACTTCTTTAAGGGATTAAAACGCGAAAATCTAAAGCTCGGTCGCTTTGCTCCTTCGCACATAATGTTGTTTCAGAATCTCATAATTCAGCGCCCAGTATTTTTGTTTTAATGGCTCAAAATACCTCTTGTTGCTTTGCTCCCTATTCTATAACTTTCATCGGTCTCTTTATGGGCCCCAAATATAGTAAAGTAGTATTTACAAAGGTTCAATAGTTGGAAGAAATCTTAACTTTCGACTGCCTTGCTAAAATTCCTTGGACTATATTTCACTTGGGTTTTCGTTAATTAGTGTGCCCCATTAATTGAGGAAGAAGTGAATTTACAGAAAAGTATTCATCAATGTACAGTATCGCTCGATGCAGTGCACCCTTGCGCTTTTTCCTGTGCATAAAATGCATAAAATACGTGCTTTGAGGGGTTAAAAATATCGCTCCCTCGCTTGTTTTTATTTTTTGCCCAGAAAACTATAAACCGAGATACGCCACTATCCATGCTTCCTTCTTTATTTCAAAGATTTTCATGGGCTCAGTTCCCTTTCTTATACATTTTGTATTGTTATGATTATCAGAGGAAGTACATTGTCACAAATGTACTTGCCAATGATAGATTACTGTACATAATAATTATATTAAGGAAAGCTGAAAGACGGCGGGGGGGGGGGGGGGGGGCTAGAGGGGCAGGAATTTAAAAAAGGAAGGAGGAGGAGAAAGCTCATGGAGAAAAAGAGGATGTGAGGAGAAGGAATAAGAAAAAGACGAAGTTCTAAGAAAAACTTGCGAAGGGGGAGAAGAAGAAGAAGCTATTTCTCCAAGCCTCCTCTCCCTCCCTCCCTCTCTCTCTCTCTCTCTCTCTCTCTTCGTCTTTGACAGTTAAAATGCAAAAATCTATACAGCTTTGTCGCTTCGCTCCCTCGTTTGTACAGTCGCGTTTACACTCTAAAAAATCAAATGATAAATTGTTAGAGGAGTGACAACATTTTCAAAATTGTAAATTAACACTTTCAAATGTTGGATCCAACCAGTGGCGTATCTACGGGGGGGGGGGGGCAGAGGGAGCACGTGCCCCGGTTGGCACTTGAAGTAGGCGCAAAAAACGCAAAAGAGAGAAAGAAAAGGGGGAGAAATACAAGAAATTTTATGGTCCTTGGGGATTATTTGCGCCCCGGTCAAGGACATAATGCGTATTAAAGAAATTTTCTTAAGCTCGGTCACTTTGCGCGCCCAAAATAGGAATGTTCAAAATCCCCCCCCCCCCCCCAAAAAAAAGAGAATCTATTGCTAGGTCGCTGTATTCCCTTGGATTTTTGTAAGGGTATTTTTTCAAATTTCAATTTCAGGGGTGAAAAGGAAAAAAAAAAGCTGACGCTCGGTCGCGTTGCTCCCTTACTTATACAGTAACTCATCAAATTTGGGCTAACAACCCTGTGCATCAAAACTCATTTTTACGTACTGCCATCATTTCTAAATTAGAAATGCTCATTAATCTGAGTTTGGGCATGAGGGGGGTGTACATTTGATAGTTGCCCCGTCAGATAATAAATAAGGTGTAGGAATTCAAACACGGGAGGAGTCTCTCTAGTGATGGAACTTGTATAGACAAAATTTGGTCCCTGGGCTTCAATGCAGAGGCGGCGCTCCCGGGGGATGGGGGGATGTGGGCACAGTGCCCCCACTTTTTCAAGTACCCCAAAAGTGCCCCTTTTATCTATGAAAAGTGCCCCTTTTCATATCTGATAAGTGCCCCCTTTTTAAAACCTCAGACATAACTGCCCCTTATGAAATCTAATAATTGCCCCTTTTCCATCTAATTAAAGTGCCAATTTCCCGTTCTAATAGTGCAAATTTCCTTCCTTATAAGTGCCCTTTTTCACCTTTGATGAGTGACCCTTTTTCTTTGTATGACTGCTCCTTCTTATTTCTAATAAGTGCCCGTTTACCTTCTGATAAATGCCCCCTTTTTAAAACCTCAGACATAACTGCCTCTTATGAAATCTAATAATTGCCCTTTTTCCGTCTAATTAAATGCCAATTTCCCGTTCTAATAGTGCAAATTTCTTTCCTTATAAGTGCCCTTTTTCACCTTTGATGAGTGACCCTTTTTCTTTGTATGACTTGCCCCTTCTTCTTTCTAATAAGTGACCTTTTGTCTTCTGATAAGTGCCCCTTTTAAGCTCAGATAAGACTGGTGTCCCCTTTGAAATCCGACAAGTGTCCCTGTTTTCGTCTGATTGGTGCCCATTTTCCGTTCTAATAGTGCAATTTTCCCCTTTTGATAAGTGCCCCTTTGTGTCTTCTGATAAATGCCCTACCTATATACACACACATATATATATATATATAGGTATATATACAGTTAACAACAAAATTATTCATACCCCTTGGAAAATTCTACTTTTTTGCATTTTTCCTAAAAATGAATGGTTAACTGAATTTAATTGCACATCACATGAATACATTTAGTTATCATCTGCAAATGAATGCTGTTTCTGGCTTCACCTCATTTGCATAACAATAGAAAAGGTGAATTATCCAAACTGGGTGATCTTCAAAATTATTCATACCCTTGGTGATCTATTGACTTTGTCAATCAGTATGAATCCAGTCCTTGTGATTAATGCTCGTAACACTTTCTTCACACTGTCACAATGCTTCTGGAGGTCTCTACTGAGATATCAGGCCAATACTTGGTCTCCAATGGCCCAATCTCCTTGAGGATGTTGTCCACACATGCCATCACCTGGTCTTCAGGGGATTCGATGTATTTAAAGCAGATTTTGTGTTTGCAGGTGGTGTAGTTTTAGACGTCATGAGGATAGGACTATGATATTGATATTTTCGTTAATATTCCTTACATTTTAATGACAATTTTGTATCTAAGTTGAAACAAAGCACTCTTCCTGGAGAGACTTCCCTAGAGGCATTCACTGTTGCACTGTCAAGGAAAGGTATTTCCTGATACTTTTGTTCCATTATGTTTAGGGAGGCCATGGTAGTTGTCTAAAGGTTGGATGGTGCCAATTTTATCAGTTTATTCAGTTACACTGATTGACACATTTTTGATATGGACACCTGCAAGTGGGTACTCTAGTGAAGCTTAAAATACTGATCTTTATGTTCCAGTGCACTGTCAAACTGGTAGCATTTTGTGCACTGCAGCTGGTAACATGGAGGGCATATGGTATAAATTTGGTTTACATTCATTTTGATATCAAGGATTGTAGCTTTCATACCAAAGATACAAAGAATATACCATATGAAGATTGATATACAGTAACAGTCAATGTGGGATGTGTATGGTACTCAAAGGTACTGTTATTCATGGTGACCTGACGTTAGAGTCATGAAATGACTTTAATATCACCAACATGGCCTTCCTGAGCACTCTGATTAAGAATGGGGCCAATGAATAAAGGTGAACCCTCCCACAGGCAGTGCAAAAGGGCAGGGCTCTTCAGGAATAGTGCTTTGCTTCATAAGTAGATACAGAATTTTCATTAAAATGAATGGAATAAATGACCGAAAATTTCAATATCATAGTCCTGTCGTCATGAAGTCGATAACTGCATCACCTGTAGGACACGAAATCTAATGAACTCCCTGAAGGTCGGGTGAAGGCATGTGTGGACACATCCTCAAGGAGATTGAGCCATTGGAGAACAGGTACTGGCCTGATATCCCAGCAGAGACCCCTCCGGAAGCCTTGTGACGGTGTATTATAATAAAGTGAATTACAAGCATTAATCACAAGGATCGGATTCATACTGATTGACAAAGTCAATAAATCACCAAGGGTATGAATAATTTTGAACATCGCCCAGTTTGGATAACTCACCTTTTCTATTGTTATACAAATGAGGTGAAACCGGAAACGGCATTCATTTGCAGATGATAACTAAATGTATTCAAGTGATGTGCAAGTAACTTCATTTAACCATTCATTTTTAGGAAAAATGCAAAAAACTAGAATTTTCCAAGGGGTATGAATAATTTTGTTGTTAACTGTATATATATATATATATATATATATATATACAAAAGACAATGATGAATGAGACAACCGTTAAGAGATGAAAGAATTCAAATTTTCGCCCATAGGGCTTTATCAGGACTTTTGACTTTTGTATATTTTTCATCAACCGACGCAGGACAATTATTTTTTATTTTTTATTTTTTTATTATATATATATATTTGTAATATATTGTACGTATACTCCGATGTCGCTGACTAAAGTCCACAAAGGAGCCACATAGGCCTACCTAGCTCCAAATAATCAGAGAGACTTCATAATAATAGATTCCCCCACTGATATCAGCACAATGAGAGGCAGTGGAGCAGGGGGAGGGGCACAATTCCCTAAGTTATACAAGAATGAGCAGTGCCTCTAAATCATGGACACACCTGGATGCAACAATGGGGTGCCCCCCCCCACTTAAATAGAATTCCTGTGAGGATTGGCGCCCATGCTCTAAATCATAACAGGAAGGAGGACATTTTTTTTTCTAAAATTTTTCCAAAGATCGCTCGCATTTACCTTCTTATCATATTAGGAAAATCGCCGCTCATCCCTTCATTGCTTTAATGTAAAAATAATGTAGAACAGGTGTCACATGCATATTCACCTGTTCTACTATTTTACATAATAACAATAAAAGGATGTTCTTTTGTCTACCAGAACAATTGTGGAGGGTACAATGAGGAGCTGTATATTTTGTCCGCTCTCTTTTGTCATCGTCTTCATAATGACTACTTCTTACCGGCTATTGACAATGGCCATGCGGTGAATGGCGGAGATGGGGTGAAATCGACTCGACTTTGCCTTTCGGGGTCTCTTCAGTTGGGGGCTCTGGGGGCTAAGCCCGACGCCTAAGGTCAAGCTGACATTTTTGTCAATATATTATTAGATGGTTTAAGTTACGTTAAGGGGTCAAATCTTATGGGTAAAACGGGGTCACCCCATTGTGGTGACTATTTCGGGACAGGCTCCTGGCCTAGCAACAACAACAACAAAAATTACAAAAACACTATTCGCGAGTGATCGTTTTGGCCAGCATCTTTATGTGCGGCTTGATCTGAGAATAGCAGGCAACGAGGATCCATCTTGTCGCGTCGATCGAAGGGGCCAGGGTCGACGAAGAACAGATCGAAGAAATTATGTTTTGATACCAAAATTTGGCGGAGCGAAATCCACACAATGTTCGTTTGGAAGTAGCAAGTTTAGTGATCATCATATATCTGTACCTTAGCTGTGAACTTAGTTCGAGAGGCGATGTTTTCAACGGTGAGTGTAATGTGTACCTTGTCATCTCAATTTTTTTTGTTTTTGTTAATGTTATCGTCTCACTCTCTTCTCCCGTTCAGCTGTACGGTACCGTATAAATGACCGTAAACCGCTGGGTCTGGGACCGGCACTCTGCACTGCACTGCCCTGCACTGCCCTGCACTGCCCTGCCACTGCACATGCCATGCTAGCCCCGGGACGCTCCCACGAAGTGGCAGCGTCCTGAGTGAAACCAGTACGATTCGGTGGGTCTCACAATTTACCAATGTTCAAATGACCATTGAAAATATGGCCATATAATTTATTTTTTTTAATTCAAGGGCATAATCGTGATATAGTCCCCAGCATACCCTAACCTTACTGCGGCAGCCCGAACACGTAGTGTTCGGGCTGCGATGAGCAGTCCTTTGGTTGCTTGGAGTTCTCTTAATTACAAGGTCGTTTGTCAAAATGATAGCCATGAAACATGACATTATTTGATTTTAGGCTATTTTAGGTACTTACAATACTTTGCGTTTGACTGTCGTCTTTCTTTTCAATGAGGATGATACAAAAAAAGGCATATTTATCTCCAAGAGCCTGTAGTAAAAGCTTCCGAAGTTCGGTGTTTTGCTTGCAATGCGCATGCGTCAACAGCTCCAATAATTACGTCATCTTCTTCTTCTTCTTCTTTCGTTGTATGGTATCGGCAATCAGTCAAATTTGACTATTGTTGCCAATGACGTTATGCATGTAATTCAAATTCAGTATTTCTGACTCCTTCTCTCTTTTAATTTACATTTAGAATCAAGTAAACAATTAATACTGTATATGCATCTGTATTTAAAGCGTAATAAGAAAATAACAAAATACCACATGCTTCAGCTCAGTTCCAACTCGCGCTTGCCTAGCCCTTTCATAGATGCAATCTTACCGACAAGAAGGGAGCATTATGAATATTCATTAAGACGAGTGGCAGGCAATGAGCTCGAGCTCGAGTGCTAACGATGGCCAAATCAATTTCTGATTCATTCAGGTGATATAAGTTAGACTATTCAAATATTAGGTTATATTTGCAATATGATACTATGTTTTAAATTTAGTTTGTTTAAATTTAGATTTATTCAGGTGATATAAGTTTGAATATTCTAATATTAGGTTATATAATATTATACTATGTTTTATGAAGTTATATTATGTGTTATAACTTTGCAAGTTTCATGATTCGACTTATGTTAATGTTGAGATATAAATTTTTTTGTATGATTGAACTGAATGAATCAATAAATACTACTAACCCCCCCCCCCCCCAAAAAAAACCAGTGGGTATATGAATATTCATGAGATGAAAATATGCGTACATCGACATGTATGCGATAGCTGGGAATACGAATTTGATAATATTGATGCAAAAAATTACTTTAATATGATTGAGCTTGGTTGATCATTTTGGTGAATTGCATAATTTGTTTGTTTCCCTGTATGTATTTATCAATTGACTAATTCATCCATTTAGTCAGTCAATTTTAAATTTGTTAATTCATTCATTATTCAGTTACATTTATTCAACTACTTAATGGGCAATATTTGTTAAGTGATTACGTGATAGATAAATTGAAACAATAATAAATTTATCAGTTCGCTGATTGATGAATCAGTTGACTGATTACCAAATCATTTATCGGTTTATTTATTTATACTATTAAGTCATTTATTTGTTTATCATCCACTAGTGATTCATTCATCCGTTTAGTTTTAAAATATATTATTCAATATGCATTCCTATTATATTATTCAAGGCCAAGAAAAGAAAAGGAATGAGTATAAATAAAGAAATCATATTCCACAACAGACCAGTTGCTGTAATTTCACTATAAGTTGCATATCATTATTTTGCATCATTATTTTAGGTCATTCTATTCATGTCAAGTCACATGAATTGGACATTTGGAGTATAGGTCTTTTGTTTAATCTCCTTCTTTTCCTGGCATCAATATGACTTGCCTCTATTGTTCTGTAGGCCTCCCGTCTGTTTCCTTGGTTGTCTTTGCCCAATATATTAATAATAATAGTAATAATGATGATACTATAACTATTATTGCTACGACTAGGCTTACTACTACTACTTCTACTATTATTACTACTACTACTACTACTACTACTACTACTACTACTACTACTACTATACTACTACTACTACTACTACTACTACTACTACTAGGCTACTACTACTGCTAGTAATCAAAGCCACTATAACTCAGAAGATGTTTGTTTTCCCACACCATATCGAGATTTTCAGTCTTAGCATTCATTGTGCCTATATGACTGAATAATAAAGTAAACAATTTATGATTATTAGTTCACACTTCAGGCTGGCCCGCTGTCGATATGTTTATTCTTTCTTATTTTGTATTTATTTTTAAGCACTTTATATTCTCAGTTGTTTGAATGTTGCTTTGTTCGTCAGTTGTTGCCTTCCATTAAAGCAAGATAGTGGTCACATGTGAAGGCATTTTTGTTTCTGTCTTTGTCTTATATTTGTTTAATTACTGACCATGTTTTTTTTTTAAATTTTTTTTCTTCTTCAAATTGATATAATTCATGTAATTCATATATGCATATGTTTGAGTGCTAATCAGGCAATAAAAAGCCATGGAGATGAAATTTCTATGCATTTCTATGTAGGAAGCTCTTAATAAACATTATGAAAGGAAAAAATGGAAGTGATTTCCATTCTTATTATAATACTGAAAATTAGATAACAAAAGTTGTATTTCTTTTCAACATGAATATTATTTTTTTTTTTATTTGCTATTTCAGGTTGTTATCTGGATTACTATTCAGTTATAATAGATTATAATAACATCTTAATAATAATAATAATATTCCGCTTTTATATAGCGCCTAATACATCAATGATTGTGCTTCTAAGCGCTTTACAGATATATTATTACCCCGGTCATTGGATTCTGACATGCCCGCACACAATGTGTGCACTTTATCCGCTCCCTGGGGAGTATTCCAGCCAGTCGCTGTAAAGCGCCACATGCTAAGCAAACGACATTAACTTTCGCATCCTACCGGGTACCCATTTAACACCTGGGTGGAGAGTGGCAAATGTAGATTAACGTCTTGCCAAAGGACGTTAGTGCTGCGGTGGGATTCGAACCCCGGACCTCGTGGTTCACAGTCCGGGGACTTATCCACTGATCCACAACACCTCTTACAGAACATATTATAGCTTATAATCAAAGAACATGAGGAAATGCATTTCCTGTTTGTTTGTTTTTGTATACAAAACTATAACATTTTCCGTTTGGGGCTTACAAGGTCGCAAAGGTCACATGACTTGGTTTGGGCACAACACATTTTCTTAAACTTCGCTTTGTTATCATTTGTTAAGCCTTTCTATGCTGATAAAAGTAATCTTTGTCATTATGTTAAATACCTTCAATATCAGCTGCAGTCATTTCTTTCATAGGAAGCAGGGCTACTGCACATATTCCCTTGTCTCTCCATTTCGCCACTTGGTCAATCATCAAACTCTTAAGAGGAGTTATCACTATTGTCATGTGGTACTCTGCTGGATGTATCTAGATACATTTATTTCTTTAGTATTACATTTCATACATTATGGCCTTCATTAATATGTTTTAATTCATAACACTAAATAAACTGATAATTTTAAAGAAAAATATTGATTATGCCATCGTGTTTCTTTTGTGTTTTGCTGTTGTTCGGTATTACAATAGATGTATAGTCAATGTGATTTCATTTTTTATTTCAAAATTGGTAATTTAATCCATTTCATTTCAATTTAATTTCATGTTCTTTGTTTCAGTACAAACCATGATAAAAAGCGTACAAAATATAGCATTAAAAATATATATTATATTGCAAACATTGAAAATGCAAATTCAATCTAAGAATACATGTAAATTAGCAATACGTAAATACGTAAATACAAACAAACATCAGCAAAAATGACAGTGGTGCATCGGGGGGGGGGGGGGGGGGGTCTCTGGCCCCTTACCCTGGGGAAAAGATGGCAGGAGAAAACGCTGATGACCTTTTTGTTTATTATTATTTTTTGCTTGTCAGAAAAGTTTGGAGTAAGAAGACTGCCCCAAAATGCTGATGACCAATTTTCCTGCTTGTCAGAGCATTTTAAGAATATTGCGCCCCCTTCCCTCAGAAATTCCTGGATCCTGCACTGACGAAGGAATCACACTGGATAAATTTAAAATGAAATATGTTATCAGTTTTAATTTGATATAGTAGAAAAAATAAATAAAGTTACAGTGCTAATCAACAAACAAAATAGATATAAAATTTGTTCAGAGGCTAAAGTACATAATTAGAGTTTATAAAACCTCATCCATACTTTATCCATTAGTTTGTGGTGCAGAGCAAAGCATGTGCTTTTTCCAAAGCCAGTTGGGAGTATAATGAAGGTGTCCTTTTGAGTTGCTGCCTGCTTCAGTGCCTTTATTTGTTGCTCTTTAAGTTTGAAGTTCACCTCTTCTTGCAAATCTCGTATTAAACCCTCCATTGTTTCCATCAAATACCACATATAAAAGTTGTTCAACAATTATACAAAACTGTATTAATACTGTAGAATGGTTATTGTCTTGTAATATATAATTATATAATTCAGTTATATACGTAGGCCTATGTATATAAATATATATTTGTAAAGTTATTTTGATATATGTTTATTTGAATGTAAGCAAAATGATTTTTCATTACTGGACAATTAATTGAAATTTAACTGAATTGGATTGAACTATTTATCACTATTATGCATATTCATGTCGCCTAATGCATATTCATTATTCCTGCGACGAAAATTATGACGTCATCGTAATAAATAGTCATAGGCGCATGCGCAGTTCCTTATTTTCCATTTTGCTTAACAACATGGCGAATGGGACTGATTTCAAAAATTGAGAGTAAAAAGTGAGATTCATCGATTCTACACATTTTTTAAGGAAAAGCTGATTCACGCAAAGCCTGTTTAGGTAAGTGGCATCGTATATATGATACTTTACTTTAAAAAAAAATAATAGATATTCATTTTTTCAATGGTTATTTGAACATTGGTAAATTGTGAGATCCACCGAATCGTACTGGTTTCACTCAGGACGCTGCCACTTCGTGGCAGCGTCCCGGGGCTAACCCTAACCCTAAGTTGCCTAACCCTAACCCTAACCCTAACCCTAATCCTAATCCTAAACCCTACCCTAACCCTAATCCTAATCCTAAACCCTAACTTAACCCTAACCCTAAAACCTAACCCTAATCCTAATCCTAAAAAAACTTAGATTTTTTTTGAAGCGGGGACTATTTCACGATAATGCCTAATTCAAGTATCATATATACGATGCCACTTACCTAAACAGACCTTCCGCAAATCAGATTTTCCTAAAAAATGTGTAGAATCGATGAATGTCCCTCTCAATTTTCGAAATCAGTCCCATTCGCCATGTTGTTGAAGCAGAAACGAAAATAGGCAGTTGCGCATGCGCCTATGAATATTTATTACAATGACGCCATAGTTTTCGTCACAGGAATAATGAATATTCATATATCCACCGTGATCCGCCGATCTCTCGAGCCCACTCGTCTAATGAATATTCATAATCCTCCCTTCTTGTCTGTATTATATTGGAGCTGCTGACGCATGCGCATTGCAAGCAAAACACCGAGTTACAGAAGTTTTTAGTACAGGCTCTTGGAGATAAATATGCCTTTTTTGTATCATCCTCATTGAAAAGAAAGACGACAGTCAATCGTAAAGTTTTGTAAGTACCTAAAGTAGCCTAAAATCTACTGTCATGTTTCATGGCTATCATTTTGACAAACGACCTTGTAATTAAGAGACGTCCAAGCAATCAAAGGACTGCTGATCGCAGCCCGAACACTACGTGTTCGGGCTGCCGCAGTAAATGCCATGCATGCTGCAGTGCTGCACTGCATCAAGAAGGTGTAAAATAATATTGCAGACAGTCTATGACTGAGCCCATCCACACTCACTTAGTTAGAGCGGTGTAACTAAGACTAGTATTTAAGAGTAAGACCCGTTCCTCAGGAGCGGTTATGAGGTGAGTGTGAATGCTGCCTAAAGTGGTCCAGGAAGCGTTCTTCTGGAGTGCTCCATTCTCCTGGGGCAGTATTCTGAAAACTGTTATCTTTTGTGTTAAGGAAAACTGTGTTAATTGTCATAAATTGAAATTGCGTGCAATAAACACTAATCACTGGTGCTTGCGCAGATGTCTCTGTAAACTTTACGCGGGCACAGCCATCTTTGTGCAATCATTAACCAATGACTTGTGCTGATTTTGATTTGTTATGACAATATTTACGGCCCCAGGAGGCCACCTCGGGAGGTGGTCTTGAGTTGAGGAACGGTTCTTACTTTTTTAGACCTCTCTAACTTGCAGTGTTAAAGCGAAAGTGATCCTAAAGCATACTTTAACGGGAAGCGAGTGTCAGTGTGTGTGTTCCTTGATTTTGCTAGTATAATATAAGTGCAGGCCATCGCTGCATGATAGAATGATGAAAAGAAAGAAACAGAAGAAAAGATAGCAAGAGGAATGGATATTCAATGATAAAAACAAAGAAAAACATAAGAAATTTAAAGAAAGAGCAGATGATAGAAAGAAAACATAGAAAGAGGAAATGATAGAATGATAGAAAGAGGAAATGATAGGATGATGAAAAAAAGAAACAAAAGATAGAAAGAGGAATGGATAGAATGATAAAAACACAAACATGTAGAAAGACAGAAAAATTTAAAGAGATGACGATAGAAAGAAAACATAAGATAGAAACAGGAAATGATAGAATGATGAAAAGAAAGAAAAGATAGGTAAAATTAATAAAATAATTAATAAAAACAGAAAATTTAAAGAAAGAAGATAGAAAACAAGGAAAGATAGAAAGAGGAAATGATGAAAAGAAACAAAGGGAAAATGATAGAATGACTAAAACAAAGAAAGATAGGAAGAGAAAACGATAGAATGATGAACACAAAGAAAAACAAAGAAAACAAAGAAAATGATAGAATGATGAAAACAGAAAAACAAGATAACGAAAGATAAAAAGATAAAATGATAAAATGATAGAATGATAAAAAAGAAAGGGAAAAATAAAAATATAAAACGATAGAATGATAAAAACATAAATCTAAAGAAAGAAGACGATAGGATGATAAAAACAGAAAAACAAAACAAGGAAAGATAGATAAAATGATAGAATGATAAAAAAAGAAACAGAAAAGAAAAGGAAAGATAGAAACAAAATGATAGAATGATAAAAAAAGAAAAACGAAAGAAAGACGAGAGGATGATGAAAAAAAATAATACATGTAGAAAGAGAAAATGATAGAATGATTAAACACAAAGAAAAATATAAGAAATGTAAAGAAAGAAAAACGATAGAATGATGAAAACAGAGAGAAAAACAATAAGGAATGTAAAGAAAGACAAGATGATAGTATGATAAAAGCAGAGAAAACATAATGGAAGATAGAGAAAATGATAGCATAAAAACAAAGAAAAAAACAACAAGAAATGTAAAGAAAGACAAGATGATAGTATGATAAAACAAGAAAACAAGGAAAAGCAGAAAGAGAAAATGAAGTGATAGAACGATAAAACAAGGTATAACATATTAAAGGAAAAAGAAAAAAAAAGAAGATGATAAAATGATGAAAACAAAGGAAAACACAAGGAAAGGTGAAAAAGGCAAGATGATATGATATGCACACAGAGAAAAAAGGAAAGTGGGAAAAAAAGAAGCCTTGGAAAGATATAAAGATATATATGCAACAGGCAGGCAGTATATGGTTTGAATTTCGCGCGAAAAAATTTACCTGCTGGCCAGAGCTGCCATAGCAACAAGATCACTTTGACTCGTTGAGCATGTGTATATTATAATAAATACTACTATTTTAACTTAAAAAGGACAAACACTTACCAGTTTGCTTTCCCTTCAGCGGAGTTCTCGTAAAAAAGATGCTTGGCTATGGCGGCATTGTCATAGTTGTTTTGGTGCGCTAGCCTAGAATTACAGTCATTTCGATATACATGTATATACTATAAACGCTGATGGCGTTATATAGAAATTACGATCCTGTGGAAGAATTATGCAATGCAAAATCTTTTTCCCCAAACGTCTGGAGAACAAAGCTAGGTGCTGAATCAAGCTTCCGGGGCGCTTTTCCGTAGAGTTCAGTGCTTCCGGAGTCAGGCAAAGACCTATAATAGCGTCAAGACAAATTACTCTCTCGTACTTCCGTAGTACATTCGGCAGGCAAAAATTGCCAGTTAAAACGAGACTCGAAAAGATATGTTTGCCTTTATCGAGTGCACCACAATACGCATGCGTGCTCTTTAGCCGGTTGAGCACTGTTCGCATTTATACTCTATGCTTCAGGTCAAAGGCATTATAAGCGTAGCGTACATGTAGATGATTTTAAGTTAGCCCAGTCCACGCTGCTGTGTACACGAGGAGCGAGAAAAAGCCCTTCAAAATACTTCTTTTCAGTTTTGGAATCAGAAGAATTGAAGAGTCCCTGAATCAGGTAATCTAGCAAATTTAAGAAAATTAAATCTTGTTTACAGCAATTTTGTTTTTTGAATGTTTGTGTTTTGAATGCTGCAACAGCGAATGTTGGACACAGTCCCACATAGGCAATGGCCTATGAGTGGGGGGCTGCAGCCCCCATCCCTGAACCATCACTATGTGGGGCTATGCCAATTTGGGCGGTGGTCATGACCTCTAAGTTGAAGAGGTAAAAACACCAATATAATCAGCAAAGTTTTGAGATATTCTTCCTTCTGCATTTTAGGATGATAGAATATATAATTTCAAGCCAGATTATTCAATAGGTTGTTTATCATGTTGATCAAGTGAAACTTTCAGGCTGTTTTTGGCCGGCAATCTTGCTCTTTTTGGCCGGCAATCTTGCTCTTTTCCAGCACACACATGTGCAAAGTATCAGTATTGCTACGAAGGTACGGTACAAAGTACAATAACCTCGCATATGAGTGCATGTACATACATGTACATGTAAGTCTAAAGAACGGTGGTACAATTTTAGAATATCCCTCCCGTTTTATATGACAATGGTTTTCCATAATTTTTATTCCTTTGGTGTTTTCTTTTTCTTAATAAACCAGGGAACGGATAATTATGATATGCTACCTGTATTTGATTTGATACCTTTATTTTAATACCGATAGACCACACCAAGTATTACATGTAAATAGTGGTCATATTGACCACTAAGCCAGATGAATGCAAAAATACTACTCATTTTCTATCGCATGTACTAAAGGTATTGGGGGGGGGGGGAATCAGATAAATATTTAAAATACTTCCTTTCAAATTCAGCTCTTAAATATCTCACTCCTACCTTAAATGGCCGTTAGGAAGAACTTGTGATACATGTATTTCCAGCAAAATCCAAAGTTTTTTTGTTTTTTTTTGCAATCGCATGTTCCTTTCATTCCTCTGATGTTTTAGACTAAATTCGGCCAATAAAATTTTGTCCACAAAGAAATCTGATATCGCATGTGCACATTGATCTCTACGATCGCACGGAAATCAAGACTTACGTGTGTGCGATAGGGACCAAATTTTTTATGACCAAATTTTTTGGGGGGAGATGTCAGCACTCGCGTAGCCTTTTGACAAGGCCCTCGTGACTTGGCTATTTTTCTCGGCAAGTAAGCTAGTAGTGGCTGCATAACAAGACTAGCCGCCCAGCCCGGTGAATGCGCGATCAAGCGACGTGAGTCCGAGGGCCTTTTGGAACCTGGCCTGTATTTCTTATGCTATCCTTTGTTCCTAGCGAGGATCTGCTACCTTATAGGTAGGAGCCAATCAGCGAACGTATCTTCGCATGACGTCAGCATAAATTTGGTATGCAAATTCACCTTCATCTCGCACGAGCTACAAACAATGTAGCTCGCTCGGCACCGGCTCAGCGGCCTGTGCAATCTACTACTACATCAATCATGGAAAGCAAGCCCCGCAGATACCGTTGTGATTGGTCGATAATCCGTGGTACATGTAGGCGTGTTAGCATACGAATGTCAAATCGTGAATAATTCATATCGGACGATAGAAACCCAGGTTCCAAAAGGCCTCGCGACTAAAGTCGCTCGATCGCGCGTTCACCCGGGCCGTGTTGATTCTTTTCATCGCCGGCTAGTCTCATCTCAGGCACAGCATGACGAGGAAAATAGCCAAGTCACGAGGCCTTGTCAAAAGGCTAGCACTCGCGGTGATCAGGAAATGTATATAATGACTTACGATACCCCGTTTCGCCAGAATTGACAGTAAATTACGGATTTCATTTTTGAATTATCTTTTCCAACATCGGTGAGTTGAATTCATTTCATGTATATGTTGGTGTCGGTTTTGTAAATTAAATGCTGATTTTGAGTGAATATTGGTGACTATTGTGCAGTGATGTTTGAAAATGTTGAGGTGTATAACTGCATAGAGTCTACACAAAAAGTATAGTAAAGTGGCTATGAGTGTAATATGTGGATAGTCAACACACATGTACATGTAGATTATCCACATATTAAACCATTGTTATGCCGTCAATCTATTCAATAAAGTGTAGATTATTTTTTACGAATGTACGCAATGGTTTAAATCAGAGAATAGCCTTGCAAGTGTAGATTCGCCACTCCCAATCTACTCGGCCACGCCTCGTAGAATCTACACTATCTCGGCTATTCTCCTTAATTTACATAAAACAAGAATTTTGCTGGCTGCATGAAATCGTCTCGCAGGCCGCAAGTGGTTCACGGGCCACACTTTAAGAACAGGGGCTCTAGACTATAAACAGTAAGAGTCTAGATAATGCAGCCGAAGACGAAGTAGCCATAGGCCTAGACCTAACAACTAGATCTAACTTTACATGTACGTAGTAGATTGATGCCAATGTTAGATGTTTCTCATTTTTCTGTTTATTGATCACCTGTTCATTGCAAATATAAATATGATTCACCATCGTGATTAGTGAAAAAGGAGAAGGAAACCACAAAATCTGATAGATTTAATGATGACAATGTACTGGTACTATGAAAATCTGTGATTGTGAAGACTAAATAGTAAATTAAAGTCTACTACTACTTGACTCAACTCATGCACAAATTGCAAAATTATCTTAAACTAAAGGAAACCAAAAAGTATAGATCGAGATTCAACTACATGTATATTACAGGATTTAGTTTTTGATGAAGGAATAGATTTGTTAATACAGCTTTCGTTTTAAAAACATGAGCAATGGATATCTAAGGTGCATGTATGATTGAATATTTTCTTTTAATAGAGAAAATGGAAATTAATGATTTTTTTATTTTGAGGGGGTACAGTACACCTGACAAATGGGAGAGGAGCTCACAAGATACATGTACATGTACGTCACAAAGTTGCTAATTTGTGTTTAATTGAATAGTTCAGCGATTAATTTCTTATCGTATTTTGCTCAAACCTTCACTGATATTTTTCATTAATCTTTCTGCTTCTTTTAAAACCAACTTGTAATCAGGGTGGCCTTCTCCTTTAATGGGAATTACATATATTCCTAACTTTCCTTCCTTTTAAATTAGAATGTATATGTGACACCTTTTTATACATTTTAATCAAATGAAAAGGGTATACTCTTGTAGCTCTGTGGCTATTATTAATACCTTTATCAGATGAAAAGTTAATTAATAAAGGGGATCAATCACCAAGAAATATAATTCTGTTAGAAGACCAGACATCCAGACTGTTAAAAAAATAAAGTTGAGGTCTGGTCATGATATTAAAAGAATGGTATTGTGAAGGAAACTGTTTCAAAGCATTGGGAAAGGTTGATTATATAGCACATAAGAATTGTTGTACTGGTATGTTGTAAGGTTTTGGAATCGCCAAAATGATAAGAAATGGTTTTAATCCTGCCGAGAGTCACATGCACTGTACACAGAAATGTGTATAATATTGGAATTTTGATGGGACTACACACAAATATTCGGTCGGAACATTTCTTGTCAGAAATATATTGAATGTGAGAGCATTTGAAGAGCAATCCTTTTCAGGGGACATACATGTACATGATCTTCCAAACTAACATAAAAAGATTTGAGAAAGCTACAAATTATTTGTTACCTTTCCCAGAACTCAACCTTGTTTTTACATGTAGGGGGTTAACTGCGCGCGGCATAATTGAATGAGCCTGTAAGTGTGAATGGGACTAGGGGGGGGGGGGGGGGGGGGGGGGGGGGGTCTACTGTCTGAGGGCTCCTTCACACAAGAGGAAATTAAAGGACATACAAACATGTTGAGGAAACCTGCAGAGCCTGTTTGAAAGCAGGTGATATTCCTGATACTGGCTTCACAAAGTCCTGCAATATGAACACATCCCACATTAGGCTGTGAATTAGGAGCTCCAGCTGTGGCCTTCAAGTTCATGTCCATCATTAGATTTTAATGTGTTTCCAAACTGCAACTACAACACTGCATGTACATGTATGTAACAACTTGTCCTTGACATTGGCCATACATTACAGAATAATTGAACACACATTATTAAGAAGAAGAAAAAGAAGGAGAAGAAGAAGGAGGAGGAGAAGGAGAAGGAGAAGGAGGAGGAGGAGGAGAAGGAGGAGAAGGAGGAGGAGGAGAGGAGGAGGAGGAGAAGGAGGAGGAGAAGGAGGAGGAGGGAAGGAAGGAAGGAAGGAAGGAAGGAAGGGAGGGAGGAAGAGGAAATTTTCAAAGAATCCAAATAAGTTTTGAATTTTTCAGTGATATATCACAAATTTACACACAGAGATATATATGTGTAAATTTTAACATTCAGCTGCACTGGTACACTTTCCATACATGAACATATAAATACAGTAGTCTCACCAAGGAGTTATCACAGTCCTTGGTCTCAGCTTTCAGATCAATGTTAGCTGTTACAATCAACAGATTTGGATTTTTTGGATGATCAGTTGTTTTGATGTGATGGTAAAATAGGCCTAGACAATATTATACATGTACATGCAGTACAATGTTTCTGTTCAAACTTCAGTTTTTAAATGTGTATAGATATTTCATTTTCATCATAAAAGTACAAGGCCTTTTAACATTAAAGCTCTAGACTAATTCATTGTGACATTAAAATTGATCACCAATAAAATCAATCACCAATAAAATCAATCATTGGAAAATAAAACTAATATTTCGTTTGCCGCCTTCCTGTTTGGCGTTCTCTGGAAGATAAACAAAGTAAAAGTGCCGTCTTGGTGAGCTGTAGGTTCATGTAATTGTAATGTGTGTGGATGTGCTTTGGTTGGAAAGACCAGATTATGTTTCGAATGTGAATGGGTCGATTTACAGCGTACCCTTAGGTTCTGTATAAAGTACTAAACATGTAGTTGAGATTGGTAGTTGCAAGGTCAGTTTATCAGATTACAACAAGTACATCCTGTAGCAGGTTGAAAGTGGTACTACACTGTCTGAGATGTGGAGCACTGATAAGTTATGATGTCTGGCCTGGCTAGATAGTGGAATACATACATGTACAGTTTCAAATTTGATTTGTTACAAATGTACCCAGAGCATCTGTACAAATCCATATTTGCTCTGTATACTTGTACATAAAAATGTAAGAGACCTGGAAATAGTACAAGGGTTTGAAGTCTTGAGGAACTTAAAGTCTGTTTATAGCTGGCTCCAACATGAGGTATTCATCATGTTCATTATCAAGGAGTAAAGAAACTATCGAGACCGGATACATGTAGCTAGGATATCATTTTGCAGTAGCTGGGAAGTGCACCAACCCGTATTGTGATTGCTAGCAGTCAGAGTTGAGTTAAAGAGACAGAATGGCTTTCCGTTGTTTACCGGTACGTAGACCTTCACTATGTATTTGACCTTGAAATTTGAACTTGAACTTGAAATTTATTTATCTTATAACAATAAGAAAAGGTATGCAAAGTTAGAACAGAGTTAAGGATAAAAGGAACCATAAAATAGCATGAATGCTAATCAAGTCTGGTACCTTTAAACATTTGAAAACATTGTTTGGTTATAGAAAAAAACAACAAACATGTACTGGTGATATGAAGAGGATTATACGTACAAAGCTATAATAGTATAATACAAATATGAATAGATGAAAGGTCAGTATCAAATATATCTAACCGTTTATTATCAGATACTTAATATCTGGAAGTTTTTATCAGTCATTCATTTACAAGGTACTCAACTCGTGTCTTTCTCAAGCCATTTGCGTCCCGGACGTGTATTTTCTTGCCACCCCGTTTTCGCTAAGCTACTTAAGAAAGGATCTTTTGTATTCATGTAGATTGATCATAATCTGTGTGGAACCCATTTTTTGTTAATTCTAGATTTTCAAAAAAATTGCCACTCATTTTTGAAATCATGTATTTTGTCATGTTCTTCACTCCCCTTCAATCAATTGGAATGAGACCGAATTACCAGCCAACTTTTTTGAATTTAATAGAATGCTTTTGTAATGTAGACCTATAACCTCCTTTATTAAAGTAGAACTGTCTTTATTATCTCACTTCTTGGAGAAAAAATGAGAATCTTTGAAGTATTATATCCTGTACATAGTTGTCTACACATTTCATTTACAAATGAGATTACTTCTTGCTTCTGAATGCTTTTAGTGAATTTAGAAATTTTGCAAATACACGTATTACTACTGTACCTGCAATATTTGTTTCTTTTTAACCCTTTCATGACAGGAATAATTTCAGTGCTAAATTGATCACAGGTTGTTCTTCAAATTGGCAACAATAATATTACTCTTTTGGTGTGACATGGTTCTAATAAGGTGTAATGTCTTTGAAAACAATATACATGTACATGTAGATGTACATGGTTAAGAATTTTATCGAAATATTGAAAAATTTGCCAATTTTTATAAAAAACAATGATTTTTAACCTCTCAATGTGTTGCCAATTTAAGGATTTTAAAGCTTATTCTCATTTTTAAAATTCTTGGCATCAAATGCAATATGGTCATGCAACAAGGGGACATAGTGTGTCCAGAAATTTTTGCTCTTTCTACTCGTGCATCTATATACTTTAGAGCTGTGAATCCAAAGTTATTGAGCCAAACCACAAAATGTGGTCAATTGTGTTGAAAGGGTTTAAAGGGATACGCCACCAGGCCGCCGTGGGGAAAGTCGGGATTGCGTATTAAAGCCCCATTCACTTGTACACAAACATTGTGCGTCGAACGCGTCCGTTGGACTATTAAAGTGGGATTACATTTCGACTGCACGAAGCCGACCGAATCTTGCACGAGAGCTCGAGCTCGATCTCGAGCTCAGGCGGAGTGTGCATGTTGTGCGGCGACCAGTCTGTCCGAAGTTTGAGCGCCGCGGGGCAACGGCATGATCGGGTAACGATCACGGTGCCCTCTTGCGGCATAAATACGTCCACAATCTGCGGTTGAGTATCCCTTTTATTATAATAGACAAAATTTTCACATACATGTAGTGTCATTTAGAGGTGTCATAATCCAGTGGTTTTATCACTTGACTGGGAAAGCAAACATTGTGGGTTCAAACCTGGGCATGGAGTGGAGAAAATGCTCTGTAACGTTCGTGCGAAATAGTCAATTGAATCCAATGATTTTGCTTTGTCCAGTACTATCAGTGGGGTTAAAGGAGGATTTACATGTAGCCCCACATGTAGTGCAGGACTAAGCTTAGCCCACTTTCTGTTTACATTGCATTTCACGAAAGTGGGCTAACTCCACGATAGTGCGGGACTATTTTAGCCACGGAAAAGAGCAGGGTTAGGGGCTAAACGTAAAAAGGTGGGGCTGAGCGCTCAAGTGAAACAGAAATCGAACTAGTCCGGGGTTAAGGATAGTCCAGGGTTAATGATAGTATGGGGTTAAAAATATCAAGTGTAAAAGCCTATTACGGTATTCAATCCTTGTAAAGCGCTTCATAAGAAAAAGTTATTATTTTCAGTTTCTACTATCACTTTCATTTTGGATTTCTTTCCTGCTGTTCAGTCTGTGTTTTCTTACAGTCCTTCAGGTATATGGTAGTTGAATACATGTACATGTAGATCTATATACCTGTGGGTCTGTGCACAAGTTGCACCTATTTTACATATAAAAAGGCCTGTTTTACATAGACATGTTTACAACTAATAATATCACAATGATGCATTTAATATATGATGACATAAATGGTACCCTGGGGTACCAAATAAAAATTGGCCATTTTGTTGAATTTTTATTTTCATTTTTATTTTTAGGGCTGTACCCTGGGTTACCAAAAAGTGGGAAATTATTTTGGTGTGATTTTTTCAACATTCAGTTGTGTCCCATGTTCTTGTAAAAAATCCTATAAGTCGTGTATTTTTCTACAAATTCATTGTTGTTGTAAGTAATTATTCTATTTAATAATGATTTCTATTTCTTCGATTTGAGAGAGGGCTTGGGCCAGCAAGGTCATAATAACACCATCAGCCTGCTCCTTGTCTCCCCCGTAACTCGCTTTCCTAAAAACCGCTACCACAGATCAGCGGCCTGCTCGTCCCCCAACTTCTGTATTGCAGGACATCGTGCTCTTTCAACTTTCTTGGTCCTTGAAGTCTTCCGTCTTTTACGTCTTTTCCCTTAACAAACACGGATTCGGAGATAGGAGGTTCATCCAAATCACCATAGTAGAGGGCGGACAGCGACCCGGATATGATCCGGGCACGCTAAAATAATCGAAGCGCTTGTACAAACTCCTTTTGTCGGCACAATAGCGGATCTCCCGACTGAATGAACAACGCTTCTAAGAAGCGAAGATTTTTTTCCTTACAGTAAATTTCCATATATCCACCATCACCTTCCACCATTGTCTAAGTTTGAAAGTTTGACAGCTAATATATACAGTAACGATGATGTGATGTTTTTTAGGAAGAAGTGAAATGAAATCAAGTTCTAAAGCCGCGGGAGCTAGCGCTAGCCACTGCGCTTGTGAGGGCTATACGCTAGCTACATGTAGCACGAGCAGCAGTGCATGCACACCATGCATAATAACACTGCACTGTTAACATGCATTGGGAATGACTATGTACACGCACTGCATGCATAACTCTGGGGTTGTACTCGAGTGGACGTGAGATGGCGCTACACAACGTGGTACCCCAGGGTACAACGCTACCCCGGGGTAACGCATGGTGCATCATATATCAAACACCACCATAATATGGAATTATTGTTTCCTGCTGAATGAACTACAGTAAACTACATTTCCTGGCACTGAGCTGTGAGGTTAATGGGATTGATCAATTTAAAGTTTAATTCAATTTAGCTACATGTATACATGTAGACTTAATGTTTTAAACACACTTTAAATCCACATGTTTTCTACATGTTAGCATTCCTGGAGCAGTTGTCGCGAGAGTATTCTGTTGGAGTACCATGCGAACTGTATTTTATTTTAAAGTGTTTTCAGAATTTACATGTAAAGAGTGACTAAAATAGAAAATTAATTGCCCATTTTTCGTAGGAAGGAATCATCAGGAGCCAAAAATATATATCACACAATTTTTTATGCATTCAGTCTACACTGATAATCATTTGAAAAGTACATTTTTGCTGATTACACAGTCATAAGCCCCGCCCCTAAAAAAAGACATCAAAGCGACATTGTGATCACATGATCTGCGACGTACTAGAAGTATTAAAAGGAAAATATTCCACCACCTATATACCGTGCATGCCTGGCAGGTCGAGCCCGGTACAGTGCCGAGCGTGAGCATTGCATTGCTTATTTTCGTGTTTTAATTCCTCACAATAACATTGATTTGGGGACACAGTTTCATCAATAATGCCAAATCGGTGTATACATGTACAGTAGTTGCAGGCTGTAGCAAGACCCCTGAAGATGATGTAAACCTACATCATTTTCCTAAAGATGAAAATCTACGGAAATTGTGGGGCGCAAACGTAAAGCTCACGCAGGCAGAGTGGCAAGGGCCGGCCAAGTGAGTGGAGTACAATTGGCTGTGATCACTTTGCCGAAGATGATTGTGAGGATCCTGGCCTGTATTCCGAATTTGGCATGAAGAAAAGGAGAAACAAGCTAAAAGATTCAGCTATTTCAATGATCAGACTTGGAGTGAGTCAAGTCTTCCAATTTTTTTTCAACGACATCATCTCCAGCAGCTGCAGCAGCTTCATCCGTAACTGTAGGGAGCTCCAATGCGTTGGAGCTCTGTAGAGTTTCTTCACCCGCGGCCCCTTCACCAGGCCCCAGCGCGTCTTCTGCGAGAGGTTCAAACATATAATATGGTCGAATTCCCCTTGCCACTTGAGCTTCTTTGTCTTCAGGATCTGATAAATCATCTGATAAATCAGTTCGTACAGTATCTGGCTCAAAAAAAGTCCTCCAAATCGGAAACGCGGTCCCTTTTCATCTCTCTATAATATATTAGTTACTTGAATTCGGCCAAAATCTAAGTCAGTACTACCGTAGGATGTAAAGCGAAGCGAAGTAAAGAAAAACCGAAAGTGAATTAAACAAAACAAAAGCGTTCACCAGTCGCTAAGTACGAGGGGAACATAGTTCAAAAGATGTGTAATACATTGTACAGACGCATAAAACGGCTGTGTGCATGCGTTTAAGACCAATGCAAAACTTTCGTTCGGCAAGCTCAGATGGATGAGAACATTGTTAAAAAAAAATAGTTAAAAAATAAAACAAGAGCTGTATATTTGGGCAAAAGTGTTCGCTGATCTTGTAGAAAATATATTGATAATGATTATTCACTCCTAGTCTATATTGATTAATTTCCTTTTTTCATAAATTGTCCGTTGAACAGAGGGGTCAAATACCGCATTGTGTGTACAGTGTTATATGCTGTGCCTGTAGATCTTGTGCCTCTTACTCTTCATACGTCAGCTCACAAGTTTTAAGGAACGGTCCCAAAACCTCTACTTTTCCCCCCTTTTTCGCCAAAACAAGACATAATTTGGACAATCAGTTGCCAGATTGGTGATTGGAAGGCAAAAATACATGGAAACAGCACCCTTTTTCTCTCTAATTTAGTCAACCTTTAAAGTCTACATAACTATGAATTTTACTTTAACCCTTAATCTGCCCCCATGTATCAACCCCAGTGCCACAGTGCTAATCCCTGTTGTAGCAGCCACTAATCCTCCCTGTGCTGGGTTTAGTTTTGGGGTGCTTTAGCATTCTATGAACAAACAATGCTACTAAACTGTCTATTTGTAATGTACGTGGCACTGCTATGAAGGCAAATATACAAGGTTGTGGCACGCAAGTTAAATTGACCCATACCATGAACTTCAGTGCAAGAAATTAGTTCATTCAGCCGAAAACTATACTCCACATGTTATGTTATGGGGGCTGTTGTGACATTATGCGTCATTCGGACATTACTGGTTGTAACGGGCCGTATACATGTACCTGTCCTGTAGGCCAACTATGTACTTGGAATATCTCTGGAGCCGGGTCTATGCACAAGTTGCACCTGTTTTATGTAAAGAAAGGCCTACTTACAAGGCTGCATGGGCCTATGCTCATGATCTGCCACAGGTACTTGTAAACCTACATCTAGTTGGCTAGTTTCATTATGCAGAGGCTGGATAATAAGAAGATCCCCAAACTGTCTGCGAACAAACCTGAGCATAGCAATAATACAGTACATTTCTCTGAAACTTAATACTTGCTTCACAATATATCTCGAGTCCATTAACACATATTTTTAATCTTTCTATAGAAAAAGGTAAATTTCCAGAAGCTTTGAAAGTGGCAAAGGTGACACCAATTTACAAGAAGGGACAAAAACATTTACCAGGCAATTACAGACCTATTTCCGTCCTACCAGTACTGGGAAAAATCTTTGAAAAAATGATAAATAAACGTGTAATTGATTTCTTGGAAGCGAATAATGCTCTGTTTCAACATCAGTATGGTTTCCGTAAAAAACATAGCACTAAATTGTCTCTGATTAATCTGGCAAACACATTATTGCAATACTTAGATGAAGGTAGAGTAACATTTGGTATCTTTATTGACTTTCAAAAGGCCTTTGATACTATTAACCATAGAATTCTCCTTAAAAAAATGTCACATTATGGAATCCGTGGAATAACTTTGAAATGGTTTGAAGACTATTTGTACAAACGATCCCAGTTTATACAATACAAGGATGAGATGTCTTTAAATTTGAATATAACATGTGGTGTCCCTCAGGGCTCTGTTCTTGGTCCGACATTATTTCTAATTTATATAAATGATTTACCTAACTTCACAAACTTTTTCAATTTCAGATTATTTGCTGATGACTCAAACCTGTTTCATACCTTTGACACTAAACAAAAGGAAATTGACTTAGAACTGATAAGTGAAAATTTAGAGAAGGTCCAGGAATGGTGTAATGCAAATCAAGTCACAATTAACTTACAGAAAACAAATTACATGATTATTAAATCAAAAGGTCGTGCAATAAATCAGAAAGGATCTGTGAGAATATCAGGGTCAGACATTAGTGAGGTATCTGTTGCACCATTTGTAGGCATTCAAATTGATTGCCACCTTTCATGGAAAGAACATATTCAGAAAATAAACAAGTGCATATGCAGAAAAGTAGGCATTCTGTTTAAGTTAAGACATTTTGTACCAAAGCATACATACTTGTGTTATTATACAAGACTTTTATACAGCCTCACATCTCTTTAATATGGAATAGAGGTGTGGGGGAGTACTTACAAAAGTAATCTAAATTGTATATATATTTGTCAAAAAATGGCAATGAGGGCAATCACTTTTAGTCCGATTAGAACAGACTCAAAACCTCTTTTCCAAAGCCTAGGAATACTCAATATTTTTCAACTCCATGAACTTTGCGTATCAACATTTATGTATGACCTGGTGAAAGGTAAATTACCACACTCACTAGTAGAATATTGTCAGATCATACAGCACAGATATGCAACGAGAGGGAAGGAAAATGGGTTATTCTGTGTACCCAAATGTAAGACAAGACAAGGACAGTTTTATAGCATTTCGTTTGTTGGAACAAAGCTGTGGAATAGTCTTCCACATGAAATCAGATTTACATCTTCAAGGTCAACCTTTCCTCGTAGACAACTGGGTAATTCCATAAATAAGGGAGCCAATTTGTGACATTTTTGGTGTCCTTTTACATATGAAACCCACATGTTTGTGTGGCTCTGAGTAAAGACTCAAATAGTGCAGTACGATTGTAAGGTGATTCTAAGCATGACAATGCAACATTATGCTTGGAGATGACTTTACAATCTCACTCCACTATTGGTGTTTTCATTATGAGCCATAAAAACATGTGGGTTTCATATGTAAAAGGGACACCAAAAATGTCACAAATTGGCTCCCTTATTTATGGAATTACCCAACTATCAAGCAACCTTCAACGTAATTGATGTTGTGAGCTTAAAACTCAACTGTTTTTTATGTACTCCATTTATCACATGTATTTGATGATCTTTATAGCTTAGGATTAAGCTTTAATGTCTGTTTAATTGCATCTTTTTATTTTTTATATTTTTAAATTTATCTATTCATGTATTACTTGTAATCTGTAATACTACATTTGCTATACATTTTTTCAATTTTCACTCTACTGTACATACTTCATACATCTGATAGTGAATCTTATTTGTGTAAAAATGGATTCTTTTTTTAATCAAACGTTATTTCTGTAATTATAATTTGAAAAAGAAAATTCACTGCTTTTGATATTTTCTCTCCTCAAGAAATGTAAACTATACTGTATTGTCTTTTAATATTTGTGAATACAAGATGAAACTAAAATGTTGATATAAAGAAAATAAAGCAAGCATCTTGCCAAAAGAATGGAACTAGGCTCGACTAGCACTTGTGCTAACTTCTAGTTCCAATTAACAACTATATCTTATAGTGTAAACAGTGCAACTGTATGACATTCAGTTAAGGGTAATCACGTACTTGATTATTCACTGATCTACAAACATGATTACATATTGTAAATCCATTTATATAAATTTCATGTAGATAAGTACTTTTTTTGTATATGTATTCATGTAATATTATTACTCTTTATATTAATGATTATACTGTCATTCATGTGATGTGTTGTTAATAAACAGTGCACTCAGCACATAGAGACATGCATTTTTGCTATGTGTAATGCGCTATAAAAGAACCAAGTATTATTATTATTATAACTCAAACTCAAACTAGAGATTATATAGAATTCAGTGCCTGATGGTATACCATCAGGCACTCAATTCTCTAGTATTAAGTTTCAGAGAAATCTACTGTATTATTGCTACCCTTTTAATTCAGTAAACATATTGTGGACTTGGAAACTGATGAAAACTACTAGCTATGGATGCTTGCCAGAAAGCATATGTATTAGAAGTCCCCCCCCCCACAACATATTGCGGACTTGTAAAATGTTGAAAAATACAAGCTGCATGTATGAACACTTCCCAGAAAGCACCAGTATTTGAAGCCCCACCCCCTAAACATATTGTGAACTTGGTATTAAAATGTCAAAAAATAATAAGAGATCTATAAACTCTTGCGAGAAAGTACTGTACCAGTATTGGAAGCCCCCTCCTCCCCCTCCCCCTCCTTATTCAGTGTAGGCTACAACAATATATAGACCAGATGATATTTTAGATGTGCATGTAACTGTATGCCTACATGGTGTGTATGCGTACTTGGCCTGTATTTTCTATCAAAACAGTGTGAGCAGGAAAAGTAGCATGTGCAGAAAGCTATTAATGATAATAAGGAAAACAATACATGATTCATTTTGTGGTGCCAGATTTTCATAGTTCAATCAAACTTGTAATGAATTTATACAGTATCCTAATTTTTTTTGCTGGTTTCCCTTACTGTGGTTAGATAAAGTATCCCACTTGAAATGTCAGGCTGCAATCTGCCTATTCTGCCCCCCCCCCCTCCATAATAGTCAGGTTCACACGAAGGGAGCTAAACTTTACGTTTCGCTTTTCGTTTCAAAACTTTAAGTTCACTTGTAGTTATCTTGTAGTTTCAGACGGTATGAACGGACTCGTAGTTTCGAAACTTTGAGTTAACTTGTAGTTCCTAGAACCACAAGTGAGCTTGTGGTTAATGCCAAAACCACGAGCAGTGGGTGGTCGTCCGTCGCAATTTCGGACGATGTGAACAGAATAAACTTTAAGATTCGCAAGCTCATAGTTAACGATGACCTCTCTGTTCATGTTCAACTACTGGGTAATACCCTTCCCACAAATTATGAATACAAGATCAGTATGTGTACTGTACTATACCACAATCGGTATCTAATACGGTGTTGACAATGACGATCGCTTGGCTTGTTGTTTCAGAACTACGAGCATCGCTGTTTTGGGCTCGTGTGAACCCTCGTCGTGGTTAGTGAGTCGTTGTTTCATTAACTTAAAGTTTCGCTAACTTAAAGTTCCGAATCCACAAGTCCCGTATGAACGTAGCTATTGACAATCTGACTTTGGCCAGGTGTGACCCAAGTTAAAAAGGGAAAGTTCACCCTAATATAAAGTTGGTTTTAAAAGAAGGAGAAAAAGTAAAGAAACAGATCAGTGAAAGTTTGAGCAAATCCGATAAAAAGTAAGAAAGTTATGAATTTTTGAACTTGTAATCAATCAAACGTAAATTGGCAACTCTGTGATGTATCTTGTGAGCTTCTCTCCCATTTGCCCAGTACTAAAAAAAAATCATAAATGGACTTCCCCTTTAAATCACATTCAGGTGAATGATGTATTGCAAAAGTGGTGATAGGGGATCCCATGCTCATGGCATGGCTGCAATCTGTCTATTCACACTTGATATGTTGGGTTGGGTGTGACCCAAGTTAAGTTGTCCATGCGAATGACATCCAAGGGTGCCTCTTTGCTTCAGGTTGCCATCTGTTATTCATTCTTCATCCTATCCGTAGGCTCTGTCCCAGACTCGCAGCGGATGTGAGCTAGTTTGCAGACACAAACCCTGGTCCGTTGTAAAAGAGTGTCTGCACTGTAAGACTATCATAGGCCCTGTACTATAGCTGCTCCTGACACAGGTATTAACATGACCAGTACTACCGAGTAGGTAGCTGGGTTAGGCTCCTCTCTAGACAATGATTTTCTGACAAAGTGTCAAATTAGGGTCTGTGCTTGCAGACTAGATGTGAGCTCTGTGCTACAATGTATCTGTTTGTTTTTTGGGGTTTTTTTTGTTGCTATCCTTCAAGGCATGTTGCTACAAAGTTGGGATTGCTCTTTAAATAAACCATTGTTTAAAAATGGTTCTTCTTTTTAAAGATTATTTTTAAAGGAAATTATACATAATATACATGTATGCACTATACGCTACTTTAATAGTCCAGCCTGATCAGTCCAGTCCAGTCCAGCCTGATCAGTCATCATGGCTTGAACTTCAAAGAAGTAAAATTGTATTGTATTCAGTACTTCTTTGTATCACATTCCCTTTTACATGTACAGGTCCAGGTGTGTATCTTGCAATCAGAGTTGCAGATCCAGTTTTAAAAAAATAATCATACTTTATACATGTAAGTAGGACACACTATGAATGTGTCTTCATGCTTCAACCAGGGAAGTGTTAGAGAGACACTTCCCTGCTTCAACTATCTATTAGACCCCTGTTACACATGCGTCGGCTTTCAAAGGCGGCCCCGGAGCCGGCTTCATACCTGCAATTTGAAGCCGCCTCTCGAGACCATTAAAACCCCTGTTACAGTACCTCGGGCCCGCAATTTTGTGTCTACACATAGGCCGGCTTCACGTCGCCTTTTCATGAGCTGACGTTGGGGCGCACTCCATGTAAAAAATTTTGCGCGGTTCGCACACTCGCACTGCAGGTGCTGTACTATCTCATCGACACCGTGAACGGTCCGCGCATGCACAGCTCTTATGTAACTTCCGCTTAAAAGCCGGCGCCAAGTCCACTTTGGTGTTACACATACTGATTGCGGGACTGAGTCCGGCATGAGGCCGGCCTCAAACCATCCAGAGGTGGACTGGGATGGAGGCGGCTTCGAGGCGGCTTCGAGGCGGCTTCAGTCCGGCTTTTAAAAAAAGATGATGTTACACATACGTCGAGCCGCCTCCAGTCCACTTTCAGAGGTACATGTGTACATGTATGTGTAACAGGGGTCCTAGATTTACCATATAATTTTATGATAGTAATAAATAGGTATGCATCTTGGATTTCATGGTGTGTTTTATAGCATGTGTGCCTTGCAGTGTGGTTGATAAGGGGAATTCCATGGTTACTCATATTACATTTGGAGAGGTTTTCAGTAACATTTTAATTAATTAAGCTCTCCCGTTCTCTTTATTAATACTACAGGTGTTTACTGTAGGTAATGAGTTTTAGGTACGACAATGCACACATATTAGAGTACCTAAATTTATACAGTATCGATTCAGAAGAAGAAACATACTTTCTGCCAACCCTACAAATGTTTGTTTACTCGGGTTACATTATTAAAAAAAGTTTTGATACTGTATTTAGATACTCTAATTATGTGTGCATTGTTGTAACTAATCTCATTTACCTAACACCTGTAGTATAAAGAGAACAGTAACTCAAAACCTCTCCAAATATAGCGTGAGTGGGTAACCATGGAATTGCCCATAATGAATTTAATTTTCTCCCATGTTGTACAAGTATACAGGAATTATTTTGTATTTTGCACTGTACATGTACATCTCATTTCCATGCTTTTACTTTGTACAATCCATGTACATGTAGTTCAGCCACGTGGACCTTTCTTACAACTATGTTGGAGTGGAAAAATTATAGAATGATTGTTGCCAATGTGAGGAGGAAAAGCTAATTTATTTAGACCTGAAAGGTAAAGTCCACCCTGATATCAAGTTGGTTTTAAAAGAAGAAGAAAATTTAATAAAAGAAACAGTTGAATGAAAGTTGAGCAAACTCTGATGAGAAATAAGGTTTAATGTGAATTTATGAAGCTGTAATCAATGAAACGCAAGTTGGCAACTCTATGATGTATCTTCTCCCATAGAGTACCGAAGTGTGACGTCATCAAATTTTGATTTATGTATTTCAGTATTTTTATGACCATATTTAGGTAGAGCATGATGGAAAACGTTCACACATCAAATTTGACATGAATCAGTTCATGGTGGCCCAAGGTATGGCTATATGAATATCTAATTAGCCCCATTGAAGTCAGTGTAAATTGGCCTGGTTCTTTAACAGTTTAGAACCAGGCCAATTTAACACTGACTTCAATGGGGCTAAGGAGGTATTCATGTGGCCATATCTCGGGGCCCAATGAGCCAATTGCCATAAAATTTGGGATCTGGATGTTTTTCACCATGTTCCTTTGAGATATGGTATAAAAAATGTCAAAATGAAAAAATAGCTTTTTGTGATGTCATCACTTCGGTACTCTATTCCTCTCCCATTCTTCTCCCATTTGCCCTGTTCCTCCAAAATCATTAATTTCCCATTTTTTCTAAAGAAAATATTTATCATACATGTACATGAAACCTACATTGTAGATACATGTACACCAGTCCTTTATAATCATTGCGCTTGTGTATTTACACAAAACCTGTATGAAACAAATGCATTCCTTCATCAACAACTATAAGAAAATGAAGATTTATGAAATATTCTGTTTCTTAAAGTGATTAGGTACATGTAACTTTGTGGAGGCTTGATAAAATCTGAGCAGTCTGGCATTACATGCTATCAGTGTATGTAATATGGTCTAAAAATCAAGGCCATGGGGGAAAAAAGCACTTCAAAATTATCATGTGCTTCACAAAATTAAACATATGCAAGTGAGCGGAAATGCCAGACTCATTTTCCCCATTGACTCAGTGTTAGACTAAAGCGTATAGCCATACGCTTTCGTAAATGGGAGTATTCAGTCATAGATATCTTAATATCTTAATAATAGCATTATATATTTGAAAACCTTTCTATGCCTGGCTATTTATTAATATCCTTCTGAACATCATTATACAAGACGGATATCACAATTCAACAATTTATTAAATCAAGCCTCCACAAAGTTACCAAATGCCTTTCATGGGAGAGGAGCTCGCAAGAAATGTCACTGAGTTGCCAATTTGGGTTTCATTAATTATAACTTCAAAAATTCATAATTTTCTTACGGTACATGTATATCTCACTGGATTCTTCTCACACTTTCACTGATCTGTTACTTCAATTTTTCTCCTTCGTTTGAAACCAACTTTATATTAGGGTGAACTTTCCCTTAACTCGGTCACACCTGGGGAGCGTTTCATCAAGCGTTCTGTCAGTGATTTTTACTGACAAATTTGCTCTCAGCCAATCAGATGCAAGGATTTCAGTAGCTTATAACAGTTGTCGGTAAAAATCACTGACAAAACGCTGGATGAAACACTCCCCAGGCCCAAGTCTGGGGAGCGTTTCATCAAGCGTTTTGTCAGTGATTTTTACTGACAAATTTGCTCTCAGCCAATCAGATGCAAGGATTTCAGTAGCTTATAACAGCCGTTGGTAAAAATCACTGACAAAACGCTTGATGAAACGCTCCCCAGACCATTTTTGGAGGGGGAATAGGCAGATTGTAGCCTGACCTTTCAAGTGGGATACCCTACATGTTTTTAACCAAGGAGTTATCACAGAACTCCATCATCTAACCACCGTTAAAGGGAAACCAGCAAAAAAAAAAGTAGGATACTGTAATTAATTACAAGTTTGATTGAACGATGAAAATCTGGCACCACAATATTAATCATGTATTTGTTTTCCTTATTATCATTAGCTTTCTGCACATGCTACTTTTCCTGCTCACACTGTTTTGATAGAAAATAGAGGCCAAGTACGCATACACACCATGTAGGCATACAGTTACATGAAGAATATACATGAAGATTATTTCTTGTCGGATTTTTCTCAAGCTTTCACTAGTTCGTTTTTCTCATTTTTCTGCTTCTATTCAAATCAGCTGAATATCCATTCGAATTCCAATTTATTTCTTCCTGCTACTGTATAACATGGCTTCAGAGGTGAAGACATGTACACAAAATGTACAGATGTCGATGATGCTGTGTACAGCAGGCTGGATGGGTACTGTATCATGTGTACTTTAAATAGTACACACTCGAGTACGTCCATGTCTTCACGCCTCGCCTAGAATCCTACATCCGCCATATGTACATCATTTTATGAAATTGGATATACACGTACGGCCCCTGGCTTTTATTACATTATGCGTTTTATTTAGCACTTGACGTGCGTCGTGGTTGATGATAATTCATTTTTCTCTCTTTTATTTACAGAGAAACATGGCTTCAGTAAGTGGTACATAGTAGAAGTACATAATGAACATGGATGTCTTCATGCCCCTCCTAGATCTTCCATATTTACATAATTTTATGACACCGGATGTATTGTATCTCATTAGGGGCACTTGCACGCACAAGAAAATGAGACTTTGATTGCATGTCTAATCTCACAGTTTGTTGCACGCGTGCACATGATGGAGAAAATCTCACTGACCATGCTGGCCACCAAGCACAGCAATCTTAACAGCCGCTTTCTAGCAAATGTCATAATTGTTTTATCTTTGTCTATGAATTTCTTTTTTTCTTCTTCTCCTTTCATCCCTTTTGACTTTTCTTTCATCTTCCTGTATGGTGCAGTGTGGGATAGATATCTTCAATGTTCAAATCTTGCTATTGTTCGCACGCATAGCACGCAGCCCTATCAGAGAGCTTTTTTGGAAAATTACAATAAAACAATAATAGATTTTGATGGCAATCATCATTTCACTATTTGATAATGTATTAATATTTTTTATTATGGTGTAATCAGTTTGTAAAATATGTTTGAAGTAAAAAAAGGATCATGAAGATAACTAAATAAATCAAATCAAATCAAATTTGCATGTAGTGATATTTTGGATTCTCGTGCATAAAACAGTGAAAGTTTGATCGGGATTAAAAAAATCTGTGTTGAAATCTCACTTTTAAATTGCTCTGCATATGAATGCCCCTGCCCCTATTATGAGTTTCATAGAATAGCTCTTTCCCTACAGTGTGGCTACCGGTACTTGTTAATTTCTTATACATTTTTATGCCTCCGCCCACCGTAGGTGGTAGCCAGAGGCATTATGTTTTTCGGGTCGTCCGTCCATCCGTCCGTACATCCCCTTTTTCGGTCTCGCGATAACTTCAAAACTGTTTTTTTGATCGGTTTGTAACTTGGCCCATGTATGCATATGGGAGGGACGATGAACTGATTAGATTTTACGGTCTCAAGGTCAAAGTTCAAAGGTCATAGAGGTCATTATATACATAAAAATGGTTCGTTCTTGTGATAACTTACATGTAGGAACCGTTTGGTGGATCAGCTTCTAACTTTGCCCATGTATTCATATGGGAGGGACGATGAACTGATTAGATTTTAGGGTCTCAAGGTCAAAGGTCAGAGGCGTCATTATGTACATAAAAATGGTTCGTTCTCGCAGTTACTTCAGAACTGTTTGACGGATCAGCTTCTAACCTGGCCCATGTTTGCATCTATGGGAGGGACGATGAACTGATTAGATTTTAGGGTCTCAAGGTCAAAGTTCAAAGGTCATAGAGGTCATTATATAAATAAAAATTGTTTGTGATGTATGGAGTCTAGGCCTACCTATTTTAGAAATTTCAAGGGGACATTGGTCTATTTGCTATAAAATATATATTTCCTTGGTGTATTTGATGATTGTAAGTCGTCAATGGTAAGTTTTTTATTTGTACGGGATGAAAATGAAATGAAATAAATTTTCTGTCTCCTGTGCTTTTTAAGTGAAAAGATTTGTAATTTTGTTGGACCAATCCTTTTTAGAGTGTACATTTATGCCATACATTTCCAATCAGGTGATGGCGGAGGCATAAATTCCGACCACGCGCAGTCGAAGATTCATCTAGTTTGCCTGATGCTACAAAGAAATGTGGCATCGGTGGTGAACACTAGATCAAGAACATGTCTTCATGGCCCTCCTGGAATCCCAAATCTACCATATACATGTAATACGCCATTTTCGGAAAGCATTCAAATTTAATGCTTACCTCTGTGCCAAACTCCTAGTAACGAACTATTACATCCACCTGTTACAAGTCATTTTATTTCAATAGTCAGAATGCAGATTGCATACATTAAATGTTGCTAGGTTTGGCAAGCCAAAATGTTTGTCCAACCTAACAACACCTATTACATTTACAGTACGATGCAATTCACATCCTGACTTTTGAAAAAGAATAGGTTCTTACAGTAAGGAGTGAATGTAATAGTTTGCCATGGATGGGCTATAATATATGTTGCATTTCATTTCATTTCATTCAAAGAATAGGTTTTCACAGGTGATTGTAATAGTTTGTTACTAGGCAAACGTGTACATGTATAAATTTGAATACATCATGAAAATGGCCTATATCGTATTACCAGAAAAATTGGATGGGCTATAATATCAGGACCGCTCGCTATTCATAGAAAACCGCGATTCATTAACACGCATTATGAATAGCAGTCCTTATGAATAGTTATGAATAGTGGTTCTTATGAATGGAGGTCCTTATGAATAGCGAGGTAATTTGTCTATGGTATGCTCGCTATTCTTAAAGTAGAACACTCAAGAAAATCACAAATATGGCAATTAATGTATCACTAGAAATTGGGAAGCTTACAGATGGCAATCGTATAAGTTTTATGTCAACTGCGTATATGATGATTATAAAAACAACATAAATAAAAGCTCTTCTCAGCATGTGGAATATCCGAGGATTCGCCAGAAATATAGCGATGTTTTGATGTCGTCATACGAGGGATCGATCCTGCTTAAGCAGACGACGTCCTATAATGAATGAACGTAATTGCAATGCAATTATTCATCAAATTATAAAGAGTTTGGTACATTTAAACATGACCTTATTTCACACCATTCTAAAAGGGAAAGTGAACTGATTCTGATAACTAAAACCGTTTGATTGTAAATACACAGGAGAAGGGTCAATGATCAATGAAATAAACCCCATTTTCAAATTGAAAAGCCCTGCGAATAATAGCTGGATGGTATTCGTTCCCTCTTGAAACGCCGAACATGCCGCGGTGCAAGCAGCTGAAAATACAATGGCGTCTTATTTTGTTTACAAGTGACTGATTCCTTTATTTTTTTAACGCTGCATTTTTCATCAAAATAATACCATACACGAAGTTAAGAGTGAGGCAACAGACTAACATTAAGACTGACGCTAGTCAAGTAAGAGAAATAAGTGAAGAGGAGATGACAAAACAGGCACTGAAAAATGTGTATAATGTTATGGGACATCGTCTGCTTAGACAGGACTCGCCCCTCTTGTGTCGTCACACATCTCAGCAGCGTTCAAGGAGCTTTTCAGCTGCTATATCGAGGGCTGTATTTTACCGTTTTATAATTGATAATAATCATTAATTCAAATGTTTCCAACCTTTAAATTTGGATAACCTTGTTTAATTTATGCCTTCTATGCAATAATAAGTATTAAGCCAATATTTAAAATCATTAGTGTTCTACTTTAAGGACCGCTATTCATAGAAAACCGCTAAATCATTTAACACGCGTTATGGATAGCGGTCCTTATGAATAAGTGGTCCTTATGAATAGCGGTCCTTATGACTAGCGAGGTTACCGCTATGATATACATGTACGTTGCTTTTCATTTTGCATTTCATTTTGCGTTTCATTTTGCGTTTCATTTTGCGTTTCATTCAACATTGGTTGTTGTTTATGTTACAGCTATGTTGTTATTTTCGTTTGAAAATTGTTGTCATGTTAAATATGTTCCTGGAAATTAAATAAATAAATAAACAATTATATTTTCTCCGTTTTGTCTGTTCCTCCGACAGAGAAACATGGCTTCAATGGTGAAAACATACATGATGCTGTGTATAGCAGGCTTGATGGTTACTATCTGTATCCTCATGGTTATGTACAACAGTAATGGCTCTGATGTCAAGGACATCGTCAAGGTCGACTCCTCATCTGAAGACGGCCAACTGTAAGTTTTTAACGCTTAATTACCATGATGTCGGCTGCCCGCAAGATGGTCGTAACAGCAATATATTGTCATTGGCAGTAACGGCCTTCTTTGGGCCAGCCGACGAAATTCTGTTTTTAAAAATACTAATTAAATGTACACATTTTATGAAACAAAATGACTTCAGTCATACAAGGAAATGAGAAAGTGATGTAATGATATGAAGTTTGCTTATTTGTTTAGTTACAGAATTGTTTTATTTGTAGGGGATGAAACTTGGCACACCTTATCAACAGACTACATTGTAATCTTCTTGATGTATTAAATGTAGCTCAGTAACGGTGGGAAGGAAGTTACATGTAGTACATGTAGTATGGGGAAATAAAATTTGACTTGAGGGGAAAGAGCAAGTTCAGAGAAACAGATTAGTATTAACAAACTAGCAATTGTTGCAGGAGACTTTATTGTTTTAATAGCACAAGGCTATTCTGCCACAAGGTCCATTGCACAAATATTATACAGTGAAACCTGTATAAAGACCGTTCAAGGGAGATAAGAAAAGTGGTCTTTATGAGCAGGTGGTCTTTATATACAGGTTCCTTTAATACACCTTTCAATGAGAAATACTTTTCAAGGGAAACAAACATGGTGGTCCTTATAGACAGGTGGTTTTTCTATACAGGTGGTTGCTAAAGCAGCCTTGACTGTACATTACAAAAATTACATTATCAGATCTACAATAATGCATGAAAATAACTGCAAATAATAAAACAAATTGTGAAAAGGTAGTAACATTTTCAGAATAATAGAGCAAATAATATATTGATTGTCGAGAGCACTATGGATTTGGGGATCTTGCATTTCTTATACATGTACACACAAACAAGTAAGGGTATTTTATTGTTGTAATTCTAAAAAATGAGGGCAACATGAAGAGTGTTTGCTCATTGTTTAATTCTTTCCTTGGATTTCTTTTCTCAAAGCTACTACATGCTTATTGTGATTTATCATAGACTTAGAAAGTTGGCCCGAGTTAAACGAGAAATTTCAAAAATGGATTAATCAGTGAAAGTTTGAGAAAAGTCATGAAGAAGGATGAAGTACTGCCTACTACATGTACATGCCATTTTGAAAGTTTAGATCACTAATTAATATGATATGGGAAATCTTGTGTTAGCATTATTAAGTAATACATGTTCTTTGATACAGGGAGACACCAGTATGGTTATTGGAACCCCAAACATATGGAAAGACAGAGAGAGAGAGAGAGAGAGAGACCACATTCTCATTATGAGGGATTGTGCGTGCTAGATTGCGCCACCTCTAAGGTGAGAACGTTGCGACGTCGTTTTGGCGTGATCCACGGAGGTCTACGGCAATCCCAAACTGGACCACCTCTGGGGGGTGGTCTAGAGAGATATTAAACGTGTCTGATCTAGAGTGCGCCTATTTGCAGTTTACTGTGCAAAGAGTGCTACCCTTGGCAGGTGTGACCCCGCGGCATGCCAGTGGACCTCCCTGGCGCACCCCACCCCAGTGCGATCCGCTTTCCAATTTGACACTGTTTGATGTGCAGAACCAACACTGGAACAGCAATGGAACAGCAATTTTTCATCATGCATTACATGTCCTTGCATATTTTGAAGGTCTAAATGTATCTTTTCTCAACACATTTTATTCTTCTTCTTTTTTGTACTGAATGATTTTATTGGTCATAAATACACAATCATTTTCAATAGGATATAATCTTGAAATATAAAATTTTAATCTTGAGTAGCAGATTTAACAAACAAATTACAGTACTATAGAAAATGATCCTTTAGATCTGTTAGGCCTACACATACATGTGCACAAAAGTACATAGTGTGCCATAACGTTCAATATAATTCATTGAGTCTTATTGAAACAAGCATATTTGTTATTTACATTGCAAACATAATACTCAGGTGCTTTGTACAGGTGTATGGTAGCAGGTTTCAACTAGAATTGGAGCTAATTAAAAGGAGAATGAAACCCCCCAAATAAATGCATTTTTATAGAAGCAGAAAAATCAAAGAAGCATATGAGCAGTGAAAGGTTGAGGAAAAACAGACTAAAAAAAAAAGTAATGAATATTTGAAATCCTAAAATCGATAAATGAATGGAGATCTGAAATTGGCAATGTCGACATTATGCTAATGAGATGCTGTGATGTAAATGTGCAGTACATGTACTTTGCAGTTGCCTTTTTATACATGTACAAATAATGTAAAAATCCACTTTCCTTGAGTTTATCTTAGAAAATTTGATTTCTGTATTATGCAATGTACATGCAGGTGGTGTTCATAAATTTATTCCTCACAATATATTTCAAGCACAATGTTAATAATTCAATTTTCTTTGTTTAAAAGTTGAAATCTGATAGTTTTCTTATTACCTATAAAGAGAACACAAAAAGCATAATAGCATCTCATTGGCATAATGAGTATTTTGCCAATATTAGCGATTTAGGTTTTTAAAATCTTCAAAATGTAACTTTTTTATCATTAACCCGCTTTTCCTCAAACTTTCAGTGATATGCTGGTAAGATTTTTCTGTTTCTGTTTAAAGTAAAGTTTGGGGTTTCATTCTCCTTTAATATTGCACACAGGAAAAAGTAACATTGTATCCTTGTGCAGAGCAAGTACGTATACAGCCATGGACAAAATTATTAGACCAAGAATGGTTTAATACTGATAGTGTTGTTTTTTATATAAAGTAAGTATAAGATACAAAAAGTGTAAGATGTAAGTGTTGCTATTACAGTGCTCCTTTGTTTTATAGCTTGATAAATTCCTGACAAACCATTTGAATATTTAACAGCTTACCTACATGTTACAAAATGTACATGTAACCTAAATATCATGAAATAATCTGCCTATTAAAGTTTTTCAATGTATTTGCCCTTTATAAAACTCAACAACTTTAATCAGTAGTCAGCAACACATGTAAAATCATTATTGATTTCAACTTGTTTACTTTAACTCTTACTGTGCCAAGGGGTTTAGTCAGTGCTCTTCAAAATTTCAATAAAATGTGAATGCTTACTTTTCAAATGTCTGCACTTCATTACCCATCTATTATTTCACTAAATATTGTGTACAAAACTTGTAGGAAATTTATTGTCATTTCTTGTGATACCAAATATTATTACTTTTTCCAGCTTTATGCACAGGAATTATTGCAATTACATTTGAGTCTCTTTTTTGTCCGTTATATTTTGGTTCCTCATTTGTTTACTATTTTTTAATGTTCAAATATAAAGGAAATATCTTTTTAAAAATCTTCAATTTTCTCTGAAATTTTCTATAGTAGCATATATAATTATAGTCATATATTTAGAATGCTTGATTTATGCTCAAAATTTTGATTTACATTGACCACCATGTACCTTTCCTGTGGTTGAGCAATTGGTGAATGAAAATGACATCTGGCACATATGCCATCGGCACTGAAAGAGTTAAGATTAAAGTAGATATTCAAAGAAAATCACAAATATGGCAATTAATGTATCAGGGTCTGAGCCAAAAGTAGTCAACATAAACCGTAAATTTTCAATTTAAGATTTGTGCCTGCCCTTGTATATCACATGAAAGCTGAGAATCTGTAGTTTATGAAAATGTACATGTCTCTTCATGATTGCGTTCCGTTTTTTTTTAAATAACCTTTAAATGGAAAAGAGCGCCCTCATAGCGCGACGGGACGGAATTACTAGAAAAAGCAATTTAAAAAAAAAAGTGAAAGGGCATTTGAAAAATAAATTTTGGAGTTGGAATACAATATGCAATATTATTCAAAGCCCAATAACAGTTCTGGCAATATTCTGTTATAATTGGGTTAAAATTTGAACTTTTTGGTGCAAAATTGTATTTTGGGGCACTTTGACACCCCCTTTTTATTTTTTTGTAGGATAAAGTGGAGTTTATAGACTGAGGTCTTATAAAGTATCAATGAACTATCGTACCATCACTTCTGTACCATTAAAATTGATTCCCTTATATTTTGAGAAGAATTGTGATGTGTTCTTTTTTTTTCCGTCCCGTCGCATTTAGTGGGTATTTAAGGGATTTTAGGCGCGACGGGACGGAATTTTGCATGGAAAGTACAGTCCCATATATGTCATTTGATGTAAGTATACTTTTTTTAACCCGAGCAAGTTTTTATTCATTTAATTTGAATAAACAATAGAGATTGACAGTTTTCTTACCTGAACAATGTAGTTCTACCTCATTTTTTTCGAGAAAAGAACTATTTCATGATATCAAAAAAATTTCTTTTCAAAATCCCCATTTGTTTTGTACATGGTGCAAAAGTGTCCATCCTCTCTAGTGATTTTATCTCTTTAATTTGAATTAACAATAAAGCTTGCCACTTCCCTGTGCCTTAACATTGTAGTTCTACCATAGTTTAAAAGAAAAAAGTACAGTTGGACAATATTTAAAAAAAAATTTTAAATCCCCATTCATTTTGTACATGGTGCAAAAGTTTCCGTCCCGTCGCATTCCGTCCCGTCGCGCGACACCCATTCATCAATTTTCAAATTTAAAAAAATTGATTGGGCCAAAATCTTAGCTTCATGGTTGAATGTCATGTGCTCTATCATACTAATAAAAAAGCAGGATACGTAGCTAGTCTTCAATTTTAACTTCGATAGAATTTTACTTTGAATCTGTCTTACAAAATCTCACCATTCTATCGTTCCGTCCCGTCGCGCTAACAAAAAATGTTGTTACCATGGAAACGGAATTACGATCATTCTTGTGTTTGTAGTGGAATTGTTCTTCAGTGTAAACTTATAATATAAGTAAAGGTATGCAGCAGGTAGCATTTCTTATTTTCTTGTAAGGAGAAAAAATCCTATTGAATTCCGTCCCGTCGCGTTGACAGGACTTTTGGCTCAGACCCATCACTAGAAACTGGGAAGCTTACAGATGGCAATCGTATAAGTTTTATGTCAACTGCGTATCTAATGATTATAAAAACAACACAAATAAAAGCTCTTCTCAGCATCTGGAATATCCGAGGATTCGCCAGAAATATAGCGATGTTTTGATGTCGTCACACTCGGGATCGATCCTGCTTAAGCAGACGACGTCCTATAATGAATGAACGTAATTGCAATGCAATTATTTATCAAATTATAAAGAGTTTGGTGTATTTAAACATGACCTTATTTCACACCATTATAAAGGGAAAGTGAAACTGATTCTGATAGCTAAAACCGTTTGATTGTAAATACACAGGAGAAGGGTCAATGATCAATGAAATAAACCCCACTTTCAAATTGAAAAGCCCTCCGAATAATAGCAGGATGGTATTCGTTCCCTCTTGAAACGCCGAACATGCCCCGCTGCAAGCAGCTGAAAATACAATGGCGTCTTATTTTGTTTACAAGTGACTGATTCCTTTATTTTTTTAACGCTGCATTTTTCATCAAAATAATACCATACACGAAGTTAAGAGTGAGGCAACAGACTAACATTAAGACTGACACTAGTGAAGGAAGAGAAATAAGTGAAGAGGAGATGACAAAATGGTCCATGGTGTGTTGTCACATATCTCAGCAGCGTTCGAGGAGCTCTTCAGCTGCTATATCGGGGGCTGTATTTTACCGTTTTATAATTGATAATAATCATTACTTCAAATGTTTCCAAGCGTTGAATTTGGATAACCTTGTTTAATTTATGCCATCTATGCAATAATAAGTATTAAGCCAATATTTAAAATCATTAAAGTTCTACTTTAATGTTACCTGTGAGGTTGGTTACAGCTATCAATGTTGAAAACTGTTAGGAGCAAATGTTTATAAAGCCAATATTGGTATACATGTGGTAACACATGGTCTAATAATTATGTTGTGAATTGGAGAGATGGGGGAGGGGGGGGGGGAAGGGTAACTTTCAGGGGTAACCTCGCTAGTCATAAGGACCGTTATTCATAAGGACCACTTATTCATAAGGACCGCTATCCATAACGCGTGACTAAATGAATAGCAGTTTTGTATGAATAGCGGTCCTTATGAATAGCGAGTAAACCATAGACAAATTACATGTACATGTACCTCGCTATTCATAAGGACCACTATTTATAATTATTCATAAGGACCGCTATTCATAATGCATGTTACATGTAAATGAATAGCGTTTTTTTTTTATGAATAGCGGTCCTTATGAATAGTGAGCGGACCCAAATTTTCAGGCTCCAATCCTTATTTTACCAAGTAACAGAGTGTCTAAACTGTAAGACTACCAGACTGCACTCCATCCATGCATGTAGGGATTTCTGGTAGCGCTTTTTTTTCCACACATGTCTTGAGAAACGTACATGTATGCATGACATGAAGTCGGTGAGGATCTACAAAATATGTACATACATGTTACAGTCCACAAGCGTATCTGAAGGGAGGGGGCAAATTGCCCCCCTTGCCCCTCCCCCTTTCTGACAGCCAGATACTGACAGAGTTGGTTAGGCTCAAGGCTTTTGAATTTGTTTATGTGCCAAAATCGAGTCTGTGCCTGCAGACTATGGGAATGATGCTTTTTAAATTTTTACTGACAAATTTGCTCTCAGCCAATCACATATAAGGATTTCAGTAAATAACAGTTATTGCAGCTTGTCATTGACGACAGGTTTTATGAAACGGGGCCCGCGGGGCCCAGGGGTCAATGGAAACTGTGTGTATACCAAATCAGATGGTATCCAACAGGTTGAAGGCATACTTTTGGGAGTTTCCATACATGCAATGCTTTGTGGCATGCTTAATACACAGGACTTAGGGAAATTCCCATCTATTGTGTACACTTGCAAATCTCACGCACACCGAAACTCATGGCCCACTTGGAAATTACTTGCTTTTCAGAGAGCATTCAACTCATGAAGGGAGTTTTGAAAGTTTCCTTACAGGGTGGCTCTTCTGAACTTCGTTGAGGATGTGCGCATTCTGTATTAAAGACCAGTCATAAAAGTAAAGTCCACTTTCAGTGTGGAAGATCCAAATGGTGTCAAATTCCCTGTTAAGCTTTTTACAGTTGCAAAATATGACTTAGTCCTGTACTATTGTCGATAGTATGGGACTAATCTAAGCTTAGCCAACTTTCTGTTCACATTGCATTTTACCAAAGTGGGCTATTGTAACTCCACGATAGTACAGGCAGGGAAGTATTAGATTTTAGCCCTGGAAAAAGCAAGGTTTAATTAGCCCCAACAAAGGTTGGGCTAACTTGTGTCAAAAGGTGGGGCTAAGCGCCCTGGCTAACTGCAAGTGAGAACAGCAACAACAAAAAAGTCCAGGGTTAAGGATAGTCCAGGGTTAAGGATAGTACTAGTGTTTAAAAAAAAAATCAAGTGTAAAAAGGTCTATACAAGAGTCTCAATTCCAGGCTAGAGTGTGGGAGAAACTGTAAAGGAGCAAACAGTGTCAAATGCTGGCCATCCATCATGTTCTTCCCACAAGACTTTCAGCAGCTGTCAAATTAGTCTTCAAGATCAGACTTCATTTTAGGGCTCTCGTCAAGGAGTTACCACAATTCTGTGATAACTCCTCGTATGTACTGTCTCTGTGGCTCACATACATGTACTTCACTCAAGAAGTCAGCTGCAAGAAGTTGTGCCCACCATCTTTCATTTTTGTGAGTGTACATGTATTTTATTTTATTTTATTTTTTATTTGGCAAAGACAAAACCAAGAAATCAGTGAATAGTTCAAACAACAGTAGAGTTAGAAGAGAATCACATGGAAAAGAAAAAGATTATAACACATCTACAAAATGTAAAATAACTATAACCCGAAGGTCTTCTTTTCCAGTGCATGTGAGTATGTGAATTTACTATTCTATTAAGCAATGCTTTCGATTTGGACCCTTGATCTTCAGTATAATGGTCCATTCTCTATGTAAATGTACATGTAGTCAGATGAGGAAATAAAAGGGAAAAAATGATTTAGCCAAAAAGTTCATCTGCATTCTAGAAGCACAAACTGCTAATTAAAAAAAAATTGTCTTGAGTAAAGTCTACACTATCATCCCATTAGGAGAAGCAACAGTAGTGGGGGCCTCTGTATATGTGAGCTAGTCTAAAGCTTAGATAGTTCAGACCCTGTGTTTAAATTAAATGCGTTACCACAGACAAGGGTTTGTACCCGCAAACTACGTAGGGAGGCACATTTCAATTTCTATTCCGGCAGACGAAAAATGCTTCAGTGTCCAATTCCCTAAAGATTTTCAGGTTCTCAATATTTAATGATGTTTACACCCGGATGCCTCCGCTGTCTTGTGGCCTTTCAGTGTCAGACGACAAAGTGTGGAATTACTGCCAGATCTTGAAGTTTCATTGGATTTAGGAGAACTGACATGCATGTCAGGCTTACATGTGTACATGAAGGCCTTCTTGAATGTTTCCTTCTGTTTTGGGGGGAAAATTGGGTCTGGGTTCATGTAGTCTGCAAGCACAGACCCTAATTTGACACTTTATCAGAAAATCATTGTGTCTGGAGAGAAGCCTAATCCACTGATCGTTTTGTCTGGAGCAGCATAGTACAGGGCCTATTGTAATAGCAACTGACCAGGGTTTGTGCCTGCAAATTCTGGAATATAAAAGTGCAAAATTACATGTACATAAAATTATGTACATGTAATTTTGCACCTTCATCAATCTTTATATACTCGCTTCTACCATGTACATGTACCTGTGGACAATGAGGTACATGTATAACAAAAAAAAAGTACTAAAGTACTAAAAATATCACTTCCTTTGTGTCTTTATAGTGCATGTGCAAATAAAATGAAATTCAGAAAATTTTTGTTTAAATACAGCCCTGGAAAAAATTATTAGACCGTGCAAGCTTCAATTACAGGGATGATGTATTGCGCACACAAACAAACCAAAAAGTCATTTTCAATGTACCTCCTTCTGCATGAGTCCTTGATTAAAGGGAATCTTGAGTTCTGGGAAAGGTGAACAATAATTTGTGAGCTTTCTCATTCCTTATGTCAGTTTGGAAGAACATCATAATAGAAACACCCCCTGAAAATGATTGCTCTTCAAATGCTCTTATATTCAAAATATGACTAGAAATAGCTGAAATGTTCGGGCGGAGCATTCATTCCACTTGTGTGTAGTCCATATACCCATTTCTGTGTGCAGTACATGTGCTGTTCAGTGAGATTGGGTCAATTTCTTATCTATTTTGATGATTCTAAGACAACATACATGTAGTATAAAACAATTCTTATGTAGACATGGTAAACCTTTCCCAATTGCAGAACAGGTGAAAAACGCATAAAACAGTTTATACGAAGTTTCCGAGCAATTTATTTTGTCGCAGAATTAAGCACGTTCACTATACTACTGCATGAATGCTAGAATATGCAGTAGAGATCAGTACGTCCATACTGATACGTCCTACTCGACAGACTATTTTCATCGGCGGTCCTTCCCCATTGCTTCTTTCCAAAAGTACTATCTTCACTGTGCTTATTTCACCTTACCACTTTTGTGTCAATACTTGATAATAGAATCATTTTATAGATTGGAAGAGGTTCATCGTGGTGAAGAATAACTGAAGAGAGTTAATCAGTTGTCTCACGATGTGCAAACGTAAACGTAGGAAGTCTGACGTTTCGGCTGCTATATACTGCTAGCCTTTAAGTCATAGACAATGAGCCGAGATCACGCTGAGCGGGTCTTAAATAGCGGCAGGAGCCGCCCGGAGCCGCCGGATGTACGCTCGGACCACTCGCGCTGTGATTGGTCGCTGCCGTTGACCAATCACTGGGCGCGGCATTGTTTCCTGCCGTGTCGGCGCTGTGATTGGTCGCTGCCGTTGACCAATCACCGGGCGCGGCGTTGTTCCCTGCCGTGTCGGCGGGGGGCGCGCTATCCTTGGCCGGTTCTAACCGGTTAGCTGCGTGGCGCTGAATAGCAGATAACCATTCGTTAGGGATGTCAATGCCGTTATCCCTGTTAATGTTATTCGAGTGCAATCGGATCTGAATAGCTTCTTTCACCCGGCGCGTGTACCAGTGCTTGTCCTGCGCAACGTAACTGATATTATCCCTGCCGGGATAGTGCTCGGCAGTCCAAGCATGCTCAGCAACAGACGAGCTATCAGTGCGTCCGAGGCGAACATCCTGGCGATGTTCATGCATGCGCTCCCCGACGGGTCTACCAGTCTCGCCAATATAAACCTTGTCACAGGTCGAACATGGGATCTTGTAGACAACTCCATCGCGCCTATCAGGGAGGACAGGGTCCTTCGGGTGGACCAGCTGGCTGCGAATAGTATCATTTTAGAATCATTTTATTCTTGGGGTTTTAAGCTTTCTGATGATAATTGTTATTATGAAGAAAATGTATGAATTTCTACGTTAAAGAACATATCTTAGACATTTGAAGTTGCTATTGTGGTATTTTGTTTCCTTCTTACCACAGAAATAACATCATCACTTTGGGTCTATTATTTTTTTCCATGGCTGTTGATGAGAATTTGCCAGACTGGGGATATCGAAGGTTTTCATTTCAGTATCACCAGCCTGGCAAATACGTTCTCCTTTAATGTATTCGAACACACATACAGATTTTTCTGTTTGGACCCATTTTGAATAATAACTTCATAGCATCATCTATACAAAATCAATTACCGGTAAGCAGTTCAGTGAGCTGCAGGGATATTATTTAAAGTGAATATATCTCATTGGGAAATCTAATCAGAAGCTATGAACAAAATTATTACATGTAGACCAAGACTGGTGATGTTATTTTTGTGGTAACAAGGAAATATAAAGAAAACACAATAGCAAGCTAATTTCTGTGATATGCTATTCATTCAAAGAAGTTTAATGAAAATGTCACTTTTGTTTGTGTGCATCATATATTACCCTGTAATTGGAGTTTGGTCTAATAATTTTTTCCATGTCTGTACATTGACTGAATAGCATTACAAACATGTACAGGAAAAATATCAAATATTGAAGTACAGTACATGGAGCTCCCTTCTTTATTTTTAATAGGGAGAAAAAAAATCTACATGAGGAACTACATTTGTAGGAATCCATTTAATTGCGTAAAAGAGGAAGTATATATATATACATTATATACATAGCCCATAAGCATGGAGGATTTAATATGTGCACCATATCTAATAAGCTTGCATCAAGCCGGGTATAATTTTATAAGCAAACAACCCTGTGCCACCTTGAATCTTGATGATGGAGGCAAGGGAAGGGTGAGGAAGGGATGGGGGAAGGTGGGGGAGGGGTACATGTAGGGAGGGGGCAACGCAAGGTAAGGGTCCTTTTTCACTCTTTACTTTCCATGGATCTTAATCCTGGTTGGAATGCCACATTGTTTGGAGTATACATGTTGTATGTATGTGTGCCCAAAGTCAACTGTGGCAGTCCCCTGTATGTTCCATTGGTCGACCAATGCAAGAAAAGAGTTAACCAGCCCAATGATCTTTCTACCATGAGGATTTCGTGGCCAAGCCTCTTTATTGCAGGCATGATTATGGAATTATGGAATTCATTCTGTGACAGTCTGGGCTGCTTTAATAGCTTCACTACTGTATTATTGTACACACATGTGTACATGTACTGTATATTAAATACAATACATGTGTACGATACTGAGTGTGCATGCATACTGAAGGTATGAACATTGATACATACCAAGGAAATGTTACTAAGATACATTTCCCTGGATATACATGTGCATTTACTATGAACATGACGGATAAAGACAGTGGCCAAAATAAACAACTCCTCACACTATGAACATGGTGACAAAGAGAGCGGACAATTTATGCAGCTCCTCATTGTACCCTCCACAATAGCTCTAGTAGACAAAAGGACATCCCTTCACTGCTATTATGTGACACCTGTTCTACATATTTTTACAGGATAGCAATGAATGGATGTTCTTTTGTTAACCAGTGCAATTGTGAAGGGTACAATGAGGAGCAGCTTAAATTGTCCGCTTCTTTGTTCGTCATGGTCATAGTGTCATTCCACCCTCCACAATCGACCGCTTCTGTAATGTATACAAATTTATGCACATATATTCGCTGAGCACCTGTGACAAGCTATTCCATTAACCTGCTTTTTATAAATGAGCCTCAATGCTTGGAATCCAGTTTGCATACATTATTTGTTGCTATGTCCGGCAAGCTTTCAGGTTGTCAAGAACAACCTTTCTTTGAAAGGTATAAAATTTGCATACATTTCCGAAGCAGTCTATTGCTCTGGTAGGCAAAAGAACATCCCTTCACTGCTATTGTAATGTAGAAGTAGAACAGGATGCATGTGACACCTGGGGAGCGTTTCATCAAGCGATTTGTCAGTGATTTTCACTGACAAATTTGCTCTCAGCCAATCAGATGCAAGGATTTCAGTAGCTTATTACAGTTGTCAGTAAAAATCACTGACAATACGCTTGATGAAACGCTCCCCCGTTCTACATGTATATATTTTTTTTTACAGAATAACATTGAAGTGATGATATTTTAAGTACCAGAACCAGTGTGAAAGTTAGAAAGATTTTAAAATTGTTTTTAAAATTTCTTCCTCTCTCTTTGTCCCTCACTCCTCTTGTCCATAGTGGTAGCAAGGAGTAACTCCTTGGTGGTAGTGATCCTCCCTACAATATGATTACCATGTACATGTAGTCTTGTATTCACAGACACTTCAAAATACAACCACTCCAAACTCAGCTTCCCAGTGGCTCTCTATAGTCTACAGTGCTGATAGTTCAGACCCTGTTGTACGCTTTATGATCTTCTGATATGTTTTAAAATTGATTTCTAGTTTCCCACTTCCTCTTGACTGGTCTCCTTTCTGCTCTGTTTTGAGCCTCCGCCACTGAAGGTGGTGCCGGAGGCATTGTTTTTGGGTTGTCCGTCCATCCGTCCATCCCACTTTCTCGTTCTCGCGATAACTCAAGAACCATATGAGGTATGAACTTCAAACTTGGTGCTAGTATGTATCACCATTGGAAGATGATCTGATTAGATTTTGGGGCACGTAGGTCAAAGGTCAAAGGTCACAGGGGCCAATTTCTGAAATTTCAGGTGTTAGCCTCGTTCTCGTGCTAACTCAAGAACCATTTGAGGTATGAACTTTAAACTTGGTGCTAGTGTGTTTTACCTTTGGAAGATGATATGATTAGATTTTGGGGTATGTATGTCAAAGGTCACAGGTCAGTTTGTAAAATTGCAGGTGTTAGCCATGTTAACGAGATATCTCAAGAACCATTTGAGGTATGAACTTCAAACTTGGGTTCTAGTGTGTATCTCCATAGAAAGACGATCTGATTAAATTTTGGGATACATACATGTAGGTCAAAGGTCATAGAGGTCAATTCTAAAATTGCAGCTTTTAGCCTTGTTAATGTGATACATGTACATGTATTTCAAGAACCATTTGATTCATTAACTTCAAACTTGGAACCAGTATGCATCGCCATAGTGAGACAAAGTGATTAGATTTTTGTAGGTCAAAGGTGACAGGTCATAGAGGTCATATTATTTTGGGTTATAAGGGGTAAGGTCAAATGTCAAATAGGTCAATTAACATTTAATTAGAGTCTTTTATTCTGGTTATCACAATAAGAACAGTTTGAGCCATCAACTGAATTTAGGTGGAGGCATATACATGTGTACAGTTGGAGACGCAGTCGCATTCATCTTGTTTTTTATTTGATATTGCTCATTTGAAGAACAATCTGAGCCTGAGAAATGCTAGACGATAAAGTAGCGAAAATCATTTAAAAATTGTAATTTCCACTTGTTTTGATCCTGTGTAGTAAATAAAAGAAGAAAATTTATGAAGAGAATTTGTGTGCATATTCATCTCATAGGAATCATGTTTTGGAAAAAGTATCAAATATGATGGGGGGAGGGGGGGTGAGCGGGGGATATCTCATTGAGGCCTGTACGGCATCCGCGTTTGACTTTCTGAAAAGCACCCTAATTAAAAAGGGATTTAAGGCGAGAGGTTTTGACAGGTTTTTGATTTTTTTTTCTGATCCATCACATTAATTTTTTAGATCTTGCATAGTATTGCACACCCTATTAGAAGATCTGTTGTTCTTTCCTGTTTTTGATACCCTAAACTAGATCCCCGGGTTACCCGTTTGGTAGTGAAAAAACAACCCTTTCTAATCGGTCATGGACGTGGATGCCGTACAGGCCTCAATGAGACATCCCCCCCCCCGGGTTGGAACTCTCCTCCTTCCCTCTTCATTTAAAAAAAAAAATGTGTTTTTATAGGCCTTAAAGATAAAGTTGACTCTGGTCGTGCAATAAGCTCGTGAAAGAAACTGTCTCAAAGCAATAGACTGCTTCGGTAATGTATGCAAATTTTATACATACATGTATATGTACCTTTCAAACAAAGGTTGTTCTTGACAACCTGAATGCTTTCCAGAGGCTTGCTGGACATAGCAACACCTAATGTATGCAAACTGGATTCCAAGCTTTGAGGCTCATTTATAAAAAGCAGGTTAATGAAATAGCTCGTCACTAGGTGCTCACAGAAGAAATGTGCATAAATATGAATGCATTACAGAACCGGTCTATTGGGAAAGAATGATCATGTCTACAAGAATTGATGTATAGTGTGAGGTTTTGGAGTAATCAAAATGATTAGAAGTTGACCCAAACTTGCTGAAAAACCACATGTACTGCACACATAAACGGGTATACACATGTGGCATGATTGTTCGGCCCGAGCATTTCAGACATTTCTGATTTCATATTTTGAAATTTTGAATATGAGGGCATATGAACACCAATCCTTTTCAGGGAACATTTCTGCTATGATCTTCTTCCAAGATCTTCTTCCAAACTGACGTAAAAGGACTGAGAAAGCTCACAAACTATTTCTTACCTTTCCCAGAACTCAAGTTTCCCTTTAAGATGAACATACATTTAAAATAAAATAGAAAGTAACCATGCACATTTAAAAATTCATTTCATATTAATATAATATGGACTGGCCTTGAGGGGGATACAACATTCATTGCCTGAACTAGAATCGTATTGCCCGAGTCGAAGACGAGGTCAGTACGATTACAGTGAAGGCAATTAATGTTGTATCCCCTGAAAGTAGCCAGTCCATATCATTATTATTAACAGAATCAGACATCTAAAGCAAACTGGACAATATTGGCAAAAATAAAGTTTATTGCCTGCCATTTAACATGCAAAATCCCATTGACTTTCAAAACCGAGCAATAAACAATTTATTGGCCCGCAATTTTGTTGGCTTGTCAAAGCCGGGCAATAAAATACAGAAATTGCATTGCTCAGATGTCTGATATGCTTTATAATATTACTTATTTTGATTTGAGAACATACATTGCAAAATTTATTTTGTTTAATTTGCAAAGATCAAAACTACCTGAAAAGAGTTAAATAATTTTCATGTTGTTTTTTGATTAACAATGAAAATTATCAATTCTAGATATTGAATCTCAATTTGAAAATGCACATTCTCGTTTTGTTTGTTTACTGGTAGTGCTTATTTTGTTTGTAGCATTACTTTCCTGTATTCAATGCAGAAAATGTTCCTAACTTGTACTTGATATGGAATCTGAAATTGAAGCATACACAGAATATTGATTTCCGATGCCTTAATTTTGCCCTTTTTTTTTCCTTTTATGAACGCAGGAATTCAATGAGGGGAATCAAGGGCACCATTATTGATGACAAGGCAATAGAGTTTGTAGACCTTCTTCCAGACAAGGAGGATGATTACAGTGACGATGGTGATGAAGAGGAGGAGGATGAATTGGAGGATGAGGTCAGTAGCTACGAGAGTTCCGACTCCGAGGATGCCTGGCTGGACCAGGAGAAAAAGCTGATGGAGAAAACCGATCAAAAAACCATCATGAAACTTGCGGCAGAGGACAATGTTGCCTTGCAGAAGTCAAAACCAAAAGAGTCTTCTAGAATTAGCAATATTCGTATTGTAGGTGGAGATGAAACACAAATGGGTGGCAGCGGTGGGATAGGGGGTGATACTGGTTTGAGGCGTAGTGACATACCAGTGGTTCGGGGTGACACTGGTACATTCAGGGGAGACACTCTTGGCTTTATAATGGATGACATCGTCCCTGGGGCTGATAGGGCCAGACTGAATCAGAGTGCTCTTCAAGTGATGGATGCTGGGGAGATGATGCCTATCACCATGGAGAAAACCCACAACAGGGATGTCGTCCAGCCCAAAGGCAAAACCTTCAGGACATTGGGTGATGGAGACATAGTTAAGCTGGATGCTAACGAGAAAGGAGGAGGAAGCAACACTATTGTGGACATGAGGATCTCTGGCGCCACCAACAAGTTCAAGACAAAGTATGATGGAGGTGTGCAGGATCTACTTCGACATCCAGAACTGCATATGGTCAAAGGTAATATTGGTGTGTTGTAAATTATATAATGAAGTTCAGACAGGTTCGTGTGGCAACATTTTGGGGCTTCTGTCTTTTATACATTGCCTGATCAAAAAATTGAGAATGATGACATATTTGAAATCCACGGTTTGTGACAGATCTTAACAGGTAGCCTCACACTGGGATGTGAATTATGCTCTGCAATGGCTTATCTGGAAACTGAAAACATGAACAATATTAGAACAGGAAGATGACAGCACCATTACTGCATTATGGAGACAGCCCTGGGTCTGGATTCAATGGGCAAAAGACAAAGGGCCCAGGGAATGTGGACTCTTTTTATGATTAACTCGAAATCTAGAGTTAGAGTTTCAGTAGTTATGGAAGATGGAAGGCGCATTCTAGTTATTTTACCTCCAAATTGTGCTGTCAGTAATCAAGTTTTTTATTGTTGTTTTGGTGGGTTTGTTGCGATAGAAACCAAGAAAGATTGTCTACCTAAGAACAACATCGTGATGGTTAAGACCCACAAGTGCTCAAGCTCCACCATGCAGAACATCATTTTCCGGTGGGGTGAGAACAACAACCTGACCTTTGCCTTCCCTAGGACCGGTGTCTACCTTGGAAGCCCCAACCCCTTCTCCAAGAATGCAGTCATGGAATCCAATGATGGACATTACAACATCATCGCCAACCATTTGGTTTACAACCAAGAAGGTATGTCCATGTACATATATTCACTTCTTTCCCTACTGTTTTAATGTGCTTTGGCTTTTTTGCTGTCACAGGAACTACTTGTGACACATGGTGAAAGGTCCATAAAGATTTGAACAAAGCCTAATTTTATTTGTCCCCTAGGCAGAAGGACTACAGTTTACTTGTACATGTAGGTCTATTATTTGTTAGTACAGTGTACTGATAGTTCTTAGTCTACAGTGACAGAAGATGGTTTGTACCTGCAAGCTGTACGCAGGGAAACTTGTGGCTGTTGTTTTTGGCATATTGCAGACTATTTAGCGTTTAGCATGCATTCCCAATGGGTTTTGGATGACTCACAAATAACCAGGATATACTGTCACCTCGCTGATGAAATGAAATAGTAAGGATAGGTTTATCCCAAATCACTTCAGTTGTGACTTACCAGAAGTGAATACCAGAAAAACCTGTAAGTCTCTCTCTACGCCATATTTATAGGCTTTCAGGATCATGTTGTTCACACCCCTCTTGTTTCTAGCCTTCTCTATCAGCACCACTTCCTGGTCTTTCACTCCTTTCTCCTCTGACCAATTCTGCAGACTGTCCGTCCACAGTATTCTTCTCCTTCCTCTTCCCCTCAATCTCTCCTGTTGTGCAAGGTTCTCAAAGCCCTATCTTACGAACCAAGTGCCCCATAAGGATCACCTTTGAAAATATTTTGTCGATTAAAACTGGTTTAGCTCATGGTAAAATCTCTTGCATTTGTGAATGATCTCTTTAAGTATTGAGTGTTTGTACATCTAGGCTTTCGTCCTCAGTGATTAAACCATAATATGTCCATTTCTATGTTGTCTTATAGGAGACACTGATCGAAGTCAAAGCACATTATCTATTCCCTGATGTAAGATTTACCTATGAAAGATACTACATGTAAACCATATGTCTCCTTCTGTTTGCTCTTGCCTACAGCTATAGAAGATCTGATGCCTGCAGACTCGGTTTACATAGGACTCCTGAGGAATCCAGCTACACAGTATGAAAGTATGTACAACTATTACCGCTTCGATGGAAGGTACAGGGTGGCCCTAGAGCACTTCCTTAAGAGACCACGCTTGTACTTCAATAGCGAACCCCTGTACACCAAACAGGTCGGTCGCAACCCAATGCTGTTTGACATTGGGTTGGACGCACGCAATATAGAGAAAGGGGATCCAAGGGTGACGGAATATATCCAACAACTCTCCCAGAGGTTTGATCTTGTTCTTATTGCAGAATATTTTAAAGAGTCCCTGATTCTTCTAAAGGACATTCTATGTTGGGATGTGGATGACGTCGTCTTCTTCAATCAAAATGCCAGGAGTAAGAGCTCCGTGAGACCGCCCACAGAGGCCATGAAGCAACGCATCAGAGCGTGGAACAGCGGAGACTCTGCACTATATCAGTATTTCAATAGAACTCTATGGCAGAAGATTGAGGCATTCGGTTACGACCGCATGGCCCGCGAGGTCGCAGAGCTGGAGAAGAGGAATGCAGAGCTCTCACAGTTGTGCATCGGTGCCACAAGGCAAGCAGGCGACAGCAGAATGTATTATCCGCCTGGTGTGAATGTTAAAAGCTTTGTACTCAACAGTAAAGCCCTCGGTAACCATTTATGTGAGCAGATGACAAGACCCGAAATAACGTACATCAATATCCTAAGACAAGGACAAATTGAACGCGATAATAGGAGATTTAGGAGGTAGTCTTCACCAACATGCAATCTGCCCTTATTTGATCTGTATTGTACTCCTATGATTTGTCATTTCTACAGTACTGAATGTTAGCTGTCAGCATGCTTGAAATTCTTATAGATAGACAAAAGGTATTTATGATTAAGCTACAACTGCTGCTCAATCTACATGTATGTGTAATCTGTATAAGTTCAAAATCATGCTCTCAAATTTAGAAATCCTTGCATTTTTCATTGTCTTGCACAAATCATGTCATAGCATTACCACACCTGCCAACTCCTCAGTTTTTGATTGAGTTACTCAGTTTTCCAAGATTTTAAGTGGCCGAAAACTGAGTATTCAGTTTTTTCCACTTCCTCACAACCTAAAAAATGAAAAAAGAAAAAGATTTTGAAATTATTTTTTTTAATTTGTAAACAAATCTTTAGGCATTTTTTTTGTTGAAATTAGTTTACACAAATTCTTGGACCGACAGAGAGTGAATTGCAGGAGCTTCATGGGACATTGCCTCCTGAGCCATGAATCCTGCCATGGCACTCCCCCTGGACTCCCTGATGTGGGATTCCGCATGTCACCATGTATGCTACGCTCGCTTTACTCAGTTTTTGAAATCTTCAATGTTGGCAGGTATGCAGTACATGTAGGTAGTAAACTTGCCATATCTCCATTGATTACTGAAACTAGGCTAAAAGTGATTTTGATTAAAATCCACCCTTTCTTATATATCAAAAGCATGATATTCCTGCTGAAGATTTTTACCCTTCAAGATGAAACCCTTTCACATGGTTGGACGGTGCTCTTTAAAGGAAAGGTTGAGTTCTGGGAAAGGTAAAAAATAATTTGTGAGCTTTCTCATTCTCTTCATTTCAATTTGGAAGATTATCATAGTAGAAATGTCCCCTCCCCTGAAAAGGAGTGCTCTTCAAATGCCCTCATATTAAAAGTATTACAAGAAACGGCTGAAATGTTTGGGTAAAACGTGTGTGCAGTCCCTTATGTGTGCCATGCATGTCACTGTCAGCAGGAGTGAGTCAATTTCTTCACATTTTGGTGATTCCAAAACACCAATTTTTTTAGTTTTCCCAATTGCTTTGAGACAGTTTCTTTCACAATGTAATCGCATGAACAGAATTCAACTTTATCTTTAATAATGTAGCTTTAGCCACATGCAAACACTGCTATAAAACTTGAATCGTGAATAGAAGACTTGTATTATATCAAAGCCTAAGTGGGCGTAGTTCAGGTGACTTAAGGTCCTTACGATTATAGGACCTTCTGTCATATAATGCTTTGGTCTCCTTAACCTTCTGATTTTTTCATCAGGTCTGCAAGTCTGACTCAAATCTTCTGTGTTAGGAATCCACTGCCAAGTTAACCTGCAGTCTTATGGCCATTGTATCTTCATTCAACTTTGAGGCCCTCTCGTTTCCTGTTTGCCTTGGGTTTTGAATACTTTTAGTATCAGTAGGCCTACAGGTGTAAGTGCACAAGATCTTCTTGTAAGGAGCTTTTATGGTTCATGCTATGTTGCTGTGTTGTACCATATGATTCAGTTGTACAGTGGAAACTCGTTATAAAGAGCTCCGATATATACAAGATTCCTGATATACATGTAACAAGGCAATTGTGCTGGTCCCAGGTCTCTATGTTCTTTTGGGGTTTTTTTACCCTCATATAAGGAGATTCCTGATATAACAAGGTTAATTTTCAGGGTCCCATGGTCCATGTTATAGCCAGTTTCCACCAATAGATTCGACCACAGCTGATAGCATAAATTTTTATGCCTCCACCCACCGTAGGTGGTGCCGGAGGCATTATGTTTTCGGGTCGTCCGTCCGTCTGTCCGTCCGTCCATCCCCTTTTCGTTCTCACGATAACTTAAAACCCGTTCGGCGGATCAGCTTGTAACTTGGCTCATGTATGCATATGGGAGGGTCGATGAACTGATTAGATTTTGGGGTCTCAAGGTCAAAGGTCAAAGGTCATAGAGGTCATTATATACATAAAAATTGTTCATTCTTGTGATAACTTAGGAACCGTTTGGCGGATCAGCTTGTAACTTGGCCCATGTATGCATATGGGTGGGATGATGAACTAATTAGATTTTGGGGTTTCAAGGTCAAAGGTCATAGAGGTCATTATATACATAAAAATGGTTTGTTCTTGTGGTAACTTAGGAACCGTTTGGCGGATCAGCTTGTAACTTGGCCCATGTATGCATATGGGTGGGATGATGAACTAATTAGATTTTGGGGTTTCAAGGTCAAAGGTCAGAGGTCATAGAGGTCATTATATACATAAAAATGGTTTGTTCTTGTGGTAACTTAGGAACCGTTTGGCGGATCAGCTTCTAACTTGGCCCATGTATTCATATGGGAGGGATAATGAACTGATAAGATTTTAGGGTCTCAAGGTCAAAGGTCAAAGGTTATAGAGGTCATTATATACATAAAAGTGGTTATTTCTCGCAATAAATGAAGAACTGTTTGACAGATCAGCTTCTACCCTGGCCCATGTTTGCATATGGGAGGGACGATGAACTGGTTAGATTTTGGGGTCTCAAGGTCAAAGGTCAAAGGTTAGAGGTGTCATTATGTACATAGCATTGGTTCGTTCTCGCAATAACTTCAGAACTGTTTGACACATCAACCTAACTTGGCCCATGTATGCATATATGTGAGGGACTATGAACTGATTAGATTTTAGGGTCTAGAGGTCATTATATGCCTACCTTTTTTAGAAATTTCAAGGGGACAGTGGTCTATTTGCTGTAAAATATCTATTTCCTAGGTGTATTTGATGATTGTAAGTCATTGTATTTTGTATTTGAAAGTGAAATGTTTTGTAATTTTGTTGGACCAATCCCTTTTAGAGTGCACATGTATGCCATACATTTCCAATTTGGTGATGGCGGAGGCATAAATTCCGACCGCGCGCGGTCGAATATTCATCTAGTTATGACTTAGTTTTTACCCTGTTGTAATACATGTATTTGATATTTATGTGGCCTTGCATCAAGTATAGTTTGCTAATCATGAAAAAAAAAATTGAAAAACTACTGTGTAGCACCACTTGGCGGTGATTTTTAATGTACATTCATGATTGGGTTGTACGTAACTGTCTTTTCAGTGCAGCACCTTCACGCTGGGAGCTCAATGTACAATGCTGTACATACATGTACCGTATAGCCTTCTTTTCGTACATGCTGCTGTTCGGTTTTCTGTGTTTCTCATTGCACAAAATATACATTCATCTAAAGTTTGTGTAGCATATGCAGCCATATAAAAAACAAAGAATTCTATTCAATGACCAGTTTGTTATATCGTGTATGACACTTCCTCTCTTTGACATACATGTACATACATACATGTACTTTTACCTTGGATGTATATATTTGTATAGTGTACCTACTGTACATACATGTAAATGAGCAGTAAGTACCCTCTTCTTGTTCTTGATGCTGTACTCTATGTGTCCTTCAGGATTGAGGATTCATATTGAACAGTTGAGGGTGGGTGTGTGTGTGTGTGTGTGGGTGGGTGGGTGGGTGGGTGGGTTGGTATGTGTGTGTACCAACAGAGGTATGCTTGTGTGACTAAATGGACAGTCAAACACAATAGATGCCTTTATTCCGTCAGAATTGTGTGGCTTTTTTTGCTGCTTGTGTGGCTATTTGAACAATAGAGAGAACAAAGGGAAAGACACACAAGTATACCTGCATGAGTGTGGGTGAGGGTGTGGGTATGTGTGTGTGTGGGTGTGTGTGAGTTGCAAAGGCTGGATGCAGTATAGAAATTTTTGCATCACTTTTTTTGTACATTTTTTTTTTAATGTGGCTTTTGCTTTTGCATGTATTCGTTTATCACAAGAGACGTAACCAAAACTAACAAAGTCTTCAGATCTCACAAAAAAGGATTTTAAGGAGGCTGAAATGTTTGTATCATGTGCTTGTACATTGAGTGTGAATTTTGTGAATAATTCAACATTAATGCAGGGTATTAACTGCTGTTCAAGTATAGTACTGGAAATAATATTGCATCAGTTGTGCTTTATTCATCCTTTTTGTACCGTGGGTGACGAATCCTGTCCCAAATTGTAGCTGTTCTACTATAAGTTTGCCTTAAAGGGAAGGATGGGTTCGGGAAAGATGACCAATAATTTGTGAGCTTTCTCATTCCATTTATGTCAGTTTGGAAAAACATCACAGTAGAAAAATCCCCTTGAAAGGATTGCTCTTCAAATGCCTTCATATTCGAAATATGACTATAAATAGCTGAAACGTTCGGGCCAAACATTCATGTCACTTGTGTGGGTGGTTGTGCGATTGTTTAGCATTATGTCCGAGGACATTTTCGGACAGAGAACAAAAAAAAAATCATGACAACAATGGTCCTCGGAAGCCGGACAATAGTCCTCGAACGTCGAACAATGAATGTATGCCTTATTCCGTCGACTGTCCGAGGACGAGTAACAATAGAGGAACAATAGTTGTCCTCGGAAGTAAAGCCATGTAAACCTGCGTGTGTATGTGTGTGTGAGTGCGTTGGTGTTCACCAGCAACGCGGGCACTTTTATGAAAACACATCTTCGAACCGAGGACACACACGAGACCGAGGACTGTCCTTGATTTACAGTTTGTTGGCTTTATTTTTAGCTTCTAACATACACTGTTGAACTTTCGAGCATTTCTGAGCAGAGTCCACGTTTGGGTGGTCGTGAACTTTTTCGTGGGTATAATTTTTTAATTTTTTTTTTTTTGCTTACGCACTCTATCCAACAGACGGCAACAGAAAGCATGTTACTATTGTTATTATTGCAATCACGCCAGGATGAGTTAATGTTGTATATCTTAGAACTAATAATTTGTTTCATTCCATTTGATAAAAAATAGGTATATTCTGACAAGATGTATTATTGGAGTCAAAAGGGCCTGAGCTTTCGATCCTAGCAGAATCTTCGTCAGAGGCAAAAAGACCGTATTATTATTGTATTATTCATAACAGTACAATACTTATAGTGCTTTAATATGTTTTTACAGTACATCGTCTTGAATAATCACGAATGGCGATAAATAGCCCAAAGAAGACAACATCGAATATTAATTGCAATCACGCCAGGAGGTATTAATGTTGAAAATATGTTAGAGGTAATAATTCTTTTGAAAGGTTATTTTATCCTGACAAAATGTTTGTTATATCAGTTCTGGCAATCGCTTTATGAGGTGTTTACAATACATAATCATGAATAATTTTTAATGCTACATGTACTAGCCCAAAGAAAATGGACATAATAAGCGTGATTATTGTAGACCAGCTGAATGAGTGATATTCTTTTTCAAATATGATGTGAAGCTACATTTGACAGCTCTTCCAAAGATATGTCTTGTCCTAAATGGCGATGAGGAAGACTTTGCAAATTATTGCACATTAATGGTGATAAGAAATTCCTTGAGTATTTCATTTTAAAGTAAGCATTATACACTGTACTTAGTTTGCTTGGCTAAGTAAAATGGTGCAACTCTTATTCAGATCATATCTAAGTACTTTACTTTAGCAAGCTTACTTTAAGGCAAATATACTGATAGCCATTGTGATGTCATGTATCCAGACCAAAGCAATGTGCAATAAATGCATTGCATTTAATGCGCTCATACTGCTTGTGCTCATCTTGTACTCAGCTTATACTGCTCCGTTTATGAGAGCCACATACGGTACCTGCCAATCAGTAATTCTCGCTACCCCAAATACGCAATTTCGCCAACAGATGGCGTTTGTCATGCAAACCACGCATGCGCAGTGCTGACTTTTTTTTTGTCTTTTTGCATTGAAAATGTACACAGGTATTACAAAAATCCTCGAGTTGGAGTATAAATTAACCGACATGTTTGAAAGATACCATGATTTATTTAGACAATTGGTTGCATTTTCAAAATTTGAGTGGTTTATGTCATGCGATCCAAAAATTAAGCATTTTAGCACTCATTTTATTCATAAGCCGTAGTATTTCAATACGGACCGGAAGTGAAGTTGATGAAGATGCGGACCATTTCCATGCATAATATTGCCCTCTACGTCGAAAATTGAATGTTTGAGGTAGCGAGAATTGGCTTAAGTCTGCTGAGGAGCTGACTTGACTAAGGGTAAAAATTTAAGGCAAATGATTCAATTGATTACCAAAGTAGCTTAAGCTTGTTTTGTTGTTTTTTATCACAGCTGATAACTAAGTAAGATACTCATAATTTGTTTTTAAGTAATGAATTGAATATTAGCCCTGGTTTTCACTGTATGTACAAACTTGTCAATATTTGATCATGGCATGAGTTTTTTATGCATCAATGACAAGGATAAATGGAAGATCTGCAATTATCTGTGAGAGTATAATTCAATGATGCTTTTTCATTTAAATTTTTGTAAAGGAATCTTTCCATCATATATCATGAAATTACAATGTGTGCTACATGTAGATGTGTATAAGGTTTCAAAATGTAGTATAAAGAATCATCACTCTTTGAAAGATTAACTTGAACTATTTAGCCCATAATGAAGACTTTTTGATGTCTTTGCACTGTACTAAAAGTACAATCTTTATAAAGGCTGAATTAAGTAGCGCAGGGCTCACCATTAACTGCAACAATTGGTTGTGTGACAGTACTTTTATTTGCGTCATTCATACATACAAAGTTTGAGTAAACATATTCTCCATTTTTAGTCAGTGTACAGCAATGTAATTCCACTTTTTCATTATTATTTAGTTTATCCAAACCAAAGTGATGTAAACTGAGCTTTATAGAGTATTTCCAAGTTGCCAGCATTGTGTTACTGTATATATATGCTATTACTGCAAATGTTGCTAAAGTATCCATTTACATGATATGCCATGTTTTAAATATTTCTCACATTAATTCATTAGTAGTAAGTATGTATAATACACGCATCCATTATTTATTATCTCTTTTTAAAATAGTATTTACCTCTTTTTAAGAAATTTAAGCTGTAGTATCTGTCTCCACTCTCTCAATGTGTGTGATTAATATTATTCATTAGGGAGTTTTCGGATGTGTCGACGTGAACGCCGTGCTAGATCCTCCCAGCGAAAATGGACTGCTTTGTGTTAACTGCATACAAAGGTGAAGCATGAAGCTAGCAGTGGGTGAAGCGAGGCTCACGTTTTAGAGAAGACGGCAAAACCATGTTTGACGCTTTCTCGATCTGCGGACTAGTGGACGAGGGAGAAGCCAGTGGATGGGTGAGCTGATCTTGCACAAAGCGCGGTATGCAGCTAACACAAAGCAGTCCATTGTAGCTGGGAGGATCTAGGACGGCGTTCACGTCGACACATTCGAAAGCTCACTGATATGCTAGAGGAGACATCGGTGTAAATAGACAAAGTGTACATACTGTAGAAATGTATGATAATAAAACTTAGAGTAGTTGTAAGCTAGTTTGCAGGCACAAACCATGGTCAGTCATATAAGAGTGTCTGCACTGTAAGACTACCATAGGCCCTGTACTATAGCTGCTCCTGACCTATATTGACATGACCATTGGGTAGCTGGGTAGCCTGGGTTAGGCTTCTCTCAAGACACAATGATTTTCTGATGAAATGTCAAATAAAGGTCTGTGCTTGCAGACTACTGGTAAGCCTAGTACCATATAGACTGCACTGTTGGAAGTAACTTTTAACAATATTTCATTGTTAACCTTAATTATGTTTTCATTTCATATGTACCTTTGTTTTCAAGAACACCTGTTGATTTGCAATTTGCATGTTTTGTTTTGTTGGGTTTTTTTTTTTTTAAAGGTTGTGAAAATATATGAATCACACATTTGACATGGAATCAATGGTGCAAATTCATGAAAGAGGTTTATTTTAAATCGTGCTTTAAACCTCCATAAGCGTAGTAAGCACATGTCCTCTTTATCCAGTGTGCAGAGTGTGATGCGCATATATATGTATATGATTATTTATGCTTATTTTAGTCCATTAATATAAAACAAACCCCTTTCGTGAATTTGGGCCAATGGGTGCCAGGGGAGCGTTTCATCAGGTGTTTTGTCAGTGATTTTTACCGACAAATCAGCCAATCAGATGCAAGGATTTCAGTAGCTTATAACAGTTGTTGGTAAAAATCACTGACAAAACGTTTGATGAAACGCTCCCCTAATCAAGGACATAGCGTATTGGTTGCTCCAACATATGCTCCGATAACAATTGCTCCAGGGGAGCGTTTCATCAAGTGTTTTGTCAGTGATATATACCAACAAATTTGCTCTCAGCCAATCAGATGCAAGGATTGCAGTAGCTTATAACAGTTGTCGGTAAAAATCACTGACAAAACGCTTGATGAAACGCTCCCCTGATCTAGATTGCGTCAAGGATGTAGGGTTAGGGTTAGGGTTAGGTTTCCAATTGGGTTTTATGTTAGGTGTAGGAACCAGGTTAGGGTTAGATATAGTGTTTGGAGTTTAGAATACTGTCAGTGTGCAAAATCAACGCGGAGCAATAGTCGCCCGAGCGTTTTTGAGAGAGATGGTGAACTGCGCACCAGTACATGCTCAAGGGATAATCAATGGACCAATAAGCCAGATCGTAATTACGATTTGTGCATATGTGCAGATAAAGGTCATTTCTACAGAGTACAATTGACCTCTATATGCTTTCATAGTGTGCGGTACCAGTATGAATTTACATGCTAAACAAGTAGCGCGTCCACCAAAAGAGTGCGCGTGCGCGTAAATATTCGGGTCATTTCGGGGTCATTCATGTGCACAATGTACTACTTACAAACTGGCTGATTAGTTCCCTTCCAATACGTACAATATGTATGGGAGGAAACTATTTGAAGCTCCGTGAATTTGACCTCTGAATGACTGCACATACAAATCACAACCACCTCTCTAGATATGCTATGATCTAGGGTATATGGCACCCTCCCTTTTCATTTTGGCACCCCTTTCTTTTAATTTTGCACCCCTTTCTGTTCATTTTGCACCGCTTTCTGTTCATTTTGCACCGCTTTCTGTTCATTTTGCACCCCTTTCTGTTCATTTTGCACCCCTTTCTTTTCAGTTGTGTATGTGTCACAGAAGAGTTTTTTGTATTTACACCCATAAGGGTTATAATTTTATTCAACTATATTTTATTAATTTTCTCTTTGCATATTTTAATGTGCTAGGCCTTTTCCACATTTTAAAGGATAAAGTATTAAAAAAAATACTTTTCAAAAATATGTATTTTATTCATAGCCTTGTATCAGGTGGCAGCATTCTTAAATCCAATTTTTTTCTCCATCATGTAATACAAAAATCAGTAACGATGTTTTTGATTGATAAATGAACAAAGAGAGAGATAGAGACTTTTGTCGATGCCTAGATATTTTTTATAGATGACTCTTTCCCGTTGTTTTCCACCCTTTCATTATCAGTTCTTTATTTATTCTATTATTTGCAACAGAATTCTGTATATCACCATTGTGAACTGCCATTTATGTGTCGTCTTTCCCTTTAATGTAGCAATTTATCTTCTGTTCAGGGGAGCATTTGGTCAAGTGTTTTGTCAGTGATTTTTACTGACAAATTCGCTCTCAGCCAATCAGACGCAAGGATTTCAGTAGCTTATAACAGTTGTCGGTAAAAATCACTTATACTAAACGCTTGATGAAATGCTCCCCAGATGTCTCATATTAATAAAAGAGGAAACAAATTTCACAGATGCAAATGCCTCTAGTGTCATCTTGTGCTGTATTATAATAATAAACCGTTGTATAGCGCATTATCACGTTATGATATAAACGTCCCCATGTGCTTCCGAAGGTGTTGATATTATAACCCTGGCTTTAGCTCCGGCGGTAATCAGCGCACAGTGCATTTCAAGGAATTAATCCTGCCAGGTACCCATTGAACCCATGGATGGAGAGTAGCAAACATGGATTAATGTCTTGCCAAAAGACGCTAGTGCTGGGCTGATCGAACCCTCAACCCTTGGATTGAGAGTCGAGTGAATGAACCACTATACCACGACACACCTCCAATGTTGGAATGATTAGAGTGTCTTCACGGGGTACTCGTTTTTCGAAGGTTCAAACAATTCCATACCAGAGAGTTCATAATTCAGAACACTTGTTGCACTACTAGGAAGTACCGTAATTCTGACGGCTCGTTGTTCCGAAGGTTCGTAATGCCGACAATGAAATAATGTTATTTCGAAAATCAAAAAGCGTTCGTAATTCCGAAGATGAAATAGGGGTCATTATTCCGAAGGTTCGTAATTCCGAAATACGATATAGGGTTCTATTATATTTTCAGAACTACGAACCTTCACAATTACATGTACGAGCCTTCGCAAAAACGTCATGTAACCGTCTTCATCATAGACCAAATTGGTGTTGTGCTGGGCTTGCCAGGGGTTGAAGGGGTTGCTGGTGTCATGGGGGGGGGGGGGGGGAAGCAAGATGTTACAGATGAATCAAATGTGAATAAGCAGAGCTGTTGGAAATTAGGGGTTGGAGTTTGAATCGTATCTTATTTTCATGTTTCTTATTACCCTCGCTTTTCTCTCTCTTGCTTTTTAAAATTATTTCTTTTTCTGTTTTATTTTTATACCCCAGCCAAACAAAGTTTGAAGGGGTTATATAGGAATCAGCGTACGGTCGATCGGGCGGGCGGGTGGTCGGTCGGTCTTGCAAATCTTGCGCATCGAACTACATATACTTATTTTTCAAGCAACGCTCGTGAAATTCGCCACACACATTGGTCTTGGGATGAAGATGTGGAAGACATATTTTTGGAATGTGTCGGAAACTGCGTTGCCATGGTAACGACATATTATGGCAATAAGTCAGGTTGAAATCTTGCGCATCGAACTACTTCATTTTTCGAGCAATGCTCATGAAATTCGCCACACACATTTGTCTTGGGATTGAGATGTGCAAGACATATTTTTGGAATGTCGGAAACTGCGTTGCCATGGGCATGGAAACGGAATATTATGGCAAATCAGTGCGAAATATGGCGGATCGAACTACTATCTCACTTTTCGAGCAATGCTCATGAAAGTTGGCACACACACTTGTCTTGGGATGAAGATGTGGAAGACATATTTTTGGAATGTGTCGGAAACTGCGTTGCCATGGTAACGACATATTGCAATAAATAAGGGGGAATTGCGGATCAAACAACTTCCTCACTTTTTCAAGCAATGCTCATGAAATTAGGCACGCATTGTTCTTGTAAAGATGTGCAAGACATATTGTTTCAATGTGTGGCAAACTGCGTTGCCATGGTAACGGCATATGGCAATAAAAACGGGAAAATATTGCTGATCAAACCACTTCCTCAATTTTAGAGCAATGCTCAGGAAATTTGGCACACACATTGGGGCGGGGGTATTAATCACCTTCAGTGATATTCTAGTTTTAAATTTGTCTTTCAATTTGGGGCACGTAGTCCCACGTAGCTGCCATTAGTCAAATAAAATAACGTTTTGTGTGAAAATGAAAGCAAATTGGGTTGTACGTAATGTCCTATATGGCAGGTCTCAAACAAAATGATTATAAGCATGGGCGCCAATCCTCACAGGAATTCTATTCAAGTGGGGGGGGGGGGACACCCCATTGTTGCATCCAGGTGTGTCCCCCCCCCCCCCCTTGAATAGAATTCCTGTGAGGATTGGCGCCCATGATTATAAGTATCATACAATGTAGCGAGAAATGTTCTAGCTCTCTGAATTAAGTTTGCATTCTATTTTCATTTGAAATATGCAAACAAGACGAAAATTATATAATGATTCGTCAACATATTCATATTTCAGTTTAACGTTTCACTAGATTGTTTTCCTTAGATTTTTGTCCTTACTTAGTTATCATGGCTTACTCTTTTGTTAAACTCATATCAGACCAACCGTCAAATTGCTTTTGAAATTACACCATCTTCTTCAACAGGTCGTGTGGGAGACTTGGATCGGCCAGTCAGCCAACGAGTTATTGCAGAAACTGCTGTAATAGGTATATTGAATGAATGAAAGAGGGAGATGGAGAGAAGGGAGAGGAAGGAGAGAGAGAGGGGGAGAGAGGGGGATATAAATGAAAAATAGAAAGAGACAGAGAGACAGAGCGCCGGGTTGAAAAAAGGGATAGGATAGGGAGAGTGATTGCACAAAAACTACATTATGATAAACCCCTTGATTGAAATTCACAAAAATAAAGATATGAAATGGATTTCATGAATTTCGGAGGGAAATACAATGTAGTTAATACTCACTATGAACACGATGACAAAGAGAGCGGACAAAATATACAGCTCCTCATTGTACCCTCCACAATTGCTCTGGTAGACAAAAGAACATCCATTCATTGCTGTTATGTAAAATAAGTAGAACAGCTGAATATGCATGTTACACCTGTTCTACATATTTTTACATATTAATAGCAATCAAGGGATGTTCTTTTATCTACCAGAGCAACTGTGGAAGGTACAATGAGGAGCTGTATATTTTGTCCGCTTCTTTGTTCGCCATGTTCATAGTGACTGTTAGTCAAAGGTGTAGCAGATTATGATTTATCGGGGGCACATGCCCCTACCCCCGGATGCGCGTTTACGTTTTACAACCAAGCCTAGGCAGATTTCGCATTTTTCATACTAATACGGTTTATTCCGTCAAGACTAATCTGCATGAATATTCATGAAAACGAATTATAGCGATATAATAAAACGAGCAAGGGCATCGAGCAGCTGTTGTGTGTGTCGCAATCGGATAATCCATTCCTCTCTTGGTGAAAGAACCACGAGTTCGAACCTCGGCAGAAGTTTATATTACGAAATTTTCTTTTGCTTATTTAAAAATAAGGTGACTGAGTAAGAAAATACAAGTCCGATACAAGAAAATACAAGTCCGATACTTGTAGTCTGTTTCAAAGTCTTCAAAAAGGGGTTTCTGCCTAGGCTTGGTTGCAAAAAAGAAAGACGCCCCCGGATCCTTCTACGGAGAGCAAAGAAAAACAGTTGCTTTAAATAAAAGCACAAAAATAGAGAAATAGATCAGTGACAGTTTGAGAAAAATTAGACAAAGAAGGGAGTTATGATTTTTTTTTTAATTCTATGGAAATCTCAAATTGGCAACTCCAGTTCATATGACTGATATCCTGTGATGTCATGGATTCACATTCACTACTTTCCAAATTGTTATTTTACATGAAATGTCATTGTTAAATTTTTCTTCCAAAAACATTTTTATTCCTGTGCCCTAAGTGAGGGTAACATGTTTTTGTATATCATCTTGTAACAAAAAAAAAATAAAAAAAAATAGGCGCACTCTTTCATTAAATTAACCAAAAGAAAAATGATTATTTGCATATTTGAAAAATTATCAAAAGTTATTAATTCTCATTTTTGTGTGTGTATAACATCTTCCTTTATTATTCTCATGCTCGAGACATTATTCAGGCTGGAATGTTTTGGCATGTCCTCTTGTTTAAACTAACTCTTTTCCTTTACTATTTCGAAAAAAGAGGACATTCTGGGCCATACTTTAGTACAAAACAAATGTAGAGTAGTGCGGAGTTCCGAATTTGAGATTTCCATAGAATTTTTAAAATTCATAACTTTCTTATTCTTTGTGGGATTTTTCTCAAACTTTCACTGATTATTTCTCTAATTTTTGTGCTTTTGTTTAAAGCAATCTTTTTTCTCATGAATGTGCCCCTTTAAATGACACAGACATGCAGTCTTCAGCTGTGCTACTATGCCATTTGGCCAAAGATGGCGGTATTTTATCTTCACTCTCAGAGCCATCCATACACAGAAATTGGCCATCTCGGTTTCAGTTGGGCATAACATGGCGTATATTGCTTTGTTGCATGCTTGCCAAACAAAGCAGCATGCGCCATTATGTTACCCACTTGGAGCCGAGTTGGCCAAACTCTGTGACTGGAGGGCTCTGCATGCTCTTACAGATAATATTTAATGTTTCGTCCAACGATGCTCAGTCCAGACATAGCACTATTCGCTTATACCCCAGTCACACCAACGAGCCCCACACCGGACCGATCAACAGACCGATCAACAGACCGATCAACAGACCGAACCAAAATTACATCATCCAGTGTGGCCAAGAATCGGTCGGTTTTTTTAATCGGTGTTGAGTTGCCTTGCCTTTCAGTAAAAGCAGTCCTTGTAATCACCAAATCAAAATGATACACTGTATATAATTCAGGGGCGGATCCAGGATTTAGTATAGGGGGCACACAAATGCAGGTTTGTTGAACTTCTGGAAAAGGTAGATCCGTATTTTTGGGGTCTTGCCAGCTTTTCGAAAAGTCTGGGGGGGGGGGGGTGGCGACAAAATCGCCAGACCTCCAAAACAGACCTGTTTACTAAGTGATTCAAATTTATGGATGTTTCTTTCCTGGGGACCTAGTATTCCATTAACCTGTTATTAATGAATGAACTACAATACTTGGAATCCACTTTGCATACATTACTTGTTGCTATGTCTGACAAGCCTCTGGTAAGCTTTCAGGTTGTCAAGAACAACCTTTGTTTCAAAAGTATGCATAAAATTTGAATCACTTAGTAAACAGGTCTATTCGCTGGGGGGGGGGGGGTGTATGGGGGTCCAGTTTCCCTCCATAATTCTCTAAGCAAAAAAAACGTTATTCTAAGGGGGGGGGGCACAATCGACAAAAGGGCGGATCCTTTCTGGTCAAAATGCATACTTTTCTTCCAAAAAGGGGGTGGGGCACTTCCGGCCCGTGCCCCCCCCCCCCCCCAGATCCGCCACTGATATAATTTATATTAAAACTTATGCGAATATAACCTAGTATTATGGTAAACGAAAGAGTGCAATAGAGACTGCATTTATCCATAATGTGAGGGCTTTATTCACAGTATAACATAACAATCTTCACCAGATTATAGAATATTGTAATGAAAGTATTTCATATAGCCCATTTTAAAATATTCAATTATTAACACGATTAATACTTGATTTGTATAAAATCATTCCCAGATTATATACTATGCATAAATATCGTGATGTTTCGCTTTAACATTTACTCATTCTTGCACGTAATTATTACAGAAAACAATTTAAATTTTTAATGACGGAAAGAGAGAAGCACCTTATTTGCATCATAATTGCAAAGCATGGAATGAATGAAAAGAAGACGTGGAAAGGAAGGGAAGAACGAAGGAACATATCAATAGGAGAAGAAGAGCTTGGAAAAAGTAGAAACTAGCACCAAGTTTGAAGTTCAGACCTCAACTGGTTCTTGAGTTATCGCGAGAACGAGGCTAACACCTGAAATTTCAGAAATTGGCCTCTGGTGACCTTGACCTTTGACCTACGTATCAAAAATCTAATCGGATCGCCTTCCTATGGTAATATATACTAGCACCACGTTTGAAGTTCATACCTCATGTGGTACTTGAGTTATCGCGAGAACGAGAAAGCGGTACGGACGGACGCAGGGGCGGATCCAGGATTTTGTATAAGGGTGGGGGGGGGGGGGGGGGGGTCACACAAATGCAGGTTTGTCAACTTGTGGAAAAGGTAGACCCGTAAAAAAAAAATTCGCCAGACCTCCACACTTCGCTCGGGGGGGGGGGGGGGGGGGGGGGGGGGGGGTATGGGAGTCCAGTTTTTTGATAGGTGGCAAGTAGGGTAACTTGTCCTCCCCTCTTCCACCCCCCCCCCCCCCCCACCTCTGACAGATTCTCAACCAAAACAAAAGGTTCACTCATTTCAGTCACTGCACGTGAATCAATAACTTCTATGTAAATTGTATCCAAACTGCTTTTAAATCAATAATTTGTTAACAATATGAAGTATGCTGTTAAGCCAACCATAGAAAAGATCAACATCGCTGAGAATTATTGTGGCACACACTCATGAAGCCAAACAATGGGGAATTTGAACTCCTCTGTAAATAATTCAAATATATTCTGCAATATCTTAAAACATACAAGTAAGTATGTTTTTTTAATGAATGAGAAAGAGTCAAAACACTTTCAATCAACACTTTCTCGCTCGCTTCGCTCGTTTGCAATTAGCTAGTATGAATATATTGTGCCAATAATAAAAAAAAAACTACTGACAATGGATCAAAAAATAGGTTATTAAGTGAAAATTATGATTGTAATGTAAATTGTGGAAATATGAATTAAAGGAACAGATGACGTTCTACCCTCCCATTACCCACGCAAATTAGGGCCTGGAAAAGCATCAAGCATCAATCCAGACACTGACTGACATAAATTCCAAGTGTCCCAAGGAGGCACAGAAATTGTGAATGAATGAAAACAAGATTATATAGTTATCCAAACATAACATTTTCGAATAGTATAACATTTTAAAGAATAACGATGATAAGGCCTATATTATAATAACATTATTAGCACCAACATATATATGTATAATGTATATATACACCTTATGAAATAAACCAAGTGAATAAACGATGCTACAGAGAACCAACCCCAAAATAATTAATTTCCATACAACGTTACTGAAAAAGTATCTTACTGACTAACCTCGTCTTACATCAAGCGGGGGTACTAGCGTACTGGTGGGGGGGGGGGGGGGGGGGGGGGACTTGGGAGGCTGCAGCCCCCCCCCCCCCAAAAAAAAAAAAAAAAAAAAAAAAAAAAAAAAAGTTCTGCGCCGAAAAAAAGGGGGAAGGGGGCAACAAAAAAAGAGAAAAAAAGGGGGACAATTTGAAATTACCTACCGGATATAGGTCTAGACCTGTAACAAATTTACATTTTTATGAAAAAAGGTCGATTCAGAAATTGTGTCGGGTGTGCCATGTTCAGCCCCCTCAATTTTCTTGGCTTATTACGCCACTGAGCGGAAGGCACGGTTTGTTCTGATTGGACGTATTAGCAGTGTACCTCAAGGGTGTATCTTGGGTCCTTTGTTCTGATTGGATGAAACCAGTCACGCACTCGAACAAAAATTCATGATCAGCCCTTCTTCAGAAGCAAAAATTTTCCATAGACCCCTCCCCCCATGACGGCGATCAATAATTCCTGGCGCCCCCCACCCTATTGGGAAATCCTGGATACGCCCCTGATATCAGCTCCCACTGAGTCCCTACTACTCGTCATATTCAGTCACGTGGGAGGCGGTGTTTGTACTGATTGGAGATAAACAGTGTCCCTCAGGGGAGTATCTTTGGTCCTTTGTTCTGATTGGACGAAACTAGCTACACGCTCGAAACTTTTTCACACACAAAGAGCTGCCCCATTGAAACTTTACATCGATGTTGGTCCTTCCTCCCCCGCCGACTCCGCTCCCTCCTCGCCTCCCTCTTTTTCCGATGGATGTCAAAGGTCACGAAACGTTCTGGTGCGAAGATGTGTTGATAAAGAGGCGCTGCTAGCAGCATTATCCCCGATGTGACGTTCATACCGATAAATGCCCACAGGGCGCTTGTGTAGGAGCCGGTGTTATCGATGCTCTGACCTGATAATTACAACAAGAACAAGTTTCTTTTACCAATGAAATACAACTAAACCATTACACCATCAAATATTCATCAAAAACCTCTTGCCCTATTTAATTTTTTTTTTCATTTCTAAATTTACCGAGCGAGCAAGAATTTCAAAACTTTGTTAGAGTTAAAAAAAACCCAAATTATTTCGTCATCAAAATAATACTAAATACCAGTATACAAAATCACAATATACCACCCGAGGATGAGAATATTGTTCATTTAAAAATGTTTTCGGGAACCTCATCCGCCCCACACCTAGTCTAGTTCTGGACTCTTTTTATTGATTTTTTTATTCGCCGACTATACGCGATAAGCCGAGTGATGGCGCGATCCCGAGAACCTGTTGGCCCCGACAGGTTTTCGGCGTATAGTCGGCGAATAAAAAAATCAATAAAAATAGTCCAGAACTAGACTACCCCACGCCTTTGCCAAGCCTGCTTTCATCATGTAAACACAGTTCTTACCCACGAGTGAGCCCAGAAGATACCCACTACCGTAGCTGAAATAAAGCACCGACGAAGTTTCCATCGCCCTCTCTTGACCAAAGAAATCAGGAGCTATGCTGAATACGACAACATTGGTAATGGCCAATGTAATACCAGCAGCTGAAAAAAAAATTTGCAGTGATTGTCGAGAATAATATTATGAAATATTCGGATAATTATATTAACTTATCTTATTTCAATATTGCTCCACACACACATTCACCATGTACTTTGATACATCAGGATGTCACATGTCAGTAATGCATTACATTATTCTGTTTAAATTTAGCAATTCAAGACCAATGTTCATGTCACCGTAGCTATTTAAGGTAACATTAGTTGGGTAACGATCGTGAAGTTCCTTTGCAATTACAGCCAATCAGAAACCATGTAGTATATTTAGGGTTACCATATTGCAACTTGGAGGTAGATCCTCAATCCTCATTGAGTAATTATTCGGAAGTCCAGTCCCATTAGCCAATCAGTATCAGTCGTTTGATCTCAGCATTATGTGACAAGGTGGAATCTGATAGCATTAATGATTAATCGGTTCGTCTATATTTTATGCCCAACATGGAACCGGTTTGACTATTGTTATTTGCATATTCAGTCGTAAAAATATCATCAGCGACGGCAATACAAGGTTGATCATGAATGACTAATGTCAGGGAGTTTGAATTCAATCGGGAAAATGCCATCAACGATGCAATACATGGTGGATCTGCATAGTATAACGATTAAGAGTTTACATTCAACGCAAAAATACCATCAGCGATTTAATACAAGCCTGATCATGTGTTAAGGATTTTGTCTATTCAAACGCAAACAGTGCATTTTATTGCTAAATTTACGACTAGAGATAAAACACAAGGTTGATCGTGATTGGCTAATGTCAGAGAACTTGAATTCAATTTACCTCCAGCTATGCAGTAAACGGGTATGACACTCCTGACAATCATGAGTAAGATCCAGACAATGATGCTGATGACGTTGGAGATCACTTGGAGGAAGATTCTAGGGAAGGGAAGATATTCTCCGATAAAAACCAGAGACACTTTACCCACAAGGGTGGCCAAGGCAGTGAAAGACATAAACTGGACACCTGTATGCTCCATGAAGCCAACAGACACCAGGTAACTGATCTGCAAAGAAAACAAAAAGGGTTGAGGATTGCAAAACGACTAATAAATTAAAGCTTGGACCACGGGTGTGCAAGAGGCTCGATGGGAAAGGGCTATGAGTTCCCCATACAAAAATAATATTACCCCATATTTAAGGTTTTAATTAGCTTTGCCGACAGATCGGGGATAAAATGACGACGGTGCTATTTTTTTCTTCTTTTTGTTTTTGTTCGAACAATATCGGCTAACTCGTCGAACCTGGTCCGACGTCCAACAACTCCATTGACCCTCAATCCAATCTGCAACAATTGGGGGGGGGGGGGGGTGTGGAAATTAGTTTACGCCAGAAGAGTTTAACTTTTAATTCTTCACTTAGGGATATAACTCATTCCGCCTGGAAGCTGGGCAATCACATATAATCACATGTAATCATTCTTTTTTACTTTTTTCGGAACATTTGTTGGCAAAATACGAAATAATGATGACCATTTTTCTATTCTTATTAACAATTTTACAGTCCAATTAGTCCCCCTTCTGTTATTTTGCTTGTTGCAAAATTGTCAGCAACTTGTCGGTAAATTGGTTTCGACACGGACCCCCCCCCCCCCCCCTCCCTCCCTTCAAAATGGTTTTGCCACCCCAATACTCACCGCGTTCACATAATAGAAGCAGTCGCCGATTCCATTGAGGATGGTTGCGATAGAAATCAGCCACAGTTCTGGGAAGGTTAGGGCTCTGCCAATCTTACGCAGCATCCCAACATCTTGAAGATGCTTCAGAGGCTTCTCCGAGCTCAGCACCAGGGTGTCATCCTCTCCCAGAATGGACAGTTCCTTGCGGTTGTTCCTAGGGTGACGTCTGGCCACGGTTGCAGGGGAACCCTCATCACTCTGCCATTCCTGCTGGAAGTTCTTGGATTGGTCGATTGTAATATCACTATCTTTGGAATCATGAACAAGGGACGTGACAACACCACCATTGCAGTCTTCTGATTGGTCTATTGTAATGTGCTTAACACCATTGCAGCCTTTTGATTGGTCAATTGTTATACCTCTCCCTTTGGCATCATCAACTCCGTTCGTCTCAACCCTGTCGCAACTTTCATCCCATGTGGTTTGAGACGAAACGTCACAATTCATCGTCGATGGACGATAGTGTTTCTCGTCATCAAACAGCGCCCTCTCTGTATCCTCGGCTACCAACTCACCTTCCGAACCGTCATCCGATGTCAGGCTTCGATCATCCCCTGTCTTTGGCATCGTCGTGTCGTCTGCACGGCGGTCTTCATCTAACAGCAAGCTTTCCCCATCCTCACCTAGTCCGTCCACCACTCTGTAAGCTGGTATACTGTCGGGTAATAGTTTACTATTGCATTCTGTATCTATCTTGGACGGGCCATGTAATTGTAAACCATTTAGAAGGCATTTTCCTGCATTGTCGTCAGGCAAAGTTTCCACAACTCGGTCGATGATATAAATGTCCTGTTTTGATATCACTCTGTAGTTTCCTTTCTTCTTTGTGGTGTTGCTATGATGACCTGATGGGAGGATGTAGGTGAGGACACAGGGAAGACCAACGATAAAGAGAAGAGCTCCCATGACCCTTAGCGTGATCCTCCACTTGTACTTCGTGATGAGGACAGCCATTATTTGTGTTAGTGACAGCATACCTAAATTAATTAAGACATAATTACTGCAATAAACAAAGTGAATATAATGGAGAAAGTGGAGAAGCATGAAGAAGATAATACGGAAAGAAGAGGAAGAAGAAGAGACAGAAGTAGAAGAAGAAGAAGAAGAAGAAGAAGAAGAAGAAGAAGAAGAAGAGGAAGAAGAAACAAAAAGAAGAAGAAGAAGAAGAAGAAGAAGAAGAAGAAGAAGAAGAAGAAACAAAAAGAAGAAGACGAAAAAGAAGAAGTAGTAGTAGGAGGAGAAGAAGAAGGAGGAGGAGGAGGAGGAGAAGAAGAAGCAATGAAAAAGAAGGAGCCGAGGATGAAGGAATTTATAGTTTGGTAAATGACACATAAATCCTCTCATATATGTTACATCATCCACCGTGTAAGTTCTTTCGCTCACAAATACATCCTTATCCTAAATGCGAACCCCTGTTCGCCCTTCATTAATACATCATACTAGACTTTTCACAACTCGGTCGATGATATAAATGTCCTGTTTTGATATCACTCTGTAGTTTCCTTTCTTCTTTGTGGTGTTGCTATGATGACCTGATGGGAGGATGTAGGTGAGGACACAGGGAAGACCAACGATAAAGAGAAGAGCTCCCATGACCCTTAGCGTGATCCTCCACTTGTACTTCGTGATGAGGACAGCCATTATTTGTGTTAGTGACAGCATACCTAAATTAATTAAGACATAATTACTGCAATAAACAAAGTGAATATAATGGAGAAAGTGGAGAAGCATGAAGAAGATAATACGGAAAGAAGAGGAAGAAGAAGAGACAGAAGTAGAAGAAGAAGAAGAAGAAGAAGAAGAAGAAACAAAAAGAAGAAGACGAAAAAGAAGAAGTAGTAGTAGGAGAAGAAGAAGGAGGAGGAGGAGGAGGAGAAGAAGAAGCAATGAAAAAGAAGGAGCCGAGGATGAAGGAATTTATAGTTTGGTAAATGACACATAAATCCTCTCATATGTTACATCATCCACCGTGTAAGTTCTTTCGCTCCCAAATACATCCCTTATCCTAAATGCGAACCCCTGTTCGCCCTTCATTAATACATCATACTAGACTTCTCTACCAAATAACTAGTCTTCATGTTTCAAAATCTATTTATCTAGGTATGTCCTTTCAATAAGTCCAGTACAGTATTAGTAGAATGCTTACTCTTTGTAACTGTCCTATCGATCTGTAAAGAGTTCAAAATTACAAACAACCCCCTACCCCCACCCCACCCCCACCCCCACATCCCCTCCATCCAACGTGCCATAGGGCATATTTGTTTTGTCCATGAATCAATATTGGAAACACATGTTCATATTTGCGGGGAATGAATATGCTAACTAGTAACTCAACATGCTCAAGGGTGTCTTCGTGGCTAGACTTCAGATCATTTTTGGCAGCTACAATATTGGACTTGCCAAAAGAATGATAAATCGAAGGAAGATGAAAAGCTAGGCTATGACCCCCCCCCCCCTCCCTCTCTCTCTCTCTCTAACAGCGCACATGCATTGTTTTAGGTAATCTACGTTCCATATATTTTTTAAAGAAAAAATACAAAAGATAAACTACCTGCTGTCGATCCTGTAACAGAGAATGCTACTGCTCTCATTGTATTCTTCTCAGGAAAGTAAAAGACGATCAGATCAAAGGCACACACGGTAACGATCCCGGCGCCCACTCCGGCCATGAGGCCGTACGTACCGAACATGGGTAGGAGACTCGATAAGAATGACGTCACAAAGACTCCGGCCGAAGCCAAGACTATGCCGAAGACAGAAACCGGGCGATAGCCGAATCTTTCCGCAGCGAGCTTGATGAAAGGGGCTAGCATGAGGGAGATACTAAGAGGGATGCTACCTACCCAACCTGAAAAAAAACAAACAAACAAATATCTATTTACTCATTTATTTCAATTTTATTTCAACAGGATGGTCTTATTTCAAGTCCATTTCTGGACCTGCTCTTCCAGAGAGCCCTGCATTTACATAAAAACTACAGAACATAATGGTTAAAAAAACACAATATATATATATATATATATATATATATATATACAAAGATTAAAACAGAATAAACATACATGTGAATCAACTAAAAAGAAATAAACAAAAGAACACAAAAACATATTTTAAACACCTCTTAGTCAATATCAAAGACACTTTTTCTGTGAATGGAATTTGTAGGTGTCCATGATGCCTCTGTTAACGTATATATTACTCAGAAAGTCGTAAGAGTACAAAATTTCGCTTTTAATACTCTGAACATGCTTTTAAAATTATTTTTCCCCTGAAAATTCTAAAATGCTATAATTATGAAACAGTGTCCAATTAATTCAGGTACAATTAATTCCACTTTTGTTTAAAAAAAAGCCTTTCACCTGCATGGCTAATACCACAGTCACACCAGACCGACAACAGACAGACCGAACAAAAAATTACATTGCCACCAATGGCCAAGAATCAATCGGTTTGGAGTCGGTGTGGGATCGGTTTGGCGGTGTGACTGTGGAATAACGGATATTTATTAATATGCTTATTACTGAATTCTCTATTAACACCTGCATGGTGAGCAAAATCTAAAGAACGATCAAATCGAAGTGCCGGTCACAGAGCGACTTTTTGCAAACCTTTGGTGATCTATTGATATATTGTTTGCTTTTATTCAAACATATTTGATGTCAACGTGGACTTCGCGTTTAACATCGAGTGCAATCTATTTCATAATATTCATATTTTTTTAAATAGCTATTTTTGAAACACCTAGAAGAGAGAAAACAGCGAGGACATGATTTTCCGACGCATTCGAAACAAAAGACCCAGACACGTTGCTCTATAAACTCATGATAATTAATTCAAAGGTCTTTTCCTTGCTAAATTGTTTTGATCAAGATTGGGGAAAAATAAAAAGGCAAATTGATCTATAGAACAAAATCGGAAGGAGACTTTATAATCAAACAGGAAACATCCAAACCAAATGACCCATACTTATAGTAACCCATCTTCCTTGCTTCATTGTTTTCATCAGGATGGCCTTATCACGTGATGGCATCCTTGACAATGGACATCATAGAGTTTTAATATGTATTTTCCTTTTGCAAGAAGAATAATAAACAACGAACTACATGTATGTTGAATGGTCTTTTAAACAGAAAAAATGATAAAGAGATATATGCTAAACAGAACTTCCCAAAGATATTTTCATAATTATCCTCTGTTCCTTGTTCTAATCTCCTGATGGAGGAAGCGATATCATTTACCGGTAGTGGTATTCTTGACAATCGACTTTCAAACTGTTTTTTTTTTTAAATATAATTCTTTTGAACGAATAACGAAAACATCACATAGATAAATCAGAAAACTAACAATACGCAATACGTGTATTACGAAAGGGCAAATCAGCAACAACAAAAAAGTGTAATCAGTGGCGTAGCCTGAGTTTACCATTGAGGGGGGGTGGTGTATATCATCATGGGGGGGGGGGGGCACCGGTCTTACTCGGAAATGGAACGCGAATTTACAAGGCACTGATTAGGGCGAGGGTACGGAGGGCGTCCTATCGTATTATTTTTCTCGTCCTTTCTCCTTCTTCTTCCATCTTCTCTCTTTTCCTCATTTCTTCCTTTTCTTTCAGTCATCTTCATTCGATGGGGGGGGGTGGGGGGGGTGGGACGTGCCCTGTATCTACGCCATTTGTGCAATGACCATTTCATGTAACTGCCTAACAAAAGGGGTAACGTTAGGGTTAGGGGTGCTGACCTTAATCCCACCCCTACTACTTCTTTTGCGTATGCGTATGTGTGTATATGTATGTGTGTTTGTTTGGGGGTGTGCGGGTTGGGTGTGGGTGTGGGTGTGTTCGCGTGTGTGTGTGCGCGCGCGCTTTTAAGTATGCTACGGGAGTGGGTTAAGGTTAAGAAAGCATAGGGAAATTATTAAAGTTACAAATCAGGAATTTATGAATACGGTCTAGAAAATACCTTGTGCCTTCGGAATATTGATCTTGTTCAGTTCCATTTCATTTTGGGGTATATATTTACAGCCTAATACTTTCATAATGAATACAGTACTGTATTACTGCATTTAATTATCACATTGTTTAAAGTAGATGTTTAAAGGTTGTCAAAATTCAGAATAAAATGCAATTATTTTCAAATTATAATCTTAAGTTAGCAACCACTGTAAGATGGCGCGGTCCAAGTTTTGCCAGCTTTAATGCCACTTTAAACTGATGTAAGTGATGTGCATCCCATTGATCTTTGTCAAGTTGACCACACGAACCTACTGTTAAATGAATTCCATTTCACTTTTTAATCAATTCAATTGTCTCTTTACTACACCTTAGTGGCCTAGTCACACCTTAGTCACTCATAGGCCCTTGCCTTTGTGGGACTGTGTCCAACATTCACTGCTGCAGCAGTCAAAAGCAGACAACAAAATTGCTCAAAACAAGATTTAATTTTCTTAAATTTGCTAGATTACCTGATTCAGGACTCTTCAACTCTTACTTTGCCACAAATGTAGGGATTCAGACTTGAGAGTGAAATTTTAAAATAATTATTTTCCTCTCCTGTATGAATGATCTAGCCTGGAAACACACAAAAGCTATTGAAGCCCATTCACCCGTAAAAGCTAGTCTGGAGTGCAAGGTTATCTTCAGATAAGCTTGTACATGTATAAGTGCACCGTAGTAGGTCCATGTCACACTAAGCTGACCGAAAAATTTACATTCTATTTTATCGATAATCGGTAGGTTTAGAATTAGTTGGCGCGCGGTGTGTCTTGGGTTTTGGATACGATCAATTATAGTCAACACGGAATTCGATAATCGCAATCAGAGCAATTGTTTGGGCTGAATGTAAATTAATTACACGCTGTGTTTAATCCAAGTTCGTCGTGGAATATACAAGTGAAATATACACGCACATCATGCACTCCTCAAAATTAACATTTTAGTTTATTTTTAGCGTATACATAATAGTTATGTTCACACTAGTACATAGCATCGGTGCTATGTAAGTTTCAAAAATATTTCCAGTACGTTCAGACAGGCCGTGACTGCGCCACACAGAGTGACCCGAGTATAATTGGTATGCATGGTCAAACCCGCGGAAGTTTGTGTACAGGGGTCATATGATGCGAAACTTTTTTTTTGAATAATATTTTATTTGTCTTCATAAATCAACATAACACAATAACAATTCATTTGTAATATCGATAATACAATCAAGTAGCAAATACATGTGTTATAATACTTAATTTTAAATAAACCTTGTACATGTCAATATTGACTGAACTCCAATCTTACGCCAAAATAAAACACATGCATGCACACTATATTCTCTGGTAAGCACATGTAAATCAATATCTAAAGACCACATCATACTTTAGTTAAGGTCTGATTCTGAAAGAGCAGATTTTTTCCTATATTATATGACTTACGTAACCAACGTTAGTTATCGATAGTTTCATTATGATTTTCTGTATATAGTTTTTTCCGTTGAGTAAGTCTTGTTTTCACATTTATGTAATCTTCGCCTACTTTATAAAAATGTTATGTTTTATTTGGCTACTTTAGTACATTCTTATTACTTGTCATACTTGTACGATAGTCTTGTAGCCGTACTAATGTGTATTTTTAAACAGTTATTTAGGTAAGGACCCCATTGGAAATAAGCCATTTCGGCTTTCATGGGCTATCCTGTCATGGTACCTCGATGTGTTTGTATTGCAATATACCTAACGAATAAAATTAATTAATCAATCAATCAATCAATCAATCAATCAATCAATTCTCAGCTTTAAAATGATATATAACTCATTGGATGTTCATAACTCAATGTACAAAGAGAAGAATGCACAGTCCCTCATAATGTTAATTCTTAATAAGGGTCTGACTTGCAAAGTGTTGTGCTAAGGTGACAAATGGAGGATTAGAACTCAATAAACATTTCTATGAAGGGATTATCAGATTGTCCTAAAGCTTGGCATACTACATAGACATATCCTGTTTATCATAGTGCACAAGTATCAATGCAAAAACTTACTCCGGGAGATTTATGGGAGATTAAAATGAGACAAGTATTCAGGGTCGTGAAAAAGAAAAGTAATACAACGAAATCCAGAGAAGACACACATAAGTCTAATAAAAAGCTGTCAAAAATACCACTTCTAGATTGTTTGGTGCCTCCACATTTTAGATTACTTAGAAAAAAGTATACTCTTTCAAGAAATACCCAAAACTAAAATTTGAACATGCATGCAAACCAAAACACATTGATTGAGCTCTAACTGAAAATCACACAGTGCGACTTTTGGGTGGTTTTGTGGTGCCTGGTCATAATATATAAAAAAGAAAAAGATAAAAAGAAGGAACCCCCTAAAAAACAACTAAAAAACAACCCTAAAAACAAACAACAAAACAATTAACCCCCTTCCTTACCACACAGTATACATATTAGCCTACTTACCCCTATATACATCACATTACATTACAATACCAGATGAAACAGACAGAATGATAATAGAAAAAAGTAGGGAAGAGGATACATCACATGAATACATACATTGCATTATATTATAGCACCACATGAAACAGACAGAATTACATTAGCAGCGAGTGAAGATAGCAGCGATTGCGCTCACATTACAAATAGTCACAAGCGCGGTGGGTGGTCTACCGCAAAGCGTCGATGCTATGTCGCTGGATCCTGAGATTTACTCCTGCTAAGCTCGCTGCAAGAATAGTTTGGAAACTCGCTTCTATCTCGTGACTATCTGCGTTCAGACAGCGTTTGGTCTCGACACTATCTGGTCTTCACCAAAATAGCATCGACACCTCGATAGCATCGATGCTATCGCTCTACGTGTGAACGTACCTAATATGTCATTTGTAAAGCGTTGAGCGCTCTGTATGTTTCTGTGCAGCAAGTCAGAAATTGACATCATTGATATACCACTTACTAATGGCTAATACGAAATACGAAATATGATATGTGGAACGTTATCCCTGACGCAATAAAGTACTCCGCATCTCTTGCCAGATTCTCAAGAAGGATAAAAAAAACATTTCACTTCATCTTACAAGTAATATATCTTTAAGATTATTTCCCAACCCTCCATTGGGTCTATTCTCGCGCTCTCTCCTCTCTGCTTCTTCGTGAATACATTTCTTCTCCGTACTCATTTTCCCCTCTTTTTTTTTCTTTCTTTTTTTCTTTTTTCCCTCCAGTTAAGCTCATCGGTCTAGGAATGTTATCTTTTTCTTTTTTTGTATGTAGTTATTTTCTTTTTATATATGTATTATATAATATCATGTATTATGTTACTAAGGGCATCCTCGCCTCAAGCTTTTCCTTTTAGAGGTGTGTCCTCCAACTTATATGTATGTACCACATGCATGTGTATTATGTCGTATTTTTATTAAAACACATGTACATTATTTCGCTCATTTATTATTTTGTACACCTATACTGAAAAGTTGGAAATAAATGTCTTGAAATTGAAATTGAATTGAAATTGATAACAGGCAGTGTGGAAGCCCGGGGGGGGGGGGCACTCAGATATATGGGTGTACACATGCGTGTCCATGGGTTTTCAAAATACCCCCTGAACAGGTTTTATACTTGGATGAAAAACGACCCCTAAACGCGGTTTTTCATCATCCAACCCCCCTAAGGTTTGACTTCGGCCAGATTAGTCAAAAGCACCCCTTTTTGTTGAAAATCAGCGTTTTTGGACCCCTTAACGCGTAACGCGCGTTACGCGTTCCACCTGAAAAAAGGACCCCTTTTACGCGTTTTCTTGGATGCGCATGTCTACACCCATATATCTGAGTGCCCCCCCCCCCCCCCGGGTGTGGAAGAAATGCGCAGTATATACAATGGGATATTTTGTGAGATAATTAATGCCAAACGTATGAATATATTTCATCTATAATCCGAGTCAGATCGAATAAAAGTAGATGGATGATAATTTTATAGACAAAATGGTCATATGAAGGCAATCATCATCATTAAACCACAAACAGGGGACATTAAACGCAACAGGCGCCCCCCCCCCCCCTATTAGCCGTCGTAAAAAAAATATAGCACTATATAGCACTATTTTGCATCTCAGCCCTTCTTCAGAAGCAAAAATTTCTCCCCCATGACGGTGATCAATAATTCCTGGCGCCCCCCCCCCCCCCCCCATTGGGAAATCCTGGATACGCCCCTGCGCGTGTATTTGCAGAGGTGAAAAGGGAGCTTGCACATTTCAACAACACAAAAAAGTCACACAGGTAAATGATTTTTTTTTAAATGACTTATTATCATTTACTAAGGAATATATTTTATCAGTAATAATTGTTTTCTTTCAATTATCGTAGACAGCATGACTGTTTTTCCCCATTAACTTGTACTTTTGACGGCATAACGAAACAAATCACCTACCTGTCAGGGTCGCACTGCTCCCGAATTCCTTCTGAAAAGCGACAAAGAGAACATTGTAGCTAAAAAGAATCCCATAAAGCACGAAGTAGAGGGCGAACGTCGCTACAACAACCACGCGTCCCCATCGTTTCCTCACTCGATGTCGAAGAGATGGGCGGGTTGATGACAACGGAGGATCGACGACGATGGACGGACACATCGTTATGGACAGTCATAAAAAATAATGCACGTGTTAGCAAGGAGAGTGACATCCACAGATAAGCAACTTGCTCGACCCGTGTAGTTCGCATGCTCGGAACCGCGGCTGGGGTAATGTATTACACCTGTGCATAAGCATATCTGTATACAAACATTATCATCGCGATATGATATGTCATCGAGTGCATGTTATTCTGGGCACGAGGCGCTTAGGTTAGGTATTCCTTATACCTCCCATATATACGTATTCAATTGTGACTATACAAACACGTAGTACAACAGATGCAACTACATGTACATGTAAATAGCAAGGACAAAATAGATCTGGACAAAATAGATCTGGAAAAAACGCACCGAAACGTAGTATTGGTTCATGCATGACTAAATTAAGTATTGAGGGCTGTTAGTCTGGGAGCCTGTCCCGAAATAGTCACCCAATTTTACCCAAAAGATTTGACCCCTTAAAGTTGCTTAGACCATCTAAGTCACTGACAAAAGAGTTGTCAGCCTGAATGTAGCCGCCGAGTTTAGCCCCCAGAGCCCCGGCCAAAGAGACCCCAAAGTCTGGTCGATTTCATCCCATCTCCGGTCCCCCATACATCAAACTTTGTCAGTAGGAAGCAGTATGGCCGGACATTACAAAACACAGGTCCAATGAATATTGTCTGGATTATGTAAACATACCCATTGTCGATCTGACAAGGCATAATAGAGGAGCTTGCTTGGTATCTGTGTAATTAACACATGAATAGTACATTTTAGCCTGGCAGTCACATACCACAGATACTTGAAAAGCTCTTCTTTTATCCCTTGACAATGGGTGTGTTTACATAATCCGACAATAGTTTTTAGCTACATTTGAGAAAGCAATACATTTTTCACAATTTAAAGACCTCAGCCTGACCGAATTTTGAAATATACCCTTTATTCATCCACGGGGAGCTATATATTTTCTGAACAAATTGAAACCAACTTCATGAGATTCCGTTTCCTGTGGAATGAGTAACAGCGTCCCGAATGTTGAGCCCCGGTGGTTTTTCTGACGAGGGCCCCGTCTCTGAGGAACGCTACTTTGCGGGGGGTGAAAATTTGATGACGACATATCGTGTAGACGCACTCGGAGCTGTATACATGACATGTCGTCACACGTCTAGCGACCCCCTGCAGTTTCCTCTGTTGTTACGCCATAGGGAGGGGGCGGACCAAAAAAAATTATCTTTTTTATTTTTTATGGATAAACGGAGACGAAAATTTATGAATACCCAGGGTAATTATATTCTTTGTTTACTAAGCTTTACGTCAATATATGGTTGTTTTGGGTCAGGCTGAGGTCTTTAATAACTTATTAATCAAAACACCAATTAACACCAAAGTTGCACCGCTAGAAAATTATTACACTGAAAATTATGTTATGAATGTTTGAATTAAATTGAATAAAACCCTTTTGAGTTATCATAGTCAGAAGATAAGAAAAATGTTCAGAAAAAAGGTTTGCGGTACAACCATGTGAGTTGGAATAACTCCACGTTCCGGTCAGAATGCTCTGGCCGTCGTCAGGAGAATGAGAAGAGCGAATAAATCAGCATAATTTATATATGAAGTAGCAATTCACTTATTAAAACGGAATAGTAACAGTAACATCAAAGTACCTACATTGAAAGGATAAATAACATCAAGGTGCCTGCATTGAAAGGATAAGTAACATCAAACGAGTCCTGCGGTTTTTTTTTTTTTTTTTTTTTCCGCAGATGTTCAACCTTAATTGCTTTCTTCAACAGAATCTTTCCGATTTTGTCTTCACCCCCTTTTTTCCACAGGTTATACAGGTTTACCATTGTTCATCTCCTCTCCCCCCCCCCCCCCCCACAGGCAACTCCTGATGTCTGCTTTTTATCAATCGCTTTTTTCCACATGTATAACCACAATTGCTTCCCTCAACAGGATTTCATGTTTCTCTCCTCAACTTGTTCATTACCTTTGTTTTGTTGTTTTATATTCATCATTAGGATGTCATTATTTCACCCCTTTTTTTCCACATGTATGTTTTAACCTTAATGTCTTTCCTCAACAGGATGATTTGTTTCTCTCCACAGATTATCTCCAACAGGATTTCATGTTTCTCTCCTCAATTTGTTCATTATCATGTTTTTTCACCTTTCTCTCCACAGCCACACCGGTCCACTTCATTCACAACATTTATGATTAATATACTCATTCTGGTGTCAATATTTCACCTTTTCCATATGTGTGTTTTAACCTTAATTTCTTTCCTCAACAGGATGTCATGTTTCTCTCCACAGATTACCTACTGTCCTAATCCCCCCTTTTGTTTCCAGCTTACCCAGAAGGTTAATTGGTTTCTTATTCCTATTGTTCACTTGTTTTCAATGTTTCTTTTCAACGCAGGACTCGTTTGATGTTACTTATCCTTTCAATGCAGGCACCTTGATGTTATTTATCCTTTCAATGTAGGTACTTTGATGTTACTGTTACTATTCCGTTTTAACTCTTCCGTTGCCAGGCCGAATACCCCTCCAGTGCCAAGGGTTTTTGGGGTTTGTAAATTTTGCAAAGCGTAAGCTGTGTTTGATATGCCGAGAAAATATGATTTTATTCAAAAAAATGTTAATGTAAACCCATATTTTTTTATGGTTTATTGAATGCTTAATTTGTTATCAATACTTCAATATGAAAAAATGTGAATATAAAGTTAGTTTTGTATAATTAAATTAGATGAAACAGAAAAAAAGTTTATCAGGCAACTATACGTGCCTCCGGCACCGGAAGAGTTAATAAGTGAATTGCTACTTCATATATAAATTATGCTGATTTATTCGCTCTTCTCATTCTCCTGACGACGGCCAGAGCATTCTGACCGGAACGTGGAGTTATTCCAACTCACATGGTTGTACCGCAAACCTTTTTTTGAATTACAAATTCACCATGCAAACCTTCAAATCCTAAGAAAAATGTTACATATTATAGAGCATGGGGGGCAAAGCATTGTCAAAGGGCACTTTGGAGTTTTCATTTCTGGGGGTCTGACACCCCCTTCCCGATGGATAATTTTGCCAGTTTTTATATTTTTGGAATGTACATCCATAGCTCTTCCTTCTGACAAAATTTGGTGCCTGGGCTTCAAGGGGGAAAAAATTTAGGGGCCGTCCGACACCCCATCCCGACGGAATTTTTTGTCAGTTTTTTTTTGTGTTTTGTAATGTCCAGTCATACTGCTTCCTGCTGATAAAGTTTGGTCCAGGGGGAGATGGGGTGAATTCGAACCGACTTTGGGGTCTCTTTTGGGGGCTCTGGGGACTAAACGCGGGGGCTACGTTGAGGTTAAAAACCTTTTTTGTCAATGAATTAGATGGTCTAAGTAAGTTTAAGGGGTCAAAAATTATGGGTAAACTCGGGTGACTATTTCGGGGCAGGCTCCTGGCTTATGTAGTTTGTCCAAGTAACTACATGAAAATCCTCGCGACGTTTGCTCAAGTTCAAGCACGCTGATTGATGAGTCTTTAACGAAAAGTAAAGTTCTGGGCCCCGTCTTATGAAGAGTTGCGATTGATTCGTATCGATCGTAACTTAAAATCGTAATTGTGTACTTAAGAGATAGGAGTTGCGATTGATTTCATGTTGCGATCGATTCGAATCAATCGCAACTCTTTATAAGACGGGGCCCTGGTCTGATTATTCTTGTCATCAAGACACTGCGATGAAACAGAATTATTTTTTTTCACTTTCTAAACAAAGATTACAAAGTGTAGAACACCTCTGAGCAGTATTTCTTCTTGAAATTAATTTTAAGTGGGTCATTCTTATTCAAAAAGACCCGAAAATTTGATTATTTGTTATGCATTGTGTAAAGTGCAATATTGCATTTTATTAAAGGTTTTTTTTTTTTTGGAACATGCTTATTCCAGAATGGTTATTTTAAATAATGATAGAGTTTACAGGCGAACTCTTATTACTCTCGAAAGATGAAACACATAATATTGGGGGGGGGGGGGGGAATAGCATTTCTTTTTCATGCGCAAAGATGGTTAACATTTCCGTCGATTTCCGCGCTGAAAATATCATGATCACCTTTCTTATAGGTCATGCTTTACACTGCTACCAAATTTGCCTGCTACTTTTGCAACTTTTTGAGTAAAACGCTATTTTCCACCCGCATGTTCGCCTTTTTTTCCGCCTAAATCTTCAATACGATAGAAGCGTGCACTGTGTTCATAAAATGCGCAGGCCAAGCACACACAGCAAAGAATAAAAGTTCAGTGTGATTTTTGACACGAGTACCGATAGAAGCTTTAATAGTCTTCTGGCCCTTTATACAGAGCGAGTCAGAAAAAAATTTCACTTTTTAAAATGCTTATATTACAAATATGCGCATTTTAATCGTATATGCTTACATTACAAATATGATAGAAATATCATAATTCTTGCACCACAGATAGAGAAAATAACTCTTCTAGTTTTATTTGATACCACTCAGCCGTAACAGCAACATTGAAACAAATGTTACGAAAGGAATATATACTCTTTCCATGCATGCTAAAATGTCAGAAAACAACTAATATCCAAACATATGGAATGCATATTAATCTTATATGCTTATACGATTACAAATATGATAGAAATATCATAATTCTTTCACCGCAGATAGATAAAAAAGCTCTTTAGTTTTATTTGATACCAATTTGTGGGGAATCAGGAGTGAATTCACTATATAGGAATTAATGTGTCTGGGTGAAAAACCATTTGCGCCAACATCAACAATTTATTTTATTTATTTTATTTATTTATTTCTGATCTTTTGTCAGGGTAGCCTATTCACCATTACGTAGTGGTCTTCCATGGGGCCCTGAATAATAATAAACATATTTACATCAAAATGCATAACGCATATACATAATAGTTCAAAATAAAAATCCTCAGTAAAATTAGAGAGTGCAAACAAAGCAATAATAGACGTGGCGCAAACGAATACTGATTTGAAAAATAAACAAATATCAGTAAACTAGCTCAACTGTGATGCCAATATGAAAATATTGATTCAGTCGCAAATATGTGCACAAAAAAAACACTTTGCTCTCTTTATTATGCCGATGTTTTTCTGGGAAAGTTTACATACGTTTTCAATTTGTTTAGACCATTTCAAATCTTCATCTATCAAAACACCTAAGCATTTGGTGAATTGAACTCATTTTATCAAATTACCATTTAATGAAATGGTGAAAGATTCAATTTTCCTGAGATTAGCACGAGAGCCTATTACCATGACACAAGTTTTTTCAGTGTTAAGGACGAGACGATTTTCTTTAATCCATGCCAAGACTCTGTTTAACGCCATAGTTAATTTTTCTTCCAAAACTGTTGCATCATTTGCACTGACGGAAAGTGTCGTATCGTCAGCATACATATCGATGATACCTTCAGGAATACATTCAGGTAGACTATTAACATTATATTGAAAATAAAAGGGGACCTAGAATTGAACCTTGTGGCACGCCTAACTTGATGGTTGAAGGGTGCGACTTGGCCCCTTTGAATTGGGTCACTTGTTGTCGATTACCTAAATATGATTTGACCCAAGTGATAGTCCTGTTACTACAACCTAAACAAGCTAATTTATGTAAAAGTAGATCATGGTCCACAGTATCAAAGGCCTTCCGAAGATCTATGAAGACAACTCCAGAAATTTCATTGTTGTCAATATTCAACGACCATTGATTTACAAGTTTTATAAGGGCAGTAGCTGTTGAATGCATACGTCTGAAACCAGACTGATTTGGGTGTAATAAATCATTCTCTTCCAAGAATTCACTCAGCTGTTGATGAACGGCCCTTTCTATGATTTTACTCACGATAGGTAATACAGAAATGGGGCGGTAATTATTCAACGAAGAAATATCTCCAGATTTAAATATCGGTACTACCCGAGCCTTTTCCATTCACGTGGAACAACTCCCGTAGACAGGGATTTGTTAATGATATCGCAAAGAGACTCTGCGATAACATTCTTTGTCATCTTTAAAAGTTTACAGCTGATGTGATCTTCACCAGTAGCTTTATCTATATTCAGATTATCAATCTGTTTCAATACAAAATCCCTGGTGATCAAATTAAGTTCGAATTGAGAATGAGTCGGACCAACATTTTTGTCCTCGTCTACTCTCAGCTGAGACGTATTCCTCTGCAGGTCCTTTGTAATCTTAGTAGCATTAGAAATGAAAAGGTCATTAAATGCCTCCGCAATATTTGCAATGTCCGACACATTTGCTCCATCTACGTTTATGGTATTGGGAGAAATAGGTACTGACTTAGGCACAAGGTCTCTCAAACATCTCCACATTTTCTTACTATTATTATGATTTTGTGAAATCTGGTTTGCATTATATTCTCTTTTACTCTTTCTCATGAGACGAATAACTTTATTCTTTAGAAATTTGCAAGTGTCCCAAAGATCATCACTTTTGTTAGCTTTAGCAGCTTTGAGAACCTTGTCACGTTTCGTCATGAGCTTAACGACCTCGTCAGATATCCATGGATATGATTGATTTGATTTGATTTATTTATTTCTGCTTGATTTCTCAATTCATCTAATAATGGAATGCATACGTTATACAAATTATGCGATATACAATACAATCAATGGAACACCATGACATTAATATATCTTAAACTACAAGGCTAACAGTAGGATTATAGAAAGAGGAATCAAACAATAGGGTTTTCATAATAAGCCGAGGCTTGACAGCATGAAAGCCCTTTGAGATAAAATATAATGATAAAATAATGAGACAGTCAAACAGCAGGTCCCAACAAAAGTGCTCTATTTTATTTCCAGTTTTGCTGGACTGGGTCAGTCTCTGAATACATAATGAGGAATCCCCATGAAGATCTAATTTCCAAATGATGGAATGGACTAGTTAACATGTACCGATTGTCATGATTTACACATCAAATAAAAGAGGAGGAACTAGATATTCTTGACATACTCTATTTGTCTATGAAAAATGTGATAAAATTGGTGAAAAATAATGTTATTTTATGACAAAAAAATGGAAATAAAATGAAAACTGAACCTGTAAAAAACTCACATAGGTTTATTATGAGCCAGGTTGAATTTGACATGAGTGTGAAGGGTCATATCTATACTTTACAAATATTGAAATAATATGAATGTACACTTTATGACAGAGTCAGGATCCAGCAAAATGTAACCAAAGTACATTATTATGTCCTTCAAACAGTTGATTCCAGCACTCTGATTGGTTACTTCACAAACCATTTCCCAAAAATAGATCAACATGTTTGTCACAGCCAGGACCATGTTTGCACGAGAGGTCAAGAGTTCACCCAACAGGTGGCATGTGGCTTCAAATATCGCGCCCTAATTTTACAGGGTGGCCTTGCCAGCCATTCACAGTGCTAGGATTCTATGGTCTGGACAATTTCAAGGATATGTTATGTACTTATGAAATTTAGCTAGGGGTAGTTAAAGGACTCGTTTGGTCAAAATTGGCATTCCAAAATTCGGCCCACGTCTTAGACCCTACTGATGTATTTTAGGACGCCAAAAGATATGATGCGTAGAGCGTATCAGGACAACTACCCCCTGGACAATCACCCCCGGACAACTATCCCCGGTCAACTACCCCCTGGACAACTACCTCCCTAGGACAATTACCACCAGGACAATTACCCACCAGGACAACTACCCCCGAGGACAACTACCCCACGACAATTACCCCCTGGACAATTACCTCCCTATATAGGACAATTACCCCCAGGACAATACCCCCCGAAGAACTACCCCCGGATTCTGTGGTAATTGTCCGAGGGGGGGGGGGGGGTAATTGTTTAGTGGGTAGTCCGGGGGAGGCTAAAATTTTGTTCCGGGGAGGGGGGGGGGGGTTAACAGGGAAATCGTCTTCTGGGGGTAATTGTCCGGGGGTTGTCCTTGGGGTAATTGCCCTGGGGGTAGTTTTCCAGTGGGTAGTTGTACTAGAATTCCCAAGAACCAGTGGCATACCATGATGAGTACCCTGGGACCACAAATTCCCCCCCCCCCCCTCCCCTTTAGTTCAGTGTTCCTCCCTTTTGCCAAAAAAATCCAGGCACTCCTCTTTGCCCACACTGACACCTACAAATATCAGGTAGAAATACGATGTAGAAATACGATGTAAAAATAAATAAATATTATTTTTCATATTAACATTGTTAAAACCCGTTCTTGTATAGCACTGCTTCACTATGATTACACTGCAGCCCCCCCCCCCCCCCCCATCTCGTAAAATTTAAAAACAAGATACCAAGCGAAAAACCTCATGTCTCAGCAGCGAGATGCATGGATATTCTCATATATGGGCAGCGGGATGTCCGGCTACCCTTATCTTTGGGTAGGAAGGTGCCCCAAAAAAACAACTGTTATGATTATCTAGTTTATTTTGATGGCAAAGTTCACATTTCAGAGACAATAAAGTGTCTTATTTTTTGCTCGTTAGCAAGATTCGGAAACGGTACGGTTTTGGGCAGCAAACACCCTCATCCTAGGGCAGTAAGGTGCCCAAATATCCTCATATTTGGCAGCGAGTTTACCGATTATACAATTTACATAATCTATCCCCTCTATCTAGTCTATCTATCTATATTTTTAACTTTGTGGTCGTTCGCTTCGCTTATTCAAAATGTAGAAACAGGATGGTTGATATTCGGGCAAGAGGCGCCCCCCCCCCCCCCCTGTAAATTGCCAAAGCTTTCTTTTATTATCAGTTGATAAAATGAGTGATTTGATTCGTTTAGAAATTGATGATGTCAGAAGCGAGGATCTTCTCGTGTATTTTTTAATTTGTCACTAGGAGGCGCTCTAATTTTCGCTGCATGATGTACACGTGTGTGTTGCTACACCTTCATTCTAAAGACTCGCCGTTATTTGTTAAATCTTGTGATGAACCCAATGTTGTAAGTAAACGAATATGATTTATTATTTTAATTTAAGGTTTCATTTATCATATGTATTGATGAGGATGGTTATGCTGATTTTCATACATGAGTATTATGAGTTTGAAATTTACAACTCGAAGAATGAAGTGTGGGTTCGTAATTGCTGTATCTGTACAGCGAAGCTTGTGCACATAATTATGTACACGTTAATGTGAATCAAAATGTAAATTGACAATTTTATGAACTCACAGACAGACAGTGTATATGAAGAAACGTGAATTTTAATTTTAGTAGGGACTTATGAGCCAGGCTTTATGCTGGGCATGTGAGTTAAATGTATTTGGTTGAGATTAAGGACTAGAATACACGTATCTGAATATGGAATATTAGTGCATAAACTAACAGGATGAATGCACGCATATTTAATGAGGCCAATAAGGATAGGTCAGTGTCAGAGTGCACTCGGTGCATTAGGGTTTTGTTGTTTAATTATTTATTGCCAAATCGAAGAAGGGTTAGGCGAATTGGATAGAACGGTTGACTGTTAAAATAATTTCATTTATTTACTTGTGCGTATTTAAAGGAGGCCTTCATGAAATCACAAGAAAATCTAAGGTTTAAGAGATTTATTAAGAATATATATAGAACAAACAAACAGAAAGAATGACATCAGAAAGCTCATTATGCATATATGCAAAGGAATTTATTACGAAACAACTTTATTTTAACGAAGTTAAAGGCACTCCCGGGTACATTTCTGTAAAATAGTTGGTATTTTCTGTCGCATGTACTAAAGGTATGGGGGGGAAATAAGATAAATATTTTAAATACTTGCTTTCAAATTCAGCCCTTAAAAATCTCACTCCTACCTCAAATGGCCGTTAGGAAGAACTTTTGATATTTACAGCAAAATCCAAAGTCAAAATCTTGTCCAAAACCGGATAAATCCCCGCCGATTTGTTTCGCGATCGCGTGTTGTTTACAAACTGCCGATGTCTTAGACTAAAATCGGCCAATATAATTTTTGTCCACGAAGAAACTCGGGATCGCAAGGGCACATCGATCTTTACGATCGCGCACACAGAAAATCGGAACTTTTCCGTGTACGCCATAGGGACCGAATTTTTGAGGACAAAACTCTTTTGGGGAGATGTCAGCGCCCGCGGCGACCAGGAAATGTACACAATGACTCCGATAGCTCGTTTCGCGAGAATCAACAGTAAATTGCGGATTTCATTTTTGTAAATATCTTTTCCAACATTGGTGAGTTGAATTTATTGTATTTCTTGGATATTTTGGGGTCGGTTTTTGAAAATTAAATGCCGATTTTGAGTGAATATTGGTGACTTTTGTGCAGTGGTGTTTTAAAAAGATGAGGTGTATGACTGCCTACATTATACACACGAAGTATAGGAATGTACCTATGAGTGGTTAAAGGACACTAGAAGATAAATGCTGATATTTGTCTAGTACAGAAGAATATTTTTGTTTATACCTGCATTAATTTATACATTTATTTGATCTGGCATGTTGAAAGTTACAGTGTGTATATAAGATTATTTTATTTATTTATTATTAAATTGCAGGTTGAACCTTGCCAACAGATACACTACAGAATGCATGGTCTCACAACACTGGTGGTTATGGTGGTCTTTAGAAATTAGATTACGTAACGTCACTTACACCCCCCCCCCCCCCCCCCCTCCCCTCTTACCTTCAAAAACGCTTCGCGGCCCCTGTCCTATCCAATATAATTTAAACAGAATATTGTAGTGAACACTGATGAAATATGAACAGTTTGTAAACCCCTGACCTCTAAATGGTTCAATCCACAATTAATTGGTTTTGAGAGTTACTCCGTACTCTACCAAAGTTAGACCAATTTGCCAATTTGCCTAACATTATTTCTGATATCTTAATGAGAGATTTTGAGCCCAAAACGGCCCCAAAATCAGTTATAAAAAGAAAAGGTTTACAGCCTATTTCAGTGAGCAGTAGCATGTTTTCATTAGGATATTAACGAAATTTTCATTTACAGACAATTCCGTAGATCTCCTTATTTTACCACTTTAAGCCGGGGTATAAGAAAGACATCGACGAAGGAAGCACGGGAAAAAAGGGCATCTTCATTCTTCAGCTCTGATGAGGAGCGGCTCATCGTCATCTTGGATGAGGGGTAGCTCCAAGGCCTGTGGGGGAATATTGTTTTTACCCCGAGTGATATATTTGTCCGCAAAGTCCCTATTTGGGTGGGGTCCACTTTTAAAGTTGATTGAATAATCAGAACATATATGACATTGCTAAATGTAGTGTTTAAAACGGCTATTTTTGAAGGTTCAAAATGGCTAAATCTCGGGAGCTTCAGCCACCCCTCATCTAAGATGACGATTACCCACCCCTTCATCAGAGATGAAAATGACCTTATTTTTCCGTGCTGGCTATGAAAGAGCATGATTCATATGTCTATGACATTCCTCGGGGTATTCATTGGCTGAACCATATTTTGAGGGGTGTATTGGCTCATTATCGCATGGAAGGTGGTGATTATTGATGCAAATCTGTCCGGCGGTGCTCACTGAACCGATTCTCTAATTAATGAAGTGCGCGGTGCAAACGTGCGGTTTGACTGGATACTACTGGTACTCGTATAGCTACAAGCTTTTTGTCATATTATACATGTAGTTCACCGTGTATAGGAGTACAAGGAACGCTGCCAGACGCTATTCGAAGGCCTGCATGGAACTAAGCGAATGTTGAACTATTTGCGATGCATGTGGTCCGTATATGTTTGTTTGTTTGTTTGCAGATGCTTTTCTGCATTTATTTCATAATGTAAACAAACAGTTGCTTTCAAACGTAACATATAATGGATGAGGCGATAAACTTACATAGAAATAACTGAGTGTTACATCATGAATGCAAACCATCTTTCAGTGATAATAATATAATATACACGTACCAATAATACAGAGAGTATGGATATAATTCTATATAAAACATTTGATGATGTAGGTACAATTATTTACAAAATGCAGAGGGCAAAACTATCATAAGCAAATGCTTAAGACGATAGCAGCCCAGAATTGCATGCGTATAGATGAGGATTCAGGAAATATATATAGAAATAATTTGCCATATTGAAAATTGCATACATTGAGATTCACTTATAACTCGCCATATTGTAATTTTAAGGGAATTGCATATATCTGTGCAGTGAGTGCGCAGGTGCAAAGTGCATATAGCTGGGGATTATGGTTTTGCAGATAATGTAATTGTATGGAGGGAAATTGAGTTTGGTTTATGGATAACAAGGGATACAGGACAATCAGGGGTCGATATTCAAAGCAATCATTCATGGTTGTAATTTAGCAGCAGATGTTTCTTCATTAGAGCTTTAAAAAAAAATGAGAAGAGGCAGTTTTTATATTTCAAGGTAGTGAGTTCCATATATCAGGACCATTGTGTCTAATAGTTTTTTTGCGCTATGAATAGTCTGGGATTGTTCAAGTGAATATCAGAAGAGTGACGAGTTGGATAGGAATGAATGCTGGAGTTTTGAGTGAAAGCATTTTGAAGAGTACTAGGTAGAGACTGTTTCGAGAATTTAAACATAAAAATAGCCGTTTGGAATACATGAATGTCATTTATTTTAAGTGTTTTGAGTTTGTAAAATAACGGATCTGTGTTTGCTAAACAGTGCGAAGACGTACAAATGCGCAGCGCTTTTTTCTGGAGTAAAAGTAATGAATTGATTATTGTTTTGTAGGAATTTCCCCATGCCAGGTTACAGTAAGATAAATACGGATAAACTAGCGCATTATACAATATAAATAAGGAATTTTTAGGTAAACTGTCTTTTAGTTTGTTTAATATACCTACTCCTCTTGACATGTTAGATGATATATATTATCAATGTGATTTTTCCACGTTAAATTGGAATCTATTAACACCCCCAAGAACTTTGTTGAATCTTTACTAGTAAGGGTAACATCGTCAATTATTATATCGTCGTGGAAAAAAATTGCTGAACTCGCAGTCTTAAAGTGTATGAAGTTAGTTTTGCTTTATATTTAACGAAAGTTTATTGCATTTAAACCAATGGGATATATTGATTAATTGTGTATTAATTGTTTCAATTAGTTCATTTAAATCCTCATGGGAATGAAATGCATTAGTGTCATCTGCAAATAATATATATGATAATGATGGCGCAGAATGAACAATGTCGTTAATATAAATTAGAAAAAGGAGTGGACCCAAAATGGATCCTTGCGGAACGCCACATTTTATAGTGGATGTTTGTGATCTACTATTATTATATTGAACAACTTGGGATCTATGGGAAATGTAACTTTTAAACCAAGATAGGGTACTTCCTCTTATTCCATAATGCCTAAGCTTTTGTATTAGAATTGAATGATCAATGGTATCGAATGCTTTCGAAAGGTCCATAAAAATTCCAATTGTGTGCTCCTTTCTAGAGAGAGATTTAGTAATTTTATCAATTAATTCAAGGATTGCATAGTCAGTTGAAAGGTTCTTTCGGAATCCATATTGGTTGGGAGTAAGTACATTATTTGTAGCAAAAAAAGAATATAATCTCTTGTAGCCAATTTTTTCCAGTATTTTTGATATGCTTGACAGTAAAGAAATCGGACGATAGTTACTTATTAAAGATGGATCATCTTTTTTGTGGATGGGAATTACTTTCGCAATTTTCAGTGCATCAGGAAATATTCCCGAGGAGAGGGATAAATGAAAGATGTGAGTGAGGGGAGATGTTATGTAATAAATAATTTGTTTTAGGAGATGAACGCTTATTTCATCATGTCCACTTGATTTTGTATCATTTAATAATCGGACAATTTCTAAAATCTCATGGTCATTAGTTGGATTAAAAAACAAAGAGGCGTTGTTATTGTTTGGAAGGTATTGGGGAAAATGTCCATGGTCTGTTTGAATTTTTGATGCTAAATCTGGTCCAATATTTATAAAGAAATTGTTAAAAGAATGTGCTATTTCATCAGGGTTATTGATAACACGGTTATTATGAGTGAATTCTATTTTAGGGTGAGAGTCTTTCTGGCGACCGAGTATATTATTTACAGTTTTCCAAAGGGAACCCGTGTTATTTTTATTGTTTTCAATTGTTCGTGAGAAGTATAATTTACGAGAAATGCGAATAACTGTTGTTAATTTATTCCGGTATTTAGTGTATTTTGTATGATTCTCAGTATTTGGTTGACGTAGTGTCTCGAAAGGGTGCGTTGGGAACGGAGTGGCGCGTTAACGCACCATTTCGAGAAAAGCCCCCCCCCCCGCTTGTCTCGAAAGGGTGCGTTAACGCGCCACTCCGTTCCCAACGCACCCTTTCGAGACAAGCGGGGGGGGGTGGGGGCTTTTCTCGAAAGGGTGCGTTGAACGCTCCCCACCGCGCCGCGCCGCACCGCACCCTTTCGAGATAAGCCATTTCAGGGGACGTATTTCTCATCCAAATAATAAGGAGTTTTCGGATGTGTCAACTAGAACGCCGTCCTAGATCTTCCCAGCGCCAATGGACTGCTTTGTGTTGACTGCATAAAAGTAGGTGAAGCGAGGTTCACGTTTTAGAGAAGACGGAAAAACCATGTTTGACGCGTTCTCGATCTGACTAGTGGACGAGGGAGAAGCCAGTGGACGGGTGAGCCGTTCTTGCACAAAGCGCGGTAGCAGTTAACACAAAGCTGTCCATTGTACTTGTAGGTGGGAAGATCTAGGACAGCGTTCAAGTCCACACATTCGAAAGGTCACTAATATAAATTCTGTATAGCCGCTGAATGGAGTGAATTTGCACAGTAGTAAAAATCAATACGCCAAAATAGACCGCTTCGGTAATGTTGCAAATTTTATGCATACCTTTCAAACAAAAGTTGTTCTCGGACAACGTGAAAGCTTGCCGGACATAGTTACAATAATGTATGCAAACTGGATTCCAAGCATTGAGGCTCATTTATAAAAAGCCGGTTCATGGAATAGCTCGTCAATAGGTGCTCAGAGAATATTTATGTGCATAAAGTTGTATACATTACAGAAGCGGTCTATTGAATGCAGACTATTATGAATAGGCAACGAATTCATCGTCATGCAAGGTCAGTGCGTCTCAAGCCTGACAAATCCGCAGGACTGACGGCCTACATTATTCCATCCGTATATTGCACAGATGGATGCATAAACTATACTTCCCTCCGATCGATTAGACGTCTGCAGATGCCCAATCACACGCAATGTCTCCAAATTCTACGGAGACAAGACCTTTGTTCCGCCATGGTCTTCGGGTGCCCTGGCGTTGGGTTATCGTAGGCGCGACCTTCCTCACCTATTTTGTCTTATTTGGACTTCTCAACAGCTATAACGTTCTTTTTGAAGCATTCAAGGAAGAATTCAACAGCAGTGCTACTATGACAGGTATTTTATGTCATGGGGCTACCTACATTATTTTATTTTTAATGCAGTTCGTAGTGACATTTTTCACCCAATAAGCGGCACTCAAAATTTAATAATATGGATAAAACAGTACGAGCATGCTAAAAGAATGTCAATATAACTGGGAAAAGGCGTACTCTCTCTGAAAAGAAAAATCAAGTTGTCACTGACGTGACACCCCAGGGGAGTGACAATAATTATAGAGAAAAAAAGTGAAAATTCACCCTTCTCTTTCAGAGAGTACATGTACTCTACAATAAATCGATATTCACTGTCTCCTAAAGTTCAACAAAAAGTGATCACTTTATGTGGCTCTCCTTGAGAGCGAAAGTATTTAATTTTTTTTACTATACTTTCAAAGTATAGTACAAAAAATAGAATACAATGATTTAGGGTATAAAATGCAAGGGAGCAAAAACGAGCTAGCGCCCTATTTTCAAATAGAAAAGGGTAATTTTGCATTGTTCGGTAGACGTTCAGAAGATTGTATTCAAATGAAATACATATGGTTGTGTTTAAACTTATTCATACCCCTTTGAAAATTCGATATTTTTGCATTTTTCCTAAAAACGAAAGGGGGAACTAGAGTTACTTGCACATCACTTGTATATTATATATTTAGTTATCATTTACAAATGACTGCTGTTTCCGGTGTCACCTCACTTGCATAACAGTAGAAAAAGTGAGTTTTCCAAATTTTGTGATGTTCAAAATTATTCATACCCTTGGTGAATTCATTAACTTTTTCGATCAATATGAATCCAATCCTTTGTGATTGAAGCTTTTTTTACACTTCAGCATGTACCCTGTCGCAAAGCTACTGGAGGTATCTACTGCGATATCAGGCCAATACCTGATATCCAATGGCTTAATCTCCTTGAGGATGTTGTCCCGACAAGCCTTCACCTGATCTTCAGTTCGTTCCTTAGATTTAATGCAGACTTTTAATGTAAGACCTTTTAACAAAGGGTGTCGTCATTGGCTTAGAGTTTACATGATTATGATATTGATACTTTCAGTTTTCCATTTATTTTAATGAAATCGTATTTAAAGTAGGGTTTACAAACTTAAAGTCCAACTAGCTCAATAAGTATAACTTTAAATGGACCATCCCATAAACTTGGACGCCAGAAATTAGTCCATTCAGCCCGAAATAGTATTACATTTGTGTCTTTGTGATATTATACGTCGATGTACATTACCGGTAATTGTAACAGGCCTATGACATAGGGTGCCACGAGTGTCCTGCACTATCATGACAGACATGAAACAACCCTATACAGGAACATGTTATGATTGTCGTTATCAACTGCCAATGCAATATGCATGGTTGCACTCTAATTATGTCCATTTATGTATCGCAGCTACTATACAAATATAGTCTACTGCGCAGTGTGATATTTTTTTAAAGTGATTTTCGCCTGGTAGGCATGCATGAGCGTTGTACTTGTAAACATCGGTAGACTCGGCTGTAACCAGCTTGAACTGCATGCAGGGGAGACAACACCAATTAATCAAATTTGCCCACGTATGGGTAGCGTCGGGTCGCGTTGCGTTGACACCATTCGTCCAAAGCCTCCCCTCCCCCCAGTTTTGCCGAAAGGGTGTGTTGACCTTTACTAAATATTATTTTGGTGCGTTTGGACTTTTTCTAATATAATATTAATTTTAGTAATAATAGTATGCCTACTGATATGAATAACAATAACAATATTTAGAAGAAAACAAAATCAACGCACCCTTTTGGTAAAACCGGGGGGGGGGGTGGCGTTCCAGTCAACGCGACGCGACGCGACGCTACCCACCCCTTTCGGTAGAAGCCAGTATGAACAATTAAACAGTATCAATGAGAGAGAAAGGTAGAGAGCGGGCATGGGGATACTATAGAAAGAACCAGTGAAGAGAGATAACAGAGAGAGAGAGAGAGGGTGGACGGGGAGGGGTAAAGAAGAGGATAAATATTACATGCAAATAGAAGAATAAGAGAGAAATAGACAATGAAGATATAAAACAAAAGAAATGGAGTTGAAACGTTTTAAATCAGAGTGATGAATAGAATATTACAATCTCACATTCCGAAATGTAAAGATGATGACGCAGTTTTATCAATTTCACTTTTCTTTTTACAATATATCAGTCCTTTCAGTGTTCCCTGGAAAGGGATTTTAATTTAAAATTTGGAAAATCCCTAACAAGATGAGAAATAAACTTGAGTAGCTAGTTATCTTTTTAGTTTTTTCTGTAATGCAATCAGGATAGCAAGAATCAGATATAAATACAATATATGTTTTACATCTTAGTCCTGAACAGATAAAGGAAATACATAAAAATAGAAAAAGTGAAAATTAATCTTGCTATAACAATCAGATATCATCAAATACAAATCAGCAGTAAACTAATATTGCTGTGAGAACAAGCATTACATAATTATAGCAAATAACAAAAATAGATAACAATTCAAGGTAAAATTCGGAAATTGATAAACAAATATATCAAAGTGTATGAAGCAGGAAAAGAAGAGTATAAGGGATATTGGTAGAAAGGAGAGAGAGAGAGTTAAGGCAAAATGGTTAAACGATCACATTGTGCTTCCTAGAAATTACATGTAAGGGTTGATTATGCAGTATACATGGCAGAATAACTGTATATTTTGAGGCTTTGGAATTGACTCAATATAAAATCTTGCTGTGAATCTTACTGTGAATCTATCAGTGGAAAGTTTTGCACACATATCTGGTTATATGGGACTAAGTACAATCGTGGCAACAAGATTTGGCTAAAAGGTTTAACTATTTCGGGTTTTCAGTGTATATGAAATTTAGGGCATTTCAAGAGCAGTTCTTTTCATGTGACGTTATTATTTTTATATCCTTCATGACTGTCCTTCCATACCGAAATAAGGGGTCATAAAATAGTGATCACCTCTGCCAAAACTCAACCTTTCGCTGAGACAAATACTCTATATCCTGCAAATCATGGAATTATTACACGAATCGCTTCATGTCAAAGGATTTATAGACAGCCATCAATGCCCCAAGAAAGAAATCTGCTTCCGACAGATTATTCTTTATCACATTTTGATCGTTAGGTCTATAATAAGCTATTAAATGAAAAGCACTGAACTGCACAAAGGCTATTCGGTGATATAATTGCTTATTTGCTATGGGAACTTCCTCCTATTGTTTTTATACAGGTTCTCGCTAAAGCAGGTTTGACTGTATCAATAGTAAAGGCATCGCTTCTTTTTGGAGTTGAATCCACTGTAATGTAGTGGTTTGAATGACTCTTTTTAAAGCGGATTCCACTTTTTTTGAGCCTGTATTCTGCTCCAAAACGAAGTGATCGCTTATGAGACGCTCTAAAATTTGTCGTGCTTCAGCAGGCAGTCATGAGTGAAAAATGGCCACCCCCCCCCCCAAAAAAAAAAAAAAAAAAATAGTAATAATAAAATAAAATAATAAAATAAAATAAATAAAATATCCGTGGTCTAGTGGTTAAGGCATTGGTGTTCTAAGCCAACGACCCGGGTTCGATTCCCGGCGGAGACATTTTTTCAGCCTTTGGAAAAAAAAAATTCAAAAGGGAGGATAGCTCTGGGGAACTTTGATTTAAGTTACGCAACCATTATTCTCTCATTTCCTTTCGCATTGTACATGTTAAGGTTTCACGTATATCGGCTCGAACAAATTGAAAGAAAACTGCTAAAAGCGTTTGTAATGCATTGTGGCCAATTTTATTTTTACACTCAAATTTTCGGCGCTCCCTGGCGTTTTCTTCAGGAGAACAATAAATGATAAGGTATCATACAAATAATTGAAATAGTTATAGTTCTAGCGCGCGCATCCTCAGTCAGATATAGGTTGCTTAGAAACCGTCTCTCTGGGAGATCTGACTGAGGATGCGCGCGCTTTACAAAGAAATGATGGATATAATTAAGTAGATGAGTATATATGTATATAAGTAGATGAGTATATATGTATATATATATTTCCAGTGGAAAATATGAGGTCATTGGTTTGATCAGTTGTGCCAGCATTTTTTCCCCTTTCGGCATTCTACAATATCTGACCCATGTTTGTAATGATGAATATTAAAACATCTATTTACTAATACGCAATCATTCTTTTACGCATACGTAAAACTAATATTTTCATCAGACACACATCAATATTTTGGGATCACACCAATCCTTTGTTTAAATCTTTTTTTTCACATAGGAAATCATATTTTATTGTTTTATTTTTTTCATGTGTATTATTCTTACAAAAAATGCCTTGTGTTATTTGGTCACGTTTCGAATCATAGAGACTTCTCATTAAAGAACCCGCCCCTGGTAGCGATCGCAGCGTGGTACATCCTGTACATCCTGGGCATCCAGCTGATGAAACTGGGGAAGTAGTTGTGGAAGTAGTCACTGGATATGTCTTTCCATGCCTTTTGAAGAATTCACAACACAGGAGGCTAACTTGGTGGGCATTTTCCTCGGACCTACATATCCAGTTCTTCCCATAGCAAGTGTTTTTCAAGGTAGTTTGTACATAGCCTTGAGGAATGATTGGGTCATTTTTCTGCTTGAAGCGAGAACCTGTGGAGGTAGTGGTAGTGGTGGAGGTAGTCACTGGAAATGTCCTTGAATGCCTTCTGCAGATGAAGCTCACTCTTGCTTAACAGACCTTCCTGTCCAGCTCTTCCCATATCAGATCCGGAGAGTGGGGCGATCAATCCATGATTTTCAGGACCCCTTTCTCTTCTTTTTTCTCTCCAGGTAGTTTTAGCAAAGCCTTAATGAATGATTGGGGTCTTTGTCCTGCTGGAATACAAAACTTTGTCATCTTCAGAAAGCATAGGAGGACATTTCCAGTGACTATCTCCACAACTTGACCAGCCAGATGCCCAGGATGTGCCGTGCTGTGGTCGCTGCTAGGGATGGGTTATTAGATGCGAAGACTCGTTGATTCGAAACATGATAAACTGAAACTTTGACAAATAAATAAACGTGCATCTCGTGACATACCAGTTAAGTCATTATTTTCCTTGTAGCGGTATGCACAGATGCAACGAATATGGCTTCCCATGAACAAAAAGAAAACAAAAAGCACTGTGGTGTTCCCAAAATGTTGATGTGTTTCTTAGATACTAGTTTTCTGCATGAGTAGGCCTATAGAAAATTTATTGTGTATCAGTCAACAAATTGTTAATATCTATCAGTACAAAATGTCAGATTTTGTAGAATGCCGCAAGGGCGAAAATGCTGGCACAACTGACCAACCCAAAGACCTCATATTTTCCACTGGGAATGATATTTTTCGGGATAGCTTGCCTTTTCCACGCATGACTTCCTCCTGAAATGCTTTACATATGTTTAGTTAATGTCAAGTTGAAAGATTCAGTTTGATACCATAGTGTTGCAGTGCCACAAATCTGATGATAAATTGAACCGTGGGCGATTGTGAGAAATCAGTTCTTATTACAGGTGTACCCACACTTTGGAGGACAGTGTACTAGTACATGGATGAGTAGAAGGAACAAACATTGCTGCACACAATGTATCAATAATAATAATTATGACTTTTGACGTCAGAAATGGAAAATAAAAGGAAAAGAAATTCCACCATACTGAGAATTTCGACATCACCTTTTCCATACAAATTGCTATTTCAAAAAAAAACGAAGAAGCTTCTTCGTTTACTAACCATTGTTCCACGGCGGACCGTTTGAATATTAATGAGTCAGAAAGAAGAGGATCTTGGGTATTTGATTCTAGTTCGTCGTGACTTGGCCGTGAACCAGAATAGCCTGGTGGTTAAGTCGCTGCCCGGCAAGCAGTAGATGACAGGTTCGAATCCCGCTGGTTCCAATTTTTTCTGACTTGTGTTTTTCATTATAGATCGAGCATACGATCTTTAACACTGGGAGTAATATGCCGAAAGATTTGTTTACAAATTAAAAATTCCTCCCCAGTCAAGCTTCTTCGTTTACTATGATTATGTTTGTGAACAGGATGGATTGGCTCAATCTCCATAGGGATGTGTATGCTTCTCGCCCCCGTGGTCAATGTCCTGACCGAACGCTTTGGGTATCGACTTGTCGCCGCCAGCGGTATTGTGATGGGAGCTTGTGCTCTCATTGTGACGTCATTCCTATCCAACATCCTTGCAGTTCTCTTCGTCTTTGGTGTTGTGCTTGGTGCTGGGGGTGGGCTGGTGTTAGTGAGTTCCATTGATGTAGTAATGCTGAACTTTCTCGAGCAGAATAGCGTGAGGGCAATGGCTGTGATCATGGTGGGACCAGGTTTAGGTGATTATGCTGTGGTCGATCTTTATGACAATATGCGTCTTAAACACAATTTACAGAAAATCAGAGTTATAGAGCAAATCATCAGATCCCCAAATATGTAGTAAACATCGGCGGGGGGGGGGGGGGGAGGTTAAGTTGGACGATTTTTTTGTTTAAGGCTAAGAAGGAAACTGAAAGCTAGAGGAAGAAGAAGAAGAAAGAAGAAGAATGAGAAGGGGAATGACAATGGGTGGATAAAGGATAAAGGAGCATTGAAGAGGAAGACGAAGAAAAAAAGAAGACGGAGGACCAGGAGGGGAAGGAGGAAACTTAAGGATAAGGCTGAGAAGGCCTCGAAGAAGACGAAAAAGACGAATCTATTTTCTCATGATACATAGCTTCATATTGTGCCAAATGATCCTCTGAAATCATTTTCATCTACCTAGGTGTGGTGATATTCGCCCCTGTGATGTCTTTCATCATCTCTAGACATGGATGGAGGGTTCTTCTTCGGATCATGGGTTCTCTTCTCTTCTCGGTAGGTCTCCCGTGTGTCCTAACCTATGCAGAACCACCTAACTATTCGCATGAACGTGATGATGACAAAAAGAGGTACCAGTGCTTCCAACCAGTCGCGAATGGTCTTGAGGAAGCTAGGATCTGTAACTGTGAAGATGCCCAGGCCTGTCCCATTGATAAGCCAGTCTGGGCTTGTAACGTGATGTCCACTAACACGAAGGAACTCGAGAACACCAATGGGGTTGCTGGACAGAAGACCCATCAACAAATGAAAGACTATACATCAGATCACCGTAGAGGGAGCTGTGCTCCAAGCGCAACACCGAACGATGAACAAAGGGTCGACCTTTTTTTAAATCAAGAAGTGCATTGTGATGGCGATCCTTGCCTTAACGGAGAGTTGCACAATGACGATGGGGTACACTGTAAAACGTCAAACCTAAAGAAGGGGAAATGCTCTGACCATGGAATGGTCTGGAAAATACTTGTTACACTGACTTTTCCAGAACTCTGGCTGATATCAATATCGACAGTCCTTAATGGGATAGGAGACAGTTTTTACTTTGTTAGTTTGGTGAGTATCACCCCCTTTTCTTGTAAATCTGCCGACGTCTTGACATATTGTAGGCAGGGTGAGAAAGAAAGAAAGTCGGTACAAACAAGACGTATTAACGTATAAATGAACAAATCTCAAAGCGGAATGATTTTCTGCAGGATGTATTGTTTTGTAGTTCATCAAGTTTTTGCGCTTGATTATAATTCAAAATGTTTACAACATCTAATGCGGATGTTTGCAGACCCGGCACCGTTGAGCGTCCCTCCACTTCTCTCAATTAAAGAGAGAAGGGGGGGGGGGGGGGGGGGACGGAGAAGGGGAAAAAGAGAAAAGACGATAGTACCCCTCCCGCATCATCCTCCAATCAATGGCTTCGGAAGACCCCCCCCCCCCCCCCCCGATTCCAGTGCCCCCATCAAGTCTGGACTCACACTATTCCACTTTCCATCATCATAAGTTGGAAGAGCATATTTTTTTCTGTTTTTTTCCTTCTGTGTATCACAGATCAACTATATGATATCAGTAGGCTTCCAAGAAGCGTTCGGAGTCAAGGTAGTTACAGTCCTAGGGTTCGCCAACCTCGTTGGGAGAACTTTGTTGTCTTTAGGGGGCGATTACATCCCATTTCCGAGGTTCTTTCTTCTCGTCATCTCCAGCGTGGTCAGCATGGGCGTCATGTTCGCCATCATGTTCACCAGGAATCAAATCATCATGTACTGCATTGCTGCTGGTTAGTTAGCCAAATTTTTTATCGTAAATTAAATAAGGGATATTGAAAAAAAGAGAAAAAATTATGTTTTAACACACAAATGAGATATTTAAATAGTAAGTACATGCAAGTACATGTTGATCTTTGATGATGTGTATCGTTCTGTACATTACAAAATTTACAAACATTTGATCTGAATATGTGTCGTATATTTTTAAATATTTTTTGTAATTATTTTATTTTATCTGCCAAGCCCCGCCCTAAAAAATCCTTTGAAGTCTGATTCTTCACAAGACATCATCAGTCAATCATCAGTCACCTAAAACAAGCCAAACAATAGACACTGGTATGTACAGTATCTCTAGCTCTCTGTTTTGTACAAAATAGGATCGTGTGTTTTCAGTACCTTTATTTTCCTGTGATGCTGGAGCATTTCTGACGTAGCATCTATTATTGTAATTGAGAGTTTATGAGTTGGTATTGTATGAAAACATGCGGTGCTATTGTGAGCAGGTGCTAAACTGAGTGTCTATTGTTTGGCTTGTTTTAGGTGACTGATGATTGACCGATGATGCCATGTGAAGAATCAGGATTTTTCAGGGGCAGGGCTTAGCAGTTTATAATAATTACAAAAAAAATAAAATATATGACACTTATTTATATCAAATGTTTGTAAAGTTTGTGATGTACAGAACAATACAGATCATCAAAGATCAACATGTACTTGCATTCCATAGGTCCTTTAAGTGAGGGCCTTTGGTAGATGCGGGCGAGGGGCAGGGTCGGGAGGGGGTTCGACGCTCTCTAAGTTTCTGTCGGCAAAGTCATGGGTCTGTAATTGTTGGAAGGAAATATCTTTCCATTTCATAACTCCATTAATAATATATAATAATGATAATATTGATGATAATAATGATAATGATAATAATGAATAAGAAGAAGTTCAGAAGAATATGTACTATTAATAATATTAAAGGGCAATCCAGCCTTGGCAATAATATGATTTATGTGAAAGCAGAAAAATATAAAAAACAGCATGGTGAAAGTTGGAAAGAAATCTTACAAGAAATAAGAAAGTTATGGATGTTTGAATCTCAAATTCGCAATTTGGTGAGTCGATTGTGACATATTGGCGGTCAACTCTCCCGTTTGTTGTACACTGAAATATCAATTTGCGGTTTTCCCCTAAGCGCCTTTTCCCTCGGGGGCAGCACTCAAAATAATTATTGTAGATTTGTTATAGGTCCTCATAAAAGAAAGAGATCCTACTGAGTAATAAGTTTTGAAAAAATATGACAGTTAAGTCAGTTTGTGTGTTGGAGCAAATTGGGGAGTTGTCCGCGGCTACATCACTGTGACATTACCGATTCGACCAATTCGAAAATTCCCATATTATTACAACTTTCCGAAATTCATGACTTTCTTATTGCGTGTCCGATTTTGTTCAAACCTTTTCCAATCGGCTTCTCTGATTTTTCCACTCTTTCAGAACAACTTGCCATTAAGGTCGGATCGCCCTTGAATGATAATAATAATAACAGCTTACCGATGTCTTTCTTTTACGAAGGCAAACCAGTCCTGGTATGACATCCTCGTTCAATATGTTCACCAGACGCTCCTGACTATAACAATATTTATATAAGATCTATACCTCCATTCCGGCTAAGGGACAATTTAAATTAAGGGTTATGCCTGAATCATGAATGCAATTTACATTCTATGAAACGTAATGTGAAGTTGAGGACTCCTAAAAATGACAAACAAATCCCTCAAAAGTTTACTTTAGTAGAATGACTGTAAAAATGTTGAGTAGATTCGACTTGATTGAATACAAATTCATTATGATATGATTCTTTTCCAGTGATTGGTAGTGTCATGATGAGCACCACAAACATCATTACATTCGTAATACCGTCGGAGTTCTTCGGACCAGAGAGGGCGCTAGAGACTTCATCAGTTATCATCTTCATGTACGGTCTGGGCTATACCCTGGGATCTCTCGTCGGTAAGTAGGCGTAGGCGGGTCAAAGGGGGGGGGGGGGGGGGGGGGGGGCACCGTTCCAATCCTCTAATGGAGAAAAGGGCTCTTGGGGGTAGCTAAAAATTGCTTTATTACAGGCGGAAAATCAGCCCCTTTCGGGCCTTAAGATAGCCGGAAAAATTCCCAGAAAGAGAAATGAAAAATGAAGGGTTTTTCTCTTGCTTGCATCTGCCCCAAACTAGCCTTCAATCAAGGCGGCTGTGCTGCTCTGTCGATCTCCTGGTCGATCCTCGAAACGCTCGGAGTAGTCCTCTGATTGCGCGGGAAGTGGACACAAGCGTGCACGCCGCCTTTAATCACCCGTCACCGTCATCAATATTCATATATTCAAGACGACCAAGACTATATTCATCATTCAACAACCTTCCCAAATAGGGTAGCCTTTGGACAAGGCCTCGCGCGCTGCTTGTCTACCGAGCAGGGTCTGAAAATAGACTGCGTTTACAGCAGTGATCGCTGGACCGAGCCGCGTCAGCGACGAGGCCTTTGCTAACTTGCGGAGCTCATCATAATTCTTTTTAAATATTTGCATATGCATGAGGGTCTTACATACATCAGCTAGTGACGATCGTGGCCAATCGTAATTGTTTTAACCGCGGTGTTTTACATGGATTCGTTTATCAAATTATGGGGGAATCGGTATTCAAATGTACTAAATAGTTATATCTAATTCAATTTTCCAAAAAACATGGATTTATTAAAAATAATACGGTATTTAATGACTAGAGTATTCATTATTTTGCTACTTAAGTAGATCTATCGCAAAATTTTGCTCCCTCGTTTTTCATTTTAACCTACGCATAGTGGTTCGCGCGATCAACTGGTCGTGATTGTTATTGCACAACGCGTGAACTTTCAAGTCCACTCGTACTGATTAGGCAAAAACGAATGAGCAAAGACAGTCCTTCGTCGTAAATCAAACAAAAGGAAGTAAATTGCTGAAGGAATCTGATGTTAGTGTTTCTCCAAGAAAGAGGCTTGGCTTCAGAACAATTCACAACAATTACGATTAAATTATTACATACCTGATCCTTCATTAAAGAATGAGAGGTGAAATGATAACTTCATTGGACAGTGCAGTGCGAGTAGTCCCTCCCGCCGAACTCTGGGCAGTTTCGGTAGGAGCTAGACGCCGACGGGGATGGTGTGATCGCAGCGACTGTGGCCGTGCGCACGAAGAAGTCCTTGCACAGTGGAATGGCTTGAAAAATTGCAGATTTGCCATAACCGGTTGAAAGATTAACTAATACATCTTCCCCTTTCAATGCTGATCTTATAGCTTTTGATTGTAACTCCTTAAAAGATTAAATTTCAACCAAAGTTTCAGCCGCATATTCAAGGCTCTTTGATAGGAGATCTTCTTCGCCGCTCGCCATGTTCGTCGGGTAGAGAGCTCAAAACTTTATTTATGAATAGATATGTTAATAATGAATATTCATAAAATTCTCTCGAATTGTCTACTCTGATTGGTGCATTGGATTGGAAGGGGTAAGCTACTTAGCATCTAATTATCTACGGATTTGGTAGAGGAAATATAATACAAAACAAAAGAAATAAACTACAACAACCACTCAGGTTAGTAAAGGCCTCGGTGCTGACGCACCTCGGGCCACGGATCACAGTTGTCGCGCGATTAGTCTATGTATTCAGGCGCGTTTAGGGAAGTAACAGCACCGAGTGCCTTGGCTAAAGGCTACAAATAGGGCAGTAAGACTCGTTACGTTTTTAACTCACAGCTAGTTTTAAACGTAATTGCTGAACTCTATTGTTCACTGTGTGTAACCAATCAAATAAAAGGAACCGTAACGGAAAAGATTGAGATCTTCCATTATTCAGTGGGGACCAAAAAGGGCAGAGAGCGGGATAAAGCTGAAATTATGTATACTTTTCTTTTCTCTTGATAAAAACTCCACTCACAAATAGACGTTTGTTCATTTTTCCAAAAGAAAATTGTCAAAAGTTATTCTTTTCTTATATAATGTGGAAATTATCATGTCCTTTTTGGGATAACAAATTTTTACTTTCCCCATGTTTGGAATCACCTGAGCGGTCTCTTCCCACCACATCACAGAAGCTATTGATTGGTTCATTTTCTTTTCCAGGAACTGAATTATTCATGAAAGATTTTCGTAGAAAATTGACGAAAGATTTCAAAGTTAGAAATAAGAACAACAAGTAACGTTGATGGGTGCGTAGAGGCTATGTGCTGAGCAAGACATCCCGCGTAATGATCAGAGGATGATTCCGCGGGTTTCGAGGATCGACCAGGGGATAAAAAGAGCAGCACATCGCCTCGATTAGAGGCTAGAGCCCCAACCCAATCAAGAGCCATGTCCTGGCCAAAAATATTTGGAATTCCTATTAGTACCCCTCCCCTTCTGACCTTTGTGGGTGATAGTGGCATAAATGGGAAAGCGGTTGCAATGGAAGATCATTGGCATAAGCAGGAGGTGCCGGATCAACAACAAAACAAAACAGAACCCCCCAAAAAGTAGAGAATTACTGCTAACATATCAAATCCCTCTCATACGACTTACAAATAGTCAACTGATGCGAACATAATTATACTTTATTAACAGACATGCAAAATAAAATCATCATTATCATCATCATCATCATCATCATGTCGTTCATCATTTCCAGCGCGAATATTTTTCATAACGATAGCATTGTTTTAATTCCTGGCCCAGTAAAGGCCAATGTAGAATAAATGCCTAATATTAATTTTTGGTCGATTCGCTCGTAAGTGAAACAGAGATGTATATGAATAATACAAGATATTTGAAAATTTGTAAATGGGGGGGGGGGGGGGGGAGGGGGAATCCAATTTCCATTTGAACAACATTGTTGTATCTTCATCTTGTTGCAGGTCAAAGTATTGATACCAACGGGTCATACACGAGTGCAATATGGGCTTTCATCGGGATGTACGCCGTATCTGGTCTGTTTGTCTTAATGGCGCCTGTTTATCAACGCTTCTTCGCCCCTCAACGGCTCGTAACATTTGAACTCCACCGCAAAAAGAGAGAGGCGAGAAGGAAGAACAAGCTTGAAGCGAAGAAAACTACTGATTGCGAGAATGATTCGAAATCAAAGCAAATTGTTTATGAACGAGTGACAAGTGTTTGAAGAATTCCGTTCAAGATAATCTATTAACAGTGGCGTATCTACGGGGGGCGTGCCCTGGGTGGAACTTGACGGGGCGCACAAAAAAAAAACGCAAAAGAGAGAAAGAAAAGGAGAAATACAAGAAAATGTATGGTCTTTGAGTATTATTTGTTTTATTGGGTTTGAAATGCGAAGATTTTCTAAAGCTCTGTCGCCTTGCCCCTCGCATAATTATGCTCAGGATCTAGCTATTTCGCGCCCCCAATGGCGTTTTTAAAGTGTTAACCATTAATTGACTTTAGTTATCTTGCCCCCCCCCCCCCCCGAATAAGGAGGAGCTTGTTAAATGTTGCGCCCCCAGATGGGATATAAGTGTATAAAAAGAACTTTCAATGTATAACATTCGAAAGAAATAATAAATTTGCTTTGCAATTTCCTCATGAATTCTTCAAATACATGTATATTTCTGTAGGGTTTTCGTTGTTTTTCCGCCCCCAAAATAGGAATGTTCAAAATTTTATAAAAATCTATAGCCATAGGTCGCTGTATTCCCATGGATTTTGTTTTTTCTAAGGGTAAAATACTTAAGAAATTTCAATTTAAGGGGTGAAAAAAAATCTTCCGCTCGGTCGCGTTGCACCTTCGCTTATACAATAATTCTTCAGCTTTGGGCTAACAACCCCGGGCTATGTGCATCAAACCTCATTTTCACGTAGTGCCGTCATTTCTAAATTAAAAGCGCTTATTAATCTGAGTTTGGGCTTGGGGGAGGGGGCAGATTTGATAGTTTTCCCCCGGCACCGGAACACCTAGATACGCCACTCTCTTTTATCACCTATCTTTAAGCTGATCTCTCTGCCAAAAAGCAATACTTTGTAAGCCGTACTATATATGCATATACGCGATCGCAAAGACTTCCAAAAACGCAACTCCAAGGCAATTTTAATGTACATGTATATCCATAGAAATCATCTTCGGATTACATATTAAGTCGCTGTAATGTTCGCGCATTACAATTATAGGCGTTAGACAAAGCTATTGAAATTGCCTTAGCTGATTTTCCGAATGTCTTTACGATCGTGTTATAATCAGTAACGTATACAAATACAAACACACTCTCACCCCACACACACGCGCGCGCTCACCAAACACACGCACACCCACACAATTAATGATAAATTATAGGACAACTAAGACAAATCTAGGAGAGAGAGTGTGACAGTTATAGTTAAAGTATACTTGCCAACAACATGCTGTCTGAAACTCCATTAATTGTAGAAATAATTAGTGGAGTTTTTAATAGAATCATCAATTTATTGAAAATTGTGTGACATGTATAACGGAAAGAGTTCTGAATAATAACGTAAATAGTTATGTAATTTAACGAAATGGAATGCCATTAGAAATTCGTATACTGAAATCAGACAGTGAAAAGACAACTGAAATGTTTTTTTTTTATTAAGCCTATCATATCAAAATGTAACTTCTAAGAGGCTGTAAGCTCTATTTTATGTTCCTGTGTATTTCATCTGTATTATCTTTAAGTATTTACAAATTTTGATACAAGATTTATCTTGCCTTGATATGTTTTGTTTTATGAATTATTATATGAATAATGTACTGAGAACAAAATATTGATATAATCAATGATGATCATTAAATGCATTACAATATAATAAATTATACACCGCATATCAAAATTCTTGTCTTCTGATTGGTTGAAACTGGTAGTAAGTCATTTTATGAAAAATAAGGCATGAACCTCACACAAATTGCAACAGAAAATCTGACTCGTGTGCATTACCAATAAAGGTCTCCTCTATAACATACAAAAAGTCCTAAGGAATCCGAGTGGTGGAAAGTATTGAAAAATACCGAAATCTGTGATGATCATTTTCCATTTTTCGGCCATTATACGTAAGCACAAACAATTGTCAATTATACACATAGTTTGTTCAACTCAGTTTCAGTTGGACACCCTGATTCACATCCTTTTGTTGTGTGGTTGTGCAACAAAGCAACATGTACCGTATTGTGCTCAACTTGAACCGAGTTGACCGAACTATTATTTTATATACTGTATATCCGTGATTTTGAGCACCAGCTTTCAAGGACGCCCTCTGATTAAAGCAAATAATTACATTTTCAAAATATGTTGTCATGTAACATAAGATGGAAAAAATGACATTGCATAAGGGTAGAGAAGAGAGAAGGAGAGAAATGATGAAAGAAGAGAGAGAAAGAGAGGAAAAAGGGGAGAGAGGGAGAGAAAAAAAGGGAGAGAGGGAGAGAAAGAGAGAGAGCGAGAGAGAGAGAATGGGGAAACAAGAGGGGAAGAGTAAGATGGAATATATCTGTTTGTAGTACGAGGCTGCATGATGACCAAAAACTTCATTTAAAAAAAAGTAACTATTTATATCGGAAAAAGTAACCGCTATCAAGCTTAATTTCCTTTATGTAACTTATTGGAGAACCATGTCTTGCAAACATAGATTATTCATGTGAATTTGCGGAGGGGTGGATTAAATGAGATACATGTATTTTGAGGGACACTCATCGTTGCTAATAACTTCTTTTTTTTTTTTAATGGCATTTTCCTGATGAACAAAAACAAACATATAAACAAAAACAAAATGATATTTTATGCAGCAGTGAACACAAAAATGGAAATACTTCTTGGAGGGTTTTTTAAATTAAAAAAATGGCACTTGCCGTCGTACACTCTAAAACTTAAATTGTGAAAACGGGAGTGCCCGTGAAAGGTGGAAGAGGAAATCCAGGCAGGGGGGCTAGCGGATACCTCGTGATAATAACAACACGCGCAGTGGGAAACTGCGCATCTATACCATCTTTTTCACGACGGTCGCAATATGCGTCTGAACGACCCGTTAGCTATAAGATGATTCTTTATACGTCGTTTCTTTATCGAGTTTCGGTATAAACTGAATAGCGTCTGAACAGGGGGTCCATGTAGGATCGAGAGACGGGTGAAGGTCGAGTGGCCATGGACTAGAACGATCTTTCTATTGTTTGCGTTTGGAGTGGGAAGGGAAGTAATGTTAATGATGCTGTCTGGTAGTCTATTCCAGTCTTTACATGTACATGACGGACGTGGGAAAAGCGTTAACTCTGTGTAAACATGGACCTACTATAGGTCCATGGTATTATTAACGATGCTGTCTGGTAGTCTATTCCAGTCTTTACACGTAGGACGGACGTGGGAGCGTTAACTCTGTGTAGCTCCATCAACAGACGACTGAAGTATGTTCTTGCTCTCAAACATATAATAAGTCTTTGAACCATTGCCCACAGTATGCATGTGTCACTGTAGCAGTATGTGCAAATGAGAATTTAGTAGCCATAATTCATATAGTTTCCATAATTTGTAGATTTTCTATGTATATCTCATTTCGTGGACTAATTGTTCATTTTTATATACTAGTATGTCTTAATCTTTTTGTACATGAAATCCCATAGAAGGTGTCACGTGCTATAGTATATAATGGGAAGATAGGTACGTTGTACTAAGTTGTAAAGCACACAGTATGAACACCCTTCATTGTTTAAGTTTTAATAGATTGGTCAAGTTCATTGTCCGCTAATATTTATTACCTGGCCAGTATTAGCAAAAAACAATCAGCAATGTAAGAATGCTATAGACGAGTAAACTCTTTGGCCCGTATTCTGAACTCTGGTTTAACTTAAACCCCAGTCTAAGTTAAACCAGAGCTTTAATCAAAACTGACTGAAACCGTAAGTCCCGTCTAAATTTCTGTACAAAGTTAAGCCATACTAGACTGGAGTTTAAGTTAAACCGGATTTCAGAATGTAATTTTCTAAAACTATGGATTAAAGGGCAGTTTTAGACTGGGTTTAAACCACACTTAGACCGCGGTTTAAGTTAAACCGGTGTTCAGAATACCGTCCAGTAGGTCCAGCTTATATGTGTGCTTTATGAAGAGAGAAAAAGCTAGAAGAGGTCAGTTCTGTTAAAGTTTGCAAAGAGAGAAAGAGAGAGAGAGTCAGAGACAGAGATAGAACTCCTAATAGTTGGACGTCAGAGAACGTTGTTTTATCATGTTTATAGTTTGCACGAGTACGAGTGTGCTAAGGTGTAGACTGCATTGGTACGTTTCTTTTTCCTCCATAATTCTAAAAAAAAAAAAAAAGGAAGTCGGTGTGGAAGAATGTAAAAAGTTAATTATAACGTCGAAATGAAAAGGACTGCTCTTGAAACGGCCTAATATTCATATAACCCGAAATAAAGTTATATCTACCTTTCCCAACACACTTCAAGTGAATCATCACCGTCATGACCGTAGTAGTGCTTGTCTATTTATCAATATCTCTTCCACCTCTCTGATTTAACAATAGGATAAATTGAAATTCACCGCCAAGTAATCATTATACTGACATGTACATAACTGCACGATGTTTACATACATGTATGTACGTGCAGTATTTAGTTAGTGCAAACATCTTAAAAGGGAAGATAGGACACTCCCCCTATCTTTATGTAACGCAAGTGGCATCATGGGGAAGGGCGCCCAACAACGTTGGGTAGGTAAACTTACCAGCGACCACGTTGACATTACCCGCAAAACAATGGCGAGCAGGTCGAAGATGTAGTGCTCTGCTGTGAATAATTCAAACAACCCCCCACAAAACACTCATGTCTGCACTTCTTTCGATTTCCCAGAAACAAAAATATTCTCACACTTATTCGAATTAAGCCATATTTCATTATAACTGAACTAGATCCCTTTACTATACAGTGAGTCTCAGTAACCACACTATGACAATTTTCTATTCTCCTTAAATGGGAAGTATTATGCTTGCAGGAAATGGGTGTCGCTCCCCCTCCCCCATTCATGAACACGGATCGACACCCCTGTTTCAGGAGATACCTTGATGGCTGAGGGGGAAAATTGCCATAATCATATTATATGCCTAATTATGTGACCATTCTTCCATACTTTTGCGATTGATGACAATGTAAAGTACCATGTACTTTTTACATGTCATTTTCTCAATAATGCTGCCTTTGTCATAGAAACACGATAAAAACTACTTTCGAAAAATAAACTCAAGACAATTTCAATAGCCCTGTCTATCACCTTTAGAAATATGCGAACATTACAATGGTGTACTGTATTACATAATCCGAACCTGATTTCTATGGGCAGTACAATAGGCCTTTGAAATTGCCCTTATTTTTCGAAAGTAGTTTTTATCGTGTTCAGAGCACATAGTTTGGTCACAGTAGCCCTTTGTTTTAAGGTTTTGTTTTTTTCTTGGATGCACTGTATATCTCTCAGTAACTTGCTTCTGCAGCAATTATTCGGGAAGTTGAAAATGTAAAACTTATACACACATATAAGGAATGTTACAAATTTCTATCAATGAAGAATTAATGGTCATCAAGGGACTCTTGACAGTTTCACACTTTTACTAAATTAATCTCCTGGAAAGAGCGGTAAGATACTTTTTGTGTGTGAAGTGTTCACTTTCTATGTAAATTGTATTAATGTCAGGTTTTAGTTGGAGTCAAGAGAGATACAGTGCCCCTCCCCTCATTCCACTTGCTCGAAGTGCCCATAAGTTAAACAAAGTCGGGCAACATTTATTAAAGCCCCCCCCCCCCCAAATACACACACACACACACACACACACACACACACACTCACACATCTATGTTTTCTATTGTTCAAATTTCAACAGATGACTTCACTATTGAATTGCGTCACAAAATTCATTGACGGAATAAACCTCACCAATTGTTGACAACCGATGACCCATTGTTCTCTTTGTTCGGTGTCATCGGTTTGAATGCGTAAACATGTATACGGAGGCTTCCCCCGGGTGGGTGCGTTTGTCTAGCATTATGTCCGAGGACATTTTCGGACAGAGAACAAAAAAAAAAATCATGACAACAATGGTCCTCGGAAGCCGGACAATAGTCCTCGAACGTCGAACAATGAATTTATGCCTTATTCCGTCGACTGTCCGAGGACGAGTAACAATAGAGGAACAATAGTTGTCCTCGGAAGTAAAGCCATGTAAACGTGTGTGTGTGTGATGATTACTATTTAAAAACGATATTTAAGTGTAAAGAAAATGGGCACGGACATGGAACAACACTGTGATAGCTGCATGTCCCCTGTTGAATTTAACCCCCCTTTTTTTGTTCTCCTCCTCATTAATTTTCAAGCCCTTTCCCCTCTTCTGAATTCATAAAGATGCCTGAACATAGAAACTACTTTCGAAAAATAAACTCAAGACAATCTCAATAGCCCTGTCTATCACCTTTAGAAATGTGCGAACATTACAATAGTGTATTACATAATCCGAACCTGATTTCTATGGGCAGTATAATAGGCCTTTGAAATTGCGCTTGAGTTTATTTTTCGAAAGTACATGTAGTTCTTCTCGTGTTCCTGGTTTCCTTCCTGTTATAGTATTTCAGCCCCCCTGTGTCATTTCCCCCATTTGGTTTGTACATAACTGGGCGTTGTGGCGTGCGCCTGTATCCAGCTAACGGTGGAAGTTATAAACTGATTCAGCGGACCAAGGTTCGAGACTGAGTCACGTCTTTCGGATGGTGACGTTAAAGGTCGGTCCCCAGAGGCATATCTGATTGATACACATCTATAGAAATCCAATTACGCACAATGCGTCAGTTTACCTACTCAACGCTAGTGGGCGCCCTTTCCCTGGCCGTTACAGCGTACCCTGTACAAAATACGGAGAGCATCCTATCTTCCCTTTTCACGATCTTTGCTTAGTGGTGAACGTACACTGGCGTAGACAGGGGGGAGGGGCACAGGGGGCCATGCCTCCCCCACCTATTCAGCCACTAAAAAAAACAGAGAGCGAAAAAGAGGGGAAAGTGAGAGAAAAAGGCCTAAAAAGGCGCTACAAGCCGTTATCTTTCTCTTAAAAGGGGGAAATAACTCTCCTCTCCCTGCACCCACCCCTATTACATACAGTGAAATGTTGCGTCCAAATAATTGAAAAGCAGTCCGGGCGTCGAACTATAACTTTCCACCTAAACAAAATTGTTTGCTACGAGCCCTTATCTTTCTCTCATATTTGCTAAAACGTCAGAGCTTTCGCACTGGAAGGGGTAACCCCTCCCCCCTCCCTGCACCAACCCCTGTCACATACAGTGCAGTATTGAGTCCAAAATAACTGAAAAGGAGCCAGGGCGTCGAACTAACATTCCGGCTAAAAAAAGGTGCTAAAACGTCAGTGCTTTCGCGCTTCGCGCGGCAAGGGGGAAACTCCCCCGCCCTGCACCCACCCCTGTTACATACAGTGCAATATTATGTCCAAGTATTTGAAAAGCTGTCGGGGCGTCGAACTATAACTTTCCGCCTAGAAAATTGTTTGCTGCAAGCCGTTATCTTTCTCAAAAATTTGCTAAAACGTCAGAGCTTTCGCGCATCGCGCGGGAAGGGGGAAACTCCCCCTCCCTGCACCCATCCCTGTTACAGTGCAGTATTACGTCCAAATGAATGAAAAGCAGTCTGGACGTCGAAAAAACTTTCCGCCTAAAAAAAGGTGCTACAAGCCTTATCGTTATCTTTCTCTCAATTTTGCTATAAAACGTCTATAAAACTTTCTCCACCCACCCCCAGGGAGCACCCTTTGCGCGCTCATCACCAATTTCGCACTTTTCGCGTGCTCACAACCGCTCCCTAAATGAAATCCTGGCTTTGCGGATGGATCCTTCACGTCTGCCCCTCCCCCCCCCCCCCTATTGAAAAATGCTGGCTACGCCTGTGTGAACGTACATGTACATTATATAACCATCAAGCTACAAAGCTTCATGATAATATCCGAGGAGTTATCACAGAACTGGATTTGTCTATGTAAACTACTTCACGCCACAACTGGGCGTGCGCCTGTAATACAGCTAACAGTGGAAGTTATAAACTGATTCAGCGGACCCAGGTTCGAGACTGAGTCACGTCTTTCGGATGGTGACATTAAAGGTCGGTCCCCAGACGTAAATAATCATATCTGATTGATATGATACACGTCTGTAAATACCCAGTTACACACACGCGCGCACCCACACCCACATCGTTACACACACGCAGTTTGTAGCCTGACAATAGTAGAGGAAGAATTCGATGATGGCTTCTCCTGCTGGGAGACCTTCGCTCAGGCAGCGGCTGCTTCCCCCATGGCGGTGGGTTATCGTCGTAGCTTCGTTCTTCGTGTACACCGTGCTCTTCGGGATAGTCTACAGTTACAATGTTCTCTTCATTGCTTTCAAGGAAGAATTCAACAGTAGTGTGACGGTTACAGGTAAATATGAACTAAATTACATCCTCAGTTACAGAGTTGAGAGAGAGAGAGAGGGAGAGATCAAACAGCATTGCGACAGATAATAAATCATATTAGTCATGTTAGTAATTCCCCGGCATGATATCATGGAGTTTTAATAGGATCGACTGCCAACTTTTTAAAAACACTAGAAATTCAGCTGTAATATACAGTGTGTATCAAAAAAAGTATACCCAAATTTGATAGTTTCTGCTTAAGATGTTATAACCAATGTGATGAAATTTATTTCATGGTGAAGAGTAACTTATTGTCTGCCCAGCTGTGGCGCCTCGCTCGTGACATTTCTGCCATGGATGAGTGCGCACTAAGGTTTTTAAAAAGTGTGGAAATCTCCTTGTTCCAAGTTTGGGCTGATGCAACGAACGTGGGTCAAGCCATATGAATGTGCCTAAAATCATTTTAAAAGCTGAATTCTCCTTTGTGCTTCAATGCTTCACTTTTTAAAGAAATCCAGTGTATCTAAGCTTTCAGATGACCTTGTTTCAATCCATATGATAATATTTAATTTATTTTAACAGCCTTCTAACTTCTTGTCTCATGATAACTAAAAACTTACTGCTCATTTGTGCATTGCACCATTTCACCTGCATAATGTGCGCACGGTGTTTTTTTCACGAATAGCACATGAACTCAAAGTTTTACTGATCTTAAAGACTAAAAAGAAGGAAAAGAAGGATACGTGTGCTGAGAATTATTAAGTTAATTGATAGTAGACTTTCAAGAAAAGAGATAAATGTCCATTTTGAATAACTCAGTCAAAAAGAAAAAGAGAGATGCGGATAAAGCCAAGATTGTGTTATCATGGCAAATAAAGATACCATAAATTAAACTTGTAATAAGCCCTTTCTTGAGTTTGCGTTGACTTAAACACACTTTCTATTCAAATGCACAAAATCGACTGAAAATAACTCAGCAATTGTTTTCCAACTGAGGTAAGTAATGCATAATTGGTTTCACCCACATTCGCTGCTTCAGCCCAAACTTCGTACAAGAGGATTTTGACAATAAACTTTTAAGCCTGCTGCTCAGTCATCCGTGGTATCATTACACAGAATATAAGTTGCCCTTTACTATGAAATAAATCTCAAGCTCATAGAGGCTAGAGATTTTTCATTATAAAATACCAAAGTTGGGTATACTTTTTCTGATACAAACTTAATTATGAATAGAACAAACATAGTTTTAAATGCTGGAAAATCTGTTGTTACTTAAAGATGTGAAACCCAGGTATGACATGTGTCCTCGTAAAACACTGCAATCACAAATATTATACTATATTGCAGTTAAGCTTGAACGATGTGTTGTATATAAGCACATTTCTACTTGTGTCAGTGCTATATTTATTCAAATCTAATGTTCAACGTGAAGAACTTTCAAGAAACCAACGTAAACGATTGCAGCCATATTCGTTTATAAAAATCTTGTTCGGATTATCTATAAGACTATGTCAGTAGACCGTTCGCACGTTTTCAAACGGTGAAATACGAAACTATCTATATTGCCTTCTTAATGGTTAATTATTTTTCGAAAGTTTGTGCTCGTTCTTTAATGCTATTTTGTTTAAAAAGAGGGCTGTACTCCACTTTGCGGATATTCTTCCAGGCTGGGCGCCAGTGTTTTGGACAGAATCGTGCCAAAAGTCTCCCTTGACAAGCTGACTAAGTTCAGATTTATGTGGCCTATAATAAATAGCGCATAAAGCCTTATAGTCTCAATGGCCTTATGACCGATTGCCGACTTCTGACTACCAAAAAAAAAGGTGCGACCATCGACAACCAATCTGCACCGAACATCTGTCTGCGATCAGTTGCCGATCGGTTGTAGAATAGTCGCCGATCGGTTGCAGGCCAATCGCAGATCATTAACGACTGATGGCCACCGCTGCGGCTTGTATAGGAACGGTCTCAATTATTAATTGGCAATTATAAACATGCTGGTGGCCAATGTTCTTATGGCAGTCGGCGAATCCTGGAAGGCTAAGAATAACTGGTGCAATTATGTATGAATTATATATTTATGCCAGGTTATGATGAATAGGACAGCAATAATTATCGCAATACATGAATAACATGAATAATACGTAATTCAAATTGTATGAGTGCAAAGCAAGGATGTATACGAGGTTGAGGTTGTCTGGATGTCTAACAAGCTCATGAATTGCACGACGAGGAAACTGCCCATATGGCTCTCCCATTTCTACCATCGGCTTCAAATATATTGAATCATCTCTTTTTATAAGCAAAACTATTTTCAATAGGTAATACAACCAAAATCAAAACATTTTGATTACTGTTGGCTGTAGGTGCGGATAATGGTTTGGGAATCAATCGCCGACCTTTTTTTCAAAGATCAGTCAGAGATCAGTCAGAGACCTGTCGCTCACCTTTAGAAAACCCAGAAAAACCTCCCCATAACCAGTTTCGTCGGCAAAGGTTTTCGATGCCGCTGCGTAAACCTTCAGCCGACCAAAATGCTACAACAACCAGTTACCGACCACTGACAACCAAATAAAAATTGAGGAAAACCTCTTTGAGCTCCCAGACAAGCAATTACCGAACAGCGGTTTTCGGAAGTCGACAACCGTGGCTTAAACCTCCAGCCGACCAAAATGCTTCGAAAACCAGTCGCCAACCCCTGACAACTTTTTAAAAACTTCCAAAAACCTCGTTGTATTCTCTGACAACTAACCACTGACCAGTGCTTGTCGGAAGTCGGCAACCGGTCGTACACCGCCCCGTGAGACTTAGGCTTAAGAGACAAAAGCTATAATAATACATTTAACACTTGCGTCTAGAATCAATTCAAACTTAAATGTAAGTGTTTTATATTTTATATTTCATTTTTGTGAAGAATGTTAACGCTTTTCTGACTCGTTTAAAACCAGTAAAAAGTCTGCAATACTCTATCCTATAAGTAGTATTTTCCTTGATGATAAATGAACCATATTCATAGTTCATTTCCTTCTTGGATGCTTTACCAGCAAGAGTAAACGTTGTATATTTTCATCGGGATATACTTCTAAAATAACTCCACACTGCACTGAAACCGAGCTCCCACTCCCAATGACCAAAATGTCATTCCTAACTTATTTCTTTCCCCAGTAATCTAATGGCTGTTTTTAATGCCCCTAAATATTCGATATTATTATTATCATAATTATTACATGTATTATTATTTTCATTATTATTATTATTATCATTATTATCATTATTATTGTTGTTGTTATCATAATTATTATTATTATAAAGTATTCTTTTAATGCCATGTACACGTCACTCGGTGTAAACCTATCAAAAGGTGACATTGTCATTAAATTTTAAAGAACCCATCAGACTCTCATCAATGAATAACCTCTGAGTTCATTCATTGGTCATCCAAAATAACAGAGATATTATAGGCCTACCCAGCACAAAAAGTAAGGACACTTGACTTTGATCAATTATATTTCTTTAAAATGAGAACAATATAGGTCGTATTCAATATCATTTTAAGCTTGGATAATTCCCAATCAAACCATAACATACTTGATATGATTTGCTGAAGGGGCGTGTGCAGGTGGCGTAAATGAGGGGAAGGGGCAAAAAGGAAATGTTACAAAATGAGCGATATTTTTACTTTGGGTATACTTGATGTTGTTCGTGCAAATTGTTGAGGATTTTGGATTCATAATCATTTCAAAAGACATCTGAACATTGCAAACACAGAAGGGTTTATTTTTTATTCTTTTGTTAATTATTGAATGGAGGGGGGGGGGGGGGTTATATCCAACGTTCAAAGTCATTTGAACACAATAACACAGCGGGGAAACTTTTTTTTCTCGTGTTAATGATTGTATTAGTGTTCAAGGACATTTTCATTGTTGCTCTATTTCATTAATTAACTGTGGGTGTTCGTGAAAAATCAGTTCTTATTACAGGTATAGACAAACTTTTGGATGGCAGTGTATATACATATATACATATATCCTCTGTAAAGTGGTGAATAACCACTCAAGGATCTTTTTGATACACACCGAATAACCATGTCATTGTGATCATTTTCTGTTTTATAGGGCGGAGTGAAGCAGTTCATTGTCAAAGGACAGTAAACTTCTCAACTTTATATTGTTAAACAAATAGAGATAAAAAATGTAAACTCCTGTATTTGTACAACAGATCTTTCATAAACATCAGTGGCGTAGTCACGGAGGCACTCCCCCCCCCCCCCCCCCAATCGAATGGCAAAAAAGGGGGAGAGAAAAAGAAAGGGAAAAGGGAAAAAGACGAGAAAAGAAGACGAGAGTACCACTTCCTGCACCCTCCCCTAATCAGTGACCTCGTAAAGTCACGCTACGCCACTAATAAAATTCGTTTGCATTATGGCGCTCATGGCGCTTTACATGTACATATAAAATAAAGTACAAATATATAAATTGCCCTCCAAAGGTTTGGGTACATCTTTAATAAAAACTGATTTCTCACAATCACCCACAGTTCATTTATCATCATGTTTGTGGCACTGAAACAATATGGTATCAAACTGAAGAGTAGACTTCAGACTTCAAGTTGTTGACACCAGTTTGGAAGATTATCATAGTAGATATGTCCCCTGAAAGGGCCTGCTCTAAAATTCTCTCACATTCAAAATATGACAAGAAACATTTGAAATGTTATGACCGAACATTTGTATTTAGTTCCATTTCTGTGTGCAGTGCATGTTACTCTCAGCAGGATTGTGTCAATTTCTTATCATTTTGGTCATTCCAAAACCTTACAGCATACAACAATTCTTATGTCTTATATAATCAACCTTTCCGAATTGCTTCGAGACAGTTTCTTTCACAATTCAATCTCATGACCAGAACTCAACTTTCTCTTTAACATACATGTATGTAAAGTTTTTCAGGAGGCGTTAAAAAGGAAAGCTACCCCCCCCCCCCCCCAAATATTATTTCCAGTGGAAAATATGACGTCATTGGTTTGGTCAGTTGTGCCACCATTTTTGCCCTTTCGGCATAAACTCTGACTCGTATTTATACTGATGAATATTATAAATTTGTTGACTGCTACACAATTAGCATTCCTATACTCACACAGAAAACTAGTATTTTAATCTAAGAAACACATCAACATCTTGGGAATACCGCAATGTTTTTTTTTTTTCATGGGATGTCATATTGTTTGTATTTGTGTATACCCTTACAAGGAAAATAATGACTAAGTGAATAGTGGTATGTAATGAGATGCATATTTATCTATTTTTCAAATATTTATTTAATCATGTTTCGAATCATAAAGAGTTCTCATCTAAGGACCCGCCCCTGGCAGCGATGTCAGCGCGGCACATCCTCAGCATCCGGCTGCTCAAGTGGTGGAGGTTGTTGTAACATGTGACCTCTCAGTTGGATCATTTTTCACATAGTCAGTCACGCGACTGGCTAATAATGACATGCACATGGATTGTTTAACATGAACAATCAACTTCTAATCTGTTTTCATGTGCAACTGAGATCCTCGTACAGTTTCCGTGGCTATATTATCACTACTGCGTCTAGTTTATTTCCAGGGCACTACATTTCCCCCTGTTTTCAAAAGAATCCAATTTTGGTTAAAATCTCAATGATTGTGCTGGCGTTTTAAAATATCGTCAAAACATCCTTTTCTTTATTAGCGTCATTAAAACATATTAAGATAACTGAATTGTTTCACTTTTCATATCAAAGTTTTACTGAACTTTTGTGTTGTGATTTTTGTTCCAAAATCTTGCTTGTTGTGCTTTTCCTACAAAGTTTGTTTCATCTCTTTCCAAGCCAATATGAGATAATAATTTGAACTGAGTTATTGTCATGTCAATAACTTGCCACGTATGTTTAGCATGCATTATACAAACAAAATTGTTAAACTTAGAACTACAAGTCTTTTTTCTTCCTTTACTAGTATCTTCTGTCTTGATTAAACTTCTTTCTCGATTAAACTTCTTTCTTCTTCCTTCTTACTTCTTTCTTCTTACTTCTCTCTTCTTACTTCTTTCTTCTTACTTCTCTCTTTTTTCTTCTCAAGTTTTCGTTCATCTTATTCCTCTTCAGAAATCGGTAACGGTGTCTTTCCAACGCTGGATGGTTTACTCCTTGGTAGATTCCCATCTTCCCGAGGTGGTGTAGTTGGTGTAGTAGGTGTAGGTAGTTCCCCATCTTCATTGTTTTTGTCCGCCTGGTTCAGGGTGACATCATGAAAGTCATCTCTTGGTGCAAGTAGATCTGTTTCCTGCAGTAGGTTTTCTCTCCAGGCATCAGCTGTTCCATTATTAGTTGGTTGGTCAAAGTTCTGAACTATTGCATTTGCCAATTTGAACTGACTGGCATCTTTGTATACTTTGACTTTGACGGTAATACTGCCCAACACCCCTAAAAGGGGTAAAACGGGCAGGGGTAGGGTGCGCAGATGGTATGAAGGCTACGAGAGAGGGGTTTTGCTTGCTTGTGTTTGTCGAGGATTATTTTTACAGTATTTGGTAGACTATTCCAGTCAGTAATTGAACGGGGTATGAAAGAATATTTATAACAATATTTGTTAGTAGCAATTGGAATATAGCTATTTACTGAAGTCTTTCTCAAATTCCTTTGGACCGGGCGCAGGATGGACTGCACTGGCACGGCGAGGTGACCCACAACTGCGTGTTGGAAGACTGATAGGCGGTGTGCTTTTCGCCTTTTTTGTAGGGTTTCCATTTTAAGTTTCTTCTTCATTTCTGTTACACTGCTTCTCAACCTGTAGTCTCCTGTTATGAAACGAACAGCTCTATTCTGTATTATTTTTAATTTATTAATAAACGTTTGAGTGTGTGGATTCCATACGGATGAACAGTAATCCAGTATGTGTCTCACAAGTGTCTTATAAGACAATTCCTTTACATGAGGTGGACAGGAATGTAAATTCCTTCTAAGGAAACCGAGCGTTGTGTTTGCCTTTGCGCAAACTCTATCAACATGAGTATTCCATGTTAGATCTTTGCTTATGTCGACTCCCAGGTAAGTATGGAAATTAGTTTCTGGTAATGTAGTGTTATTCAGGGTATAATAATATTTGTGTGTTGTACATCTCTACCATCAGGTACTCGTCTTGCAGCTACTGACGATCCTTCAATCCTGTATACAACATAGAATGCTGGTTCGAATGCTGTTGTCCATTTGTTCTTCTTGTGCTGTTTGAGTAGAACAAATCTCCAATCACTAGGTCATGTGATCTTGTGTTACCTGTTCTCTTTTAATTTCTTCAACCTGTCCTTGTACTCTTTGTCTCTTTCATTTACTCTCTTGTCTCTGTCTGTGGTTGTGTTCTGTGGCTTCACATGGTCTAGCTTTGTTCTCACCGGCCTTCCCATCAGTGCTTCGTATGGTGTTGTTTGAGTAGCTTGATGGGGAATAGATCTGTATCCCATCAGCATTTCTTGCACTGCCGTCTCCCGTTTCTCCTTCTGCAAGTGTGTAATTTATTCAGTCTTGTTGAGCATTTCCATAAAGCTTTCTGCTTCTCCGTTTGCTCTGGTATGATCTGGTGTTACTCTATGGTGAACAAATCCTTCCTCTTTGGCGAATTCTGCGAATTCTCTAGAGTTGAATGGCGGGCCATTGTCAGTTTCAACTCTGTTTGGCACCCCATGGGTGGCAAACATCTTCTGCATCTTCGTCGTTGACGTAGAATAAGTCATTCTACCTCTGGATATCGTGTCCTTTTGTCAACCGCGACAAGATTGTAGTGGCCATCTGGATACGGTCCTCCAAAGTCAGCTAGCACGTCCCACGGCTTATCTGGTATGGTAGTCATTTTGACTGGTTCCTGTCTGTGCTGCTTCGTAATGACTTGACATTCATAGCATTGGCCTATCATATGTTCAGTCGGATTATTCATCTCTGGGAACCAATACTTCTCTCTAAGCATTGGCTTTGTCTTTGTCCTACCAAGGTGTCCCATCTTGTGAGCGACTCTGATCACTTTTCTCTGCAAAGTGACTGGTATGACAATCGAATTCAATCGGAAGATCATGTCTTCAGCAATGTATAGCTCATGTCGAATAGTATGGTCTGATGCCATCATCTTTCCTGAATTCTTCCCAATCATCTCTGGTATTTCTCTGTTTGAGTTTACTCAGTTGTGGGTCATGTATCGTCTCATCTCTGATCTTATCAAGGACAACTGCATGTTCATCCATGACGATTTGCTTGATGATCTTTTCTGTCTTGTCTGATCTGTTTCTGGCAATGGATGTCTTGACAGAAAATCAAGCGGGTCTTCCTCGTCTCTTCCTGGTCCATACACCAGTTCATGGTGCACCAAGAAGATACATTCTCAATCTCTTCTTCGCCCAGTGCACGGCAAGAGCATCCTTTTCGGTCTGGCTATACCTCTTTTCGGCTTGTGTCATAGTTCTGCTGATGTAATGCACTGGTTGGATCTCTCTATTGGTATACTAGAACAGTCCAGCTGACAGTCCGTCATGGAAGCTGGCTTCAGTACGAAGGATAATCTCCTTGGAGGGGTCAAAGTATGTGATAGTGTCCTCACTAGTGATACTTTCTTCAGTTTCTTGAAGGCCTCCTCCTCCTTGTCTCTCCCGACAAACTTCACATCATTCTGATTTTCCTCAGAGGTGCGGTTAGGCTAGAGTATTAGGGTATGAATTTTGACAGATACCCAATAATCCCAAGGAAGCTCCTAGAAAAATGCCCAACAAAGTGAGGCTTATATGTTGGAAATTATTCAGAAAGCATAGAAAGACATTATTTTGCAATGACAACCTCCACAACTATGACTAATTCCGCAATACGACCAGCTGGATGTCCAAGGTGTGCAGTGCTGTGGTCGCTACCAAGAGCGGGTTCTCTGATGAGAAGTCTCTATGATTCGAAACTTGATTAAATAAAACTTAAAAAATAAACGAATGCGCATCTCATGACAAACTATTATTCATTTAGGTATTAATGTCCTCGTTAGAGTAACACAAATGCTAAGAATACACAATAAAATATGATTTTCCATGAAAAAAACAAAAAACAAAAAGCATTGTCAAAATGATGAAGATATCAGTTTTCTGCATGAGTAAAGGAATGATTATTGTATATTAGTCAATAAATTTTTAATATTTGTCGGTACTAACGCGGGTCAGATTTTGTAGAATGCCCAAAGTGCAAACATGATGACACAACTGACCAAACCAATGACCCCATATTTTCAATTGGTAATGATATTGAAGTATTAAATGTCGCCTTTTTAACGCATGACTGCCTCCTGAACCGCTTAACATTGTGTTAAACTATAAACAAACTATAAACAAACTATATCCCATACATAGTTCCTGTAACCTTGTGGATTGTCATCTAACAGAAGAACCGTAAAAAGTCAGAGTACTTTTAAAATTTATTTTTGAAAGTCACACAAAGATCATATACATACATATATCAATGGTATCCATGCTTCTTTGCACTAAATTAAGAGGTGGGCGTGACCACAAGGGCTATTACCATGGCAACTGATCAAGGACAGTAGAATAACAGAAAATGTCATGCATTCATGATTAAGAAAGTACAAAAACACATTATAATATTTTAAAACAATGTACCAAAAGTTTCTCAATTGATTGAAACAAAAATAAGAGTTATAAAAAGTGTTCATCATGTTTGAAAATTGCTGTTTCCATGGAAACAGTAAGAGAAAACTGATATTTAAGCACAAAAACACATGATGCTACTGAAAAAAAATTAAATATTGATTTTGTACGTGATTATCTTCTTTTTTACAGGACACTCAGTTATCATAATTTGTTAAAGTAAAGGGGTGATGGGTGTGACCACTACATGTGTAGGCCGTTACCATGGTAACAAATATATTTATTGTATTTCTAATAGAATACAGAACTATAGTTGTTTTCAACATGAAATAATGGTAAACATCTAATAATTTTTGTCGCCTGTTTGATTATATTCAAAACTTTAGTTTGGAATAGAGCTAAATTTGATTTATTTTTTTTTTAAGTCTGTTGCCATGGAAGCGGAATGTTAATGCACTAATGAGACTACAGGATAAAAAAATCAGTATAAAAACCTTGTGGATTGTCATCTGAAATAAGAACCGTAAAAAGTCAGAGTACTTTTGAACTTTATTTTTGAAAGTCACACAAAGATGATATATATATATATATATATATCTATGGTATTCATTATGGTTAGCTGGCAATTAAATACGGTATAATCACAAATCTAGTGTTACCATCGTTTGCAAAAGTTTAAGACCACTATTCCAAAATGCAATAAGTCAAAGAAAGAAAAACAATTAAAAACTTATTTTTTAGACATACAGTTATTTTCATGGCATAACCTATGTATCATACTTGAAATATAGGCTTATACCATTACTCTTGTGCTACTGATCACTGTTAGTAAACATGTTATGTAATCATTCAAGGAGACAAAAGAAAGTATTCCAAATTATTGCAATACCCACAAATCCCGAGGTGGTCTTAAACTTTTGCAAATGACGGTAATGTAGAGTAAGCAACTAATCAATATTGGTCACAGACCAGGCGACAAAGCGTCTCGTGATGGGGGGGGGGGGGGGGGGGGCTTTTAAAAAGTAATAAACACTTCTCTTCTCTTGTGATAACAATTGGTAGCATAAAATGGGTTGTCTTGCTGCGGGGCCCGGCGGGCACAGTCGTTCAATTTATTCATTTATTAATTTCATTTTGGTGAGCGAGCGAAAAAGATTAACACTTCTCTTTTGATAATAATTTGTAGCATAAACGGGGTCTTCTTGCTGCGGGGCAGGGCGGACATAAACAAATTTAAGAGATGTGTATGTCAATTTGGAGAGCGAGGGAAAAGATTATGCTTCTAATTTATATTGAAAAGCATCTGCATATATACCACGCCTTTTCTTAATCACTGATATAAATTATCACAAGCATTATTTCATACTGGCAAGCGGACGAAATTTTAGGTATGTCATTTCATATTGAAAAACATCTGCCTGCTTACCACACCTTTTGAAATTTATTAAGCATTTTATTTAATACTGGCGAGCAAGCGAGCTCAAAACTTTGAAAACTTAGAACTGGAGGAACCAACGTAGGAACAGAAAAATAACATTCCTCCCGAAACCTCCCCTTATATGCTTCTGCATGATCCGGTCTCGGCACTTCCCGAATAGCTAGGGTGACCCTACTCCGTCAAATTTGTTGCAATTCTTAATTATATGGTTTGTCGGGTTTCTGTTCATTTATCAAAACATTATGACATTTAAATTCATTCCTTTGTTTTTTGTTAGGTTACTTTATTTTTAAGGCGATGTACCGACAAAACAAAACAATGTCCTTGTGGTCACAAGGGAATGTTTATTTTTTTAATTTTTAAAATTTGTATAGGTTTTAAATTCTGACGACATGAATGCCTAATGACCACCGAGAGCTCAAATGTTCATTTCCCCTTTTTGTCATTTTCATTTCCTTTTCCTTCTTCCTTTATTTTCTTTATTTTTTTCTTCCCTATTTTTTCGCAATTTTTCCGATGACGGCACGACTTTACAGACGCCAATGTCAAACAATATGTCCAATGTCTTTTTCTTTTTCTTTTCTTTCTTTTCCCTTTTCTCTTCTTTTTTCTTTTCTTTTCTTTCCCCTTTATCTTTTTCTTTTCTTTTCTTCTGTTCTTCTCTTTTCTCTCTTAACACGATAAGAACTACTTTCGAAAAATAAACTCAGGAGCAATTCCATAGAAGTCTAAGAGCTTTGGGGGATTATAGAAAAAAAAATCGATCATTTTAATAGTCGCTATGAGACTGTGAAGAAAGGCAAGCGGTTACTTATCACAAGGGAAAGGACATTAATTTTATTCTAAAAAAACAAGGGGTTTGTCCCCAGCCCCCTTAGGAAATATACATACCCAATTTGAACATCTTAAAATTTCCTTTGCCCCTGGACGATGGCGAAACAAAGTATCGGAAAATCCAATTCTACGATATTAAGAAGTCAAAATTATCTTGTCACGTGCACTTCGGGGTGCTGTATGTACTCAATTTGAAGAAGATTCCCTTTATACTTGAGGATGGTTCCTATCAAGTTTCGTTAAGATTCAATAGTGCATTATTGAGAAGGAGTAATATATTGCAAAAGGGGCACTTCGTGGCTCTGCCCCCTTCCTCATTGAGGGGTGGGCACGTCATTGGAACCAAACCAGATACCTGCTGTCTAAGGATGATTCTTACCAAAATGTGGGTAAAATCTAGACATGCGTTTTTTAAAGAAATTGAAAAAAATGTGAAAACTTTAGCACGACGGACGGCAAAGATGGTGAGCGACCGCAATAGCCCAATTGAGCATTTTGGCTCAGGTGGGCTAAAAGACCAACAATCAGAGGTGAAAGGGGCACTTCTGGTATATCATACGTGACACTCACCAGCTATGTCCATGAATATGATAATGGAAGGGAGACTGGATTATTTATTATTTTAAAAAACGGGGCAATTATTGCAAAAGGGGAAAAGGGACACCTAACAGATTTTGGTAGGGGCATTTTGATCAGGGGAAGGAGCTCTTATTAAAAACGAGGGCACTTATTAACAAAATTGTGCCAGACCTCCAAAATTCGCTCAGTGGGGGTGGGGTGTGGGGGTCCAGTTTCCCTCCATAATTCTCTGACAAGCAAAAAAAAAATAGGCTTTCATTCTAAAAGGGGGGCACAATCGACAAAAGGGCGGATCCTTTATGGTCAAAATGCATACTTTTCTTCCAACTAATATAGTAGCTACACTATATACATTATTCCAGTGGCGGATCCAGGGGGGGCACGGGCCGGAAGTGCCCCCCCCCCCCCGGATCCGCCACTGGAATAATGTATGTAGTGTAGCTACTATATTAGTTATTCTACTGCACTGTGATGTAACAGAACTCTCAATAATTCTACTGAGTAAACACACACTATAAAGAAATTATTGGGAAGGGAAGGGGTACTGGCAAGAGTAAATGTAGCACCCGTTTGATTTGAATAGAGATAGTAATCCCAGCTAAGGGTGGCTTTTATCATAGGTAGTAAGGGAGACTTTAATAAGAATGTGGCACCGGTTAGAAAGAGGGTTCACTTATCTTTTCCTATTTAAAAGGGGTACTTTGGGGATATTTTAAAAGTTAGAAACTGTTCACCCCCGCACGTGCCACTTTTGCATGTCTCCGACTGTCAGATGTACAATATTGGTTAGAACATGCAGTTAGCTGAGATTTTTCATGCAGAGGGAAGAGATAGCTAAGTGATTTAGTTAAGTTGTTTATTTCTTTCACTTTCTGGTATCATGGTGATGTTCCAATTCCCGGAGATTGACCCATTGCATTCACATGACTTTATTTTTTTAGAAAGGAAAATTCTATGTTTGTGGACCGCACAGCGAATTTATAATGAACCACAATGATATATATAAATGTTATAATGTTCATATAACATGTATCATTTTTTAGTTATAGTGATAACTTATACTATAAAAATGAAATAAAGTTTGGCTTTTGCACGACAAATTAGACCAAAAAAAAGAGATATAAAATAATTTTTTAACCTTTAATATAGTATGCAAATTGGAAATTGTAACTTACATTTTGGGGTAAATCTGATTCAACATTATTTAAAAATCGTTGAATAAGTTTGCAGAATGAGTATAATCATTTCATTTGTGGACTTTAATTTCTTTTTAACTTGATGTATTAGTGTACTTTGATAGTATTTTGTTGCTCTGAAAAACTCCACATTACATCAATCTGCATACATGTTAAAAGAGAGGGCTTTTAATCATCCACAAGTTCTGTGTCTCTGACAGTAAAGGCCCGATGAGCCTTCACCGATTTTCACTATAATAAAATAGTTGGACACTGCCAGGGGCACATTGGGACTGCAATTCGGTTAAAGGGAATTGCTATGTGACCGGCCCATCCACCCTACAACATATAAAGGTATAAATAATTTCCTGGTACTACAAAATTTCAATAGGGCACGAAAAAGGAAATTATTCGTTATCATGTCTCTTTTTCGTGCCATATTGAAATATAAATGTATGTAGGCAAGTTTTCTTACATATTCAATATGATTTTGATACATTATCAATACCTTGCAGAGACCGACTTCCGAATTGGTTTCTAATAAAAAATGCAAAATTTATGATTTCCAAATCATAATCAGCCATTCACATAAAACAACAACAACAATGAAAAAAATAAAACCATTCGACAAAAAGAAGAAAAAGAAAACAAATCAGTAAATAAAAACAAAAAGAAAGAAAAATCATTCAGTAAAGAAAAAGGAATACAATGAAAAATCATGGTGCTGAAAGAGCGGTTTCTTTCACAAAGAAGCTATTTTGACCATATATTCAACTTAATTCCTAGAAGTCCTAGTTATGGCTACAGTACCACTTAATTACTTGCCACCCTGTTCTTAGAGTAATACAATCATAATGGTTTTGATTGTATTGTCAAATGGGAACTTGATTTTGAAAGGCAGGATGCAGAATCGTCATTTATTATTATCTTAACCGATTAAACTAGGAAACGATTTCAGGCCACGGTAACACCACGAAAGCCCATGAATTAAAAGCCAAATCCGGCCCAAGAAAGAACTGATTTCAATACAATTAAGAAGATAAATCTGAAAAACAGATCAAAAAAGTTTAAGGGAAGTCAGACAACTGATAAGGCTATAAAAGTTATGATTTTTTTTAATGGCATTAAAACTACAGAAATACTATAAATATCAATAGACAAATTAGTAACTCGGTAAACGGAGGCGGCTTTTTTTAAACCCCTTCTATGCCACCAGAATTTTGAGCAATTATCAAAAATGAACTTTCAATGAGATTTTTCTTGAGCAAACTGGGCAAAGATATATTGCATAACAGTAAGCATTATATTGCAGGCATAGGAAGCATTTTCAAGCCATTCTCAGCCTAAACAAAATGTTCAACACTCAAATTTTTGGGCGGGATTTTCCGCCCACGGCATGGTAATGATGACTTGTAATACGCTTATAATATATATAGGTATATACACGCAGGACATTTTTTTGTCCACAACGCTTTTCATTTACACGTTAAAAAAACCCGCGGTGGTCTAACGTGGCATAAAACATGTGAACGTTACAAAAACCGCCTCGTTCACAATTATGACGCCGTAACCTAATCACCAACAATATTTTGCTTGGTGTATTGTAGGTTCCATGCCGGTATAGTCTAGTCGGAAATGGGGGTACCCGTGCACCATACATTATTTTAACCAAGTTTTTTGCCTCAAGTGTCTAGTTAACGAATCCGTAAGTTCCCATTGCCAAATCGTGTCCCATGGGGTCAAAATCGGCCATTTTTAAGTACCACTTAATTGTATTGCTTATTTTTATTTTTTATAGATTGTAATAAACCGTTTGTCATCCAACATGTTTGGTTGGGTTTTTTTGGGGGGAGGGGGCTGTCTTTGCTTCTCTTTTGTGATAATGGAAAATTTTTATCATACAGTCTACGTATTTTTGTTGAGGATGCAGGATCTTCATTCGTTATGACGTCACTCCAGTCTATGTCCTGTATATCTTTCTTAGAATTATCAGTGTTATCTTGGTTTACAGCGCGATTGTCTATTTGCGTTTCCGATTTGCGTATCTCCCGTTTGTGTTTCAAAGGGGTCAAAGTTACAGCGCCCCTGCAACCCAAAACGCAACCTGAATGCAAGTTTTTTCCTGTTGATGTGCATTAGGATAATAATTTCTCAACCAAATTTATGTTTCATGCTTGAATATATATCTCCTGCCCCTGGAGAAATGATATAAAGTAATTTACACCACATGGTGCAGACAAACCTATTCTGACTGTAGCAAATAAATATGGAATTATTTATTGAACACGAGGGGGGGGGGGGGGGCACTTTACCTCCTGGTAGGGACCCCCATGCAGCCAGATAGAAGAGCAGTCCACCCTATATAGAGATGTTGCTCATGGACCATAGAATGAACCTATGCACATGTAGGACTACTTTTTATTTCTCGCCATATCAGTTTCACAGAAAAAGTGGGGGTTTGCCCCCTGGGTATAGGGCTGCAATTGGGTTATAGGTTAGGTTTAGGGTTAGGGTTAGGGATAGGTATAGGTATAGTACTTTTATAGTCCAGGGGAACGTTTCATCAAGCGTTTTGTCCGTGATTTTTACTGACAAATTTGCTCTCAGCCAATCAGATGCAAGGATTTCAGTAGCTTATAACAGTTGTCGGTAAAAATCACTGACAAAACGCTTGATGAAACGCTCCCCATGCAGGGCTGATTTAGGATTCGAAAAGTCTTGAAATTGACCTAGTAGCAACTGTCGCAGGAGCATGTGTTATACAGCACCAGGGGAGCGTTTCATCAAGTGTTTTGTCAGTGATTTTTACGGACAACTGTTATAAGCTACTGAAATCCTTGCATATGATTGGTTGAGAGCAAATTTGTCGTTAAAAAGCACTGACAAAACACTTGATGAAACGCTCCCCTGAGCAAACATACCCTAATCTCATTTATTTATTACAGGTTGGATCGGTTCCGTCTCGATTGGCCTGACTCTCGTCCTCGCTCCCCTGGTCGACGTCCTGGTCGACCGCTTCGGATGTCGTGCCGTCGCTGTGTTCGGCATCGTTTCCGCAGCCGGTGCTATCCTAGCGACGTCCTTCCTATCAGATGTGCTCACAGTATTCATCGTGTATGGTGTTGGGCTTGGCGTAGGGGGCGGGCTAGTGACTGTGTGTGCCTATGATATAGTTCTTCTATACTTTCCTGCAAAGAATAGTGTGAGAGCAATGGCCTTGCTCCTGTCTGGAACGAGCTTTGGTAAGTATTTGAAGAAAATTGTAAAGGAATTTTTGACAATATTTAATACAAGCGAATTTCCCATCTGAAGTCCTCCATATCAACACCGATCTTAACTTTCTTTTTAGATCTTTATGAATCTTCACTAATTTTTCTCTCTGATTCTTTCCACTTCCACTCGGTTTAACTTTTAATGAATATTCAAATTCCCGTCAAAGTTTCCAAACTATTTTTACCCTTCCCCCTAGGTATGCTTTCATTCACGCCCTTGATGTCTTTCATCATTTCAAGACATGGATGGAGAGTTCTTCTTCGGATCATGAGTCCTCTCCTGTTCTCTGTTGGTCTCCCTTGTGTCTTAACCTACGTAGAACCCTCAAACTCATCAAGTGACGGTAACCGTGGTGACCAATACAAGAAAATAGTATACCAGCGTCACGAGGAGAAGCCTGCAGAAATAACAAAACTGACCGAGGATTTCACAGTGCCTGTCAGTTATTCCCAAAAGCCATTTTTATCAGTGAACGATGAATCGCAAAACTTCCCGTGCGAGGATGGGAGCTATGGTAATCATATACCTGTCAGAACCACTGCTGAAAGCAAGGAGTTTCACCAAATAGAATACTTAAAAGCGGATACCGACAGAGGGAGCTGTGCTAATAACCTCGAGGATGATCTTGTTATGAATGGAGAGTTGCGCTGTGAAGATAAAACGCGTAAAACAAAGTCGGGTAACAGCATGACCGAGAAAATAATAATCTCTCTGACTTTTCCTGAACTGTGGTTGATATCAATATCGACAATCTTAAATGGGCTAGGAGATTGTTTTTACTTAGTGAATTTGGTAAGTATAAAAATAGGGTTCATATTACTTTGCACCTGGTCAGGGGTGGCGGCAGAGATTTTTAAAGGGGCACATGAATGTCTTCAAAATATCTCGGAAGCCCCACCCTGAAAAAGGGTCATTTTTAAGGAAATATTTGCGAGATCATCGGGGCACCCCTGCCCCCGTAATGCCACTGCTTCTTGTGGCACCGCTCAGCCTACATTTGGAAAAGAAGATGTTTGACCGCAGGATATATTTTCCTCTTAATGAAACGCGTTTTTTTATCTTTGTCAGTTTGTGAAGGTTTTCCCTGGTAAGACAACGATGGTAGAATGCCGGACTTCCATCACCTTTCTGTTTTTTTTTTTTGTCTAACTGGCACATAACTCTAGGTTTGCATTTCTTTTACAATCATCCACATTTAACATTTTGTCACTGGCCTAATTACACTGACGTCTACCTTTTAAATAGTGTCAAATATCGGATTTTTCGAAGCGTCCTTAATCTTGGAGAAATCATGCAGTGTTCTTGTAGATAATGTCATACTATGGTTTGTAAGTGAAATAGAACTATAGATTTGCTTTTTTTTTAATGTAGACATATTTACATGATCTTGGTGAAAGATCAACTTCAATTTTACGATATCAAATGAGAACTGGATGGTTTAAGACAAGTTCGTGCTTGGAAAAAAATAAATTAAAGCGATGAGTGTGTGAAGTTCAAATCTATAGAGCTCACATATTCAAAATATGTTAAGTCAAATGAAGTGTTCTTGTAAAAAAGAAGAAACCTCTGCAACTTTAACAACTTACCATTTCGCATTATATTCCCTTAAATTAAGATACAGTTGAGTTCTAGTCAAGCGATTACGTTGTGAAAGAAAAGCAATTACGGAAGGTTGATTATGTAGTACATAAGAATTGGTGTACACTGTGAGGTTTTGGAATCATCAAAATGATAAGAAAATGACCTAGTTTTACTGAATGACACAGGCACTGCACACATGAATGTGTATGGATTACACACACACTCACACACAACAATCTATTTATTTATTTATTTATTTATTTATTTAGTATGGTATATGATGATTGACCTGCAGCACAGGGGCTGAAGGGGTCAATTTACAATCAGATATATATGTGCATATATACAATAGAATCGCATCAAATATATAAAAAGATACATAATTGGAAGCAAAACGAAAATACTAAGATTTATGCTACACAAATAATAAGATAACAAGTGTGAAAAGTGAGAGAAAGAAAGAAAAAAGTAAAGAATAGGAAAGAAAAGGGAAGAGAAAGAAAGAAGGAGATAGTTAGAGAGAAAGGAGAAGATTTGGGAGGAATACATAAATATAACCAAGTTAGAAAGCCATAACCATGCAAAATGAGTCATTACATCTAGGCATGGAATCTGAAAAGTGAAAACGTTTGGGATGCAAAGCGTGGGGGGGGGGGGGGTTATTTCAAGATTCTGGCAAGGTGAGGGATGGTGGATTTTCGATGTCGTTCTGTAAGCCAGTCATGTTACGAAGCGGTCTTACATTTGAATTACATCTAGGGACGGGAAGAAGGTGTTTGTGGTGATCAGAGTTTTTGAGTTTTTATCCAAAGCTTAGCAAAAGGGAATCTCTTCTATCAGATAGAGTAGTAAGTTTAGTTATGGCAAGGGCATTGGCATAATTCACGTAATAGCCTACAATTATTTTGAGGGCCCGCTTTTGAAGAAATTCCAATTTATTATTCTCATTTAGGGTAATTGAGGTGTGCCAAACAGGGGAACCATATTCGAGTATGGGTCTTATGTACGTAGTGTAGACAGTTACCATATCTACCAGGCTTGCCTTAGATTTTCTAAGGATACATAGTGTGTACAATCTTCTGGATGCTTTTGACACAATATCTGAGATATGTAAGTTCCATTTTAGATCATTCTGAATTGTGATTCCGAGTAGTTTGAGATTTTGAACAACATTGAGTTGGGTTGAGTTAAGCTGGAAGTCGGTCCTGGGGTTTAAGTTCCTTAAAAATGATATGGTCATGAGGTTACATTTGGCTGGTTTGGGAAGCACGTCATTATCATTACACCATATCGAAAGGCGATCTAATACAGATTCCAACGTAGGGTCAGCATTACGCTTCACAATTTTTCCAAGTGTCAAATCATCAACGTATTTCCATCAATTCTCGCAATCATTCACAGCATCATTAACAAGAATCAGAAACAAAACCGAATCTATGTTTTCTATTGTTCGAATTTCAACCGATGACTCCACTATTGAATTGCGTCACAAAATTCATTGACGGAATAAACCTCACGAATTGTTGACAACCGATGACCTATTGAATTACTACCGATGACCCATTGTTCTCTTTGTTCGATGTCATCGGTTTGAATGCGTACACACACACGCGTGACATGAAAGTTTGGTCGAAACTTTTTCAGATATTTCATATCACATTTGGAATATGAGTTCAGTTGAAGAGCAATCCTTTTTTCAGGGGACATTTCATTAACTGTATTCTTCCACAATGAATTCACTAGAATTGGAAAGCTCACAAAATTATCGTTCACCCTTTACCAGAATTCCACCTTCTCTTTATTTTGACAGATAAACTATATGGTATCAGTAGGCTTTCCTAAGCAGATTGGCGTTAGAGTCGTCTCAACTTTAGGGTTCTCAAACCTGGTCGGGAAGGTATTAATGTCCCTGGCCGGAGAATACATTCCTTTCCCGAGGGTCTTTCTTCTCGTAATCTCTAGCGTGATCAGCATCGGGGTCATGTTCGTCATCATGTTCACCAGGAATCAAATCGCCATGTACTGCGTCGCCGTCGGTTAGTCGGTTCTATCCTATTCATTTATATTCTGGATAAAAAAGAAATTTGTAAAGCCCACTAGATGATCGAATGGGATCCGATTTTGGAATACATGGCAATTATAGCATTAAATACGAAATATGCACTTCCTTGATCAGCTGGGGAGGCCCCTAGATTAAGTATTATTTCCAGGGTTTCTTGATTTTGACTGTGTCCTAGATATTCTGAAATTAGGAATTAACTGACCACTATTTCTTTCACCAGAAGCGTATGTTTCCTCTACCAATCAGGGTATTAAATTCTTTGCATGTGACTGTAAATTTAATGAAACTAAAAGTACACCAATCATCTCAAATATCAACAATTTGTCATTGAATTGGTTATGTCTTTTTCTTTATCATGTAGTGGTCGGTGGAGTCACAATGACTACAACGAACACCATAACATTCAGCCTGCCATCAGAGTTCTTTGGTCCTGAGAGGGCGCTAGAGACATCTGCTATTATCCTATTTACCTATGGTGTGGGATATGTTCTCGGATCTGTCGTAGGTAATGACTATGATATTCTATCAACTAAACTTCCAGGGGCCTACTAATATGTAAAATATTTTATTTACATGGGCGGATCGAAAGGGTGCTCACGGGGGTCTGGACCCCCACTTTTTTGTGGCTTTTTATAGGGTTTTTTTTAGTATATCTGATTGGACCCCTTTATGCCAGCTAACCTTTCCTCTTATTCTTCTTCTTCTACTTCTTCATCCTCCTCATCTTCTTCTTCTTCTTTTCTTTCTTTTTTTCCTTATCATAGGTTTTGTGGTGTTAAGAATTGTTTAGATAAGACTATGTGTAATCAATTCGGGCTTAAAGGAGAATGAAACTCGACAAACATTAGCCGATAATCATGTGGAAAATTGTCAGTCTGATCAAATATCCTACAAATATCCTGTTTGATTACTCAGTAAGGAGAACAATCTCTGTAAAGTTTGCAGATTCCATGCTAGATATTATCCCATGGGGGCTGTCATTTTGTAAAACACTGATGTCATAGTCGTACATGGCCATATACCTGTACACAATGGACATGATGTTGCATAATGAATAGCTATTGTAAAACTGAAGCCACCAACGCAAAATGGCAGCCATCTTGGTACCCCCATTGTCTCGCACAGGTGATATCTAAGAGCAGTTGTAGGTCTTTGTCACTTCTTTGAAGAATTGACAAGCCTTTGTCTGACCAAGCAACAACTTGTGCATGTCAAATCCTGCTTAACAAAAGAAACAGCTGAACCAAATATCGTGACACAAATAGGTTACATGACTGATAAAAGTATCTCCGTTCGAATGTACATGACTACAAAAATGGTTTATTGTGAGAAAATCCAGTGTCATGCATTCCACAGGTGATCATGAGTGTCTTGTAGCTAGTGTACAGGTCAGTGGGTATCTCACAAATAGAACTGCTCTGTCATTACTTTGTAAACAAAATGGCAGCTCCCATGGGATAATGTCTAGCAAGGAAACTGCAACTCTTTGAGACACTGCTCTCCTTAAATAATCAAATAGGAGTAATTTCAAGATATTTGTAATAGGCTGACAATATTATGTACATGGTTATAGGCTGTTTGTTGCCTTTCATTCCCCTTTAACTCTCTGTAGGAGTGATCACTCTGCCGCATGGATCTGTGTCGCCGAATTTTACTGTTGGATTGGACTATTATTTTGACAAAAGAAAGCAAGTGACAAAAGAGACATTTCTTGAAAATTAGCAAACTGTGTCTGTCATTTACATGGGCGTCTATGCAATACGATGATGTACTGACCTAAATATCTCTCGATATACAATGAGAGTTTCTGCTCAAAGCTTGACCTGGAAGTTATAACCTGCTAACTACACTCCAAGTAGGAATAATGCACCTTATGAAGAAATACACTCTCTGTGTAAAACCAATATTTCACCTCTACAGTCGATACTAGCTTTATATTTTGGTGGTGATGTCAGCGAGTGCGATATTATACTGAGAATAGTGTAAGGGTGCTCTACTCACACATGCGAGGTTATGTGTAGATGGTGTGGTCGATTGACTGCAGTCGTTGTAATTTGACCGTGGGTTGTTTTTAGTTTGGGGATGTGTACTCTAATACAATTTTATATGACTTATTCGTGTACGGGTGGGCTTTTTTCATAAGGTTATGTGTAATACTGGGCAGCGTGTGATTTCGCTCACTGACCTTCGGTGGTGCGAAGGCAACACAGAGATACACGGCAGAGTGATCACACCACAGAGGGTTTAGCCCAAGCTGTTGATGTCCATAATGTTTACTTACCATAGAGAAGGATTTTAGCCATACCAAATAAAGATAATTTCGATAATGTATGATGAAATTTACAAAATAGGTTGTGTCATTTTTCTGCTATAGGCCAGAGTATTGACACCACTGGATCTTACACCAATGCGATCTGGGCTTTCATAGGGATGTACGCCGTGTCTGGTCTGTTTGTCGTAATGGCGCTTGTTTATCAGCGCTTCTTCGCCCGGCACCGTTTTGTCACCTTTAATCTCTACCGCAAGAAGATGGAGGAGAGAAAAAAGGGCGCGACGTCTGCAACTAAAACATCTGACTGTGAAAATAACTTGAAATCGACTCACATTGTGTATGAACGTGTAACATGCCTTTAACAAGGCCCGCAAGTGCTATGTTTGTGTATATGTGTCTGTTGATATATATATATATATATACATATATTTGACTAACGGGTACATTAAGTCGACACCTAACAATGCAGTTTATTCCGTCATAATAGCGACCCCTACATTAGGTAGACAGTTGGTACATTAGGTCGACAGTTGAACAAAGAAAAAGAACAAAAACTGTCCTCCTAATGTACCCATTAGTCGTTTATATATATATATATATATATATATATATATATATTACTAAAGGGTACATTAGGTGGACAGTTGAGCATAGAAATAAGACAAAAACTGTCCACCTGTTGTAGCCTTTAGAGTTACATGTATTTTTATAGTTTCATATATATTTTCATTTGTCCTGCAGAAGTCGTTTTCCTTGCAAACTGTTTCCCGAAATGTAAAATTGTATTAAATCGCTCGCTTTTGTAATTGTATTTGTGTGTGACGTCGTTATCTTCTTGTAGAAGAAACATTTTATTTTCCTATTTGATGTTGTTACCATCTTGTAGAAGAAACCTTTATTGAATCGAGTCAGCTATGTTATATTTTGACGGAACCATACTACTCGAACTTTACAAAGCCAAATCATTTATTTCTTTTGATCATTTACGCACATGCCTCAGTTGTTGCTAGGCCGGGCGAATCTTTTTTTAATGTATTATGTAACATTATATACGAGTACTTCTCGAGACAGTGTTGTCAGCCAGTTTTGAAATGATATGTATGCTGCCTATTTAACTCTTACTGTACCAAGGGGTTTAGCGCTCTTCAAAATTTTACCAAAATGTGATCAATTCTTGCTTTTTAAATGTCTGCACTGTCTAACATTACTATTGTTTAATGTTGAAATAAGGTAATATCTTTTGAAAAATCTGCAATTTTTTCTGAAAATTTCTATGGTAGCATATACTTATAATCATATATTTAGAATGTTTGATTTATGCTCGAGATTTTGATATACATTGACCACCATATACCTTTCCTGTGGTCGAGCAATTGGTGAATAAAAATGACAAGTCTATATGTCACAGTGCCATCGGCACTGAAAGAGTTAATTATTGTAGTGCACTACTACACTGCAATCCATGATGATGTCATTGCAGACACCTTACATAAGGATTGAAATGATGTACAATCTAATTAACTTAATTCAAATCAACTTGTCTTCCAATGCCTAACTTTCTTCTTAGTTTTCTCCATCTACTGCATTTTCTTCCCTTTAATCGATTCCTCATGTATGTGCAAAACTCGCAATCATATAATCATGTTCTTCAGTAACTTGTGTTCAATTGTTAAGGGCGTTCATCACTTTTTGGAATTCCGAACCTTCGGAATAATGAACCATATGTCGTTTTCTGAACTGTGAACCCTTTTTCGTTTTAGGAAATACGAACTCTATTCACTTTCGGAATTGTGAACCTTCGGAGTAATGGCACAGATCACAAATGTTTAGATTTATGAACCCCGTGGTATGGGATTCTTTTTTTACAGGATTTACAAGAGGTGTAGCCTATTTACAGTGCACAAAGTTTAAAAACATGTATCACAAATAAGATTTGTAATCATAATTTGATGTTTTCATTTCTTAAATTGAATGAATCAGTTTCCATGTGAAGTGAACGTTCATGCCTTCGAGGAAGCCCGTTTTCAATTGCTTAAGATGCCAGACAATCATGTTATCTGTGAAAAATAAAGTGGCGATGAAAGAGTTTGTACGTATTAAAATGACAGTAAACTGAAGCTCCTAAATAGCGCCATCTTTTAACAGAATTTGAAAAGTGCCTGTGCCTCTTTATCCCATCATGCCCCATTCTAGTTCGTAAAAGCGTAGAATGTACCTGCAGGCAATTTTCCACATTGCAAGTCAAAAATAATAGTTTGAAATATAAATTGTCCCTTTTATCCAAACATGGTGTTTGTCAAAATTCAAAATAAAATGCCATTAATTTTCAAATCATAACCCTAATTTAGCAATCACTGCGAGGTGGCGCTGTTGAAGTTCTTCCAGTTCAATGCCACTTTCATGTTTAGGGTAAACCAAGTACATAGACCTGGGATTTTCTATTGCTCTCTCTCTCTCTCTCTCTCTCTTTCGAGATGCGGGACAATCATTGCATCCGTCCAATAGTTTAACAATGTTAATGTGTGCGTTTGTACACCATGTACACAGACTTGAGTAAAGTCTATCTTATTTTGCTCTCCCTCTTTCCTGTCCCATTATAACATATCATCATGGACTATAATCCAGTCAATGTGCTGTATTTTTCACCACTTTGCGCTGCAATCTGCACTTGTGAGACACAAGACAATAACACCTGTGCAATTGAGCTTTTATTACACCAATATTTTTACACCGAGTCATCACTATACAGTAAATAAACTTTTATGCACATAATTGAAGTATTTCTCTTTATCATTAATTTTAAGTACGTACCGAGAGACCTTTTTTTTCGTGGCAACAGCTATCTTTATCTATAACGAAGGACAAGGCAATGAATGACTCCTGTGCAATCAAGATTTTATTGTACCATTATTTTTCCACCGAGTTATCACTATAAATAAACGTGATTTTATGCACCATAATAATAAAGTATTTTTGTTTATTATTTTAAGTACGTACCGATAGACATGCTTTTTACGTGGCAACAGAGGGGTAACCTCGCTAGTCATAAGGACCGCTATCCATAACGTATGAATAAATGAATAGCGGTTTTATATAAATAACGCTCCTTATGAATAGCGAACAAACCATAGACAAATTACCTGGCTATTCATAAGGACCTCCGTTCATAAGGACACCTTTCATAACTATTCATAACAGGGGCCGCGGAACGTCTTGGAAAGTGGAGGGGTTAATCGGGGGGGGGGGGGGGGCTACGTGTATAACCACATTTTTGCACTGTCATAAGTTTGCACGTGTTTACTGAAAAAAGTCCCAGCCCCCCGGTTCCGCGGTCACTCCATAAGGACCGCTATCCATAACGCGTGACTAAATGAATAGCGGTTTCTATGAATAGCGAGCAAACCCCGTAACGGACTCTAATTGTTGAGAACTGGGAGAGAAAGCAGTTAGTTGCTGCAAAAATGCAAATACATTCACATGTAAGAAATTGACTAAAGATTCGAATCTAGACCTCGAATGATTTACCTGTGACTAGATTTCCAATGTGTTGTGCATAGAACGTCTATATTCTACATTTTCAAAATGATAACTATGAGTAACTGTCGGAACAATATAAACGGGAACCCAGATGAAGCTGAACACAACAGGAATATGCAATAATGACATAACCGTGTTTCCAAAACTGTATTTCATATCGTCCAAAATAAAACGTAGGTCACTTGATCATAACATCACTTTCAAACTCTCAAAGAAATATTTCTTGCATTATATACTGTATGTGCCTGTGAGCGATATAATTTATGTCTAGAATTTTAATAACAAACACATCATCTACTTAGTGTTTGTGAATATCTAGGCACAACCTCACTTGATTAAGATCCACTTCTGGTATATATAAAGTCGAGTTTTAAAGTTTGCTCCCCTAATGATTCTTATCTTTTTATTTGAATTATCACAAATGTTAATAAAAAAAAAGAAAGTGGACACTCGTTATAGTTCACAATCTTCATATGAACCATCAATAAAATGTAGATCAAATTAAAGAAAATTAATAGTCTTCCAACATCAATTAAATATAGAAAGACGACCTGTCTATCAAAAGACCATAATTTTTGTTTCCCTTGAAAAGTGTTTGTATTTGAAACGTGTATTAAAGGAACATGTACCTAAATGAAAACCACATTTTGTGTCTACGTTGAGTGGTCGTTATAGACAGGTTTCACTTTATAATAATAGCAATAAAGTCTCAAAGACTGTGTTTTATTCTTAAGGAAATCTACAATATCACAAGCCTAGCTTCTTACTAGATTCCCTCATATTTCACGTCAAACTAGTCTTATCCCAACTTTAAAATGATGGAAATATTGATCTGTGTCTTTGTACGTTCACTTGCATTTTTTTTTTCTTTTGTTGAAAGTTTCATTTCATTTCATTTCATTTCATTTATTTTCCATTTTCAACAGAATATAACAACGTAATTACATCCTAATTTCATGAAACATTTTTCAACAAAATATAACGTTATTACATCATAAATAATATCATGAACCGTTTTCAACAATATAAGGACAAACGTAAATACATCCTAAATAATATCATGAACAAAATGCATGTAATAACAATAATTTTCATTCGGCGTAATTTTCAAAGATAATTATAATAAATAAATGCTGAAAATGGAGGGGAATGCTAAAAAGCAAAGCTTGTATTTTGCAAACCCCTGTTTACATGGCTGCTGTCCTCGAGTACTTGACTGCCGAAATCTTGGAGCTCGCTGGCAACGCTGCCCGTGACAACAAGAAATCCAGGATCATCCCTCGCCACCTTCAACTCGCCGTGCGCAATGACGAAGAACTCAACAAGAATTGAAACCTATATCATCTGATTATTGTAATAATGCAACGATCATTGTTAATGTCCCAATTATATGATTTGAAATATGAAATAAACTGAAACTGAAACTGAAACTATGCGTTCAACACTTTGAATAATACAGAGTGTCCACTTTCCTCTTTTGCTGAGTATGTTTCGAACATGACAACCTAAATTATGGCAAATAAAAATAATGATATAGCTACATGATGTACTTTTATATCGCGCACATATCCATCCAAGGCTCAAGTCGCCTATAAAGTAATAACATTACCATGGCTTTGGCCCATCAAGAACACTCATAGCTCATTAAATGGCTATTATGATATCAAAATACAATGATACATTGTGGGTATGATAATATAGGCTGGCCAGATATGTGTCAGGTGCCCAAAGTCTGATTTTAGATTGCCATATGTACCATAAGTGATTATAGAGCATTTAAACTATAGTAGTATGATTTATTTTCTTGCTAAAGATATTTCAAAATGTGTTCTACAAATAGTATTTATCAAAACAATCAAGATTACATAATTTGGGGGGCACCTGAAAGGACACGGGATCCCTTAATTTATTAATTACGCGGCCGAATTGAAAATGCATTAAAATCATATATATCACTGACTTAGTACACATCGAAACATATGCTACGTGATGTCCCGATATTATGGGTAATAGTCATGCATAACATATGAACACGACGGGCACCTACAGCTTCCATTAAAACGGTTTCAGGCCCATATTCGTAACTAAGGGTCAAATGGCCCATAGTCCTCCTAAATGATGCAGTAATCTTTGACAATATTGTTCTTTAAACTGGTCTCAGTATAAAGTAAAATGTACAACCAAACACAGTTCGAAATTTTCAGCATTTCAGGAGAATATTTGAGTGCTAAAATCAAAATTCTAAAACACCTTTCTGGCGAATATTACAGGATTTATGAAAGCCCCATACGTAGCATTTTGTGTACTCCCACTCCCAGAAAGATTTGTTAAAAAGGCAATGAATTATGTTCAGTGGAAGCTGTTTATAGCTTTCTCTTTACACTCTCTTATTTAGGGAGGGGTGGGGGTGCGGGAGGGGCTTTGGCATCTGTTCAAATCAAGACATTTAGGCAGTTGATCTATTCAGTCCATTCAGTAAAATACAGAAAATGAAAAAAGCTGAGTACTATATATTCTCGATTAATCCTCTGATGTTTGGTAGATTTACGCTCTTCTTTTTCATTATAACTACCCCCTTGGTTCATTTTCTAATTAAAGGAAGATTTGAACGCTAAAATAAAAGTCTGCAAAACATATTTTGAGGGAGTGAGAAGGGCCTATATTGAGTGTGAGCCGTTTTAATACCCTGCTGAACAGCCTACGTAGAGTATGAGTCTATATTGAATACCGTTTTATCTATTTGCTGTCAATACCTATTGTGGTAGGGGAGTATAAGGGTTTAAAGGGAGTGGCAAGTCGTAATCCATGGGCCTGACCAGTTGGCCCTGACTCGGGGAAATTCGGATACAATCAGGTCCAATCGTGCGCTACCGAAGGAATGTTATTGCCGAATTCCTCGCGTGATCGTTAACTCGAATCCCTACATACGTAACCGACCAATGAGATTTTTGTCATACCCTAAAAAACGATTCAAATACTGGAATAAAGAACGTGCGATCTTGTTTACTCAAATTTGGGTCAATGTGCGAACTTTTATTAGCTGCGCGCGATAAATTGAAGTCGCTTTGAACTTTGATCCAGAGAAAGGAGCAGCCAACTGTAAAACCGCCCATAGATTGCGACTTGTCGCTCCCTTTAATACCCCTTTCACATCAAGCTTTGGTCCGGACCAAATCTTGATGTGAAAGCATTTGGTCCGGACCAAAAAGTTAGTGCGGACCAAAATTTGGTCCGGACCAAGAGGTGTTTCAGGCCAAATTTGGTGTGAAAAGCAAAGAATTTGGTCCGGACCAAATGCATGACCCGCGCGCCTTCACG